>CM053600.1:8582842-8601681 GCA_028646575.1 Pseudocheirus occidentalis
AAAGGCGAAATTCTGAGGTGGGAGAGGACTAGAAGGAGAGGAGACAGGGAGAGACAAAATGGGATTAATCATCCCATAGAGAAGAGGCAAGGGATAAATATTACAACTTTACTTTCAATTACTCTCATTGAATTTGGCTTAGGGAAGAAATGGCATAAACTCTAAACTGGGCATCATGCCACACAGGAGAGTAGGGGGCATGGGGATGAGAGGGGGGATGACAGAGGGAAGGGCAGGGTCTGGGGGAGGGATGCTGGAAGCACACACTTCAGTAAAGGGACAGAGACAGGGTAGAGAGCAGAACAAGGGGGAGGAGGGATAGGAAGGAGAGACAGATGATCACCGTCATAATATGTCCATTATGAAGATGCCACAGCCTGTATTGAATTGATCGTCCTTCCAGTGGGGATGGGTGACAAGGGAGGAATCAAAAGAATCTAGAATTTAAAATTCTGCAGTACCTGCAACTAGGAAATAAGATATACAGGGGCTGGGATAGGGAGAGCCTCCCTGCCCTACCAGAAAATAAGAGAGCAGAGCAGGGGAGGGGCTTTACAGTGGGATTGCTGTTTTAGGGTTGGGGCAGGAGCAAGACGGGAAGAAAATGTGTAATTCAAAAATGTCACAAAAATGAATAATGTAAACAAGAAAAAGATAAAAATACTTTTAAAATAAATAAATGAAAAAGAAAGACTTCTGTAGAAGGTGGGATTTTAGTTGAGACTTAAGGAAGTCAGGGAGGCTAGAAGACAGAGATGAGGAGGACAGCCAGTGGAAGTGGCCAGAGTTGGTAGGTGGAATATTTGTTGTGAGGAAGTAGGAAGTCACTGGACTGCAATGTAGAGGGCAGATAATAAGACTTCAAAGAATAGAAAGGTAGAAGGGACCTAGGTTATAGAGGGCTTTTAATGCCAAAGCAGAGGATGTCATATTTGATCCTGGAGGCAATAGGGAGCTGCAGGAGTTTACTGAATGGTTGGGGAAATGGGCAAAGAATGTTAACAGAATCAGAGCCATGCTTTTGGGAAGATCAGTCTGACTGCTGAATAGAGGATGGGCTGGAAATGGTGAAGGGCTAGAGGCAAGGAGATCAGTTTGAAGGCAATTACAATAATCTAGTCTTGAGGTGATGAGGTCCTAGATCAAAGTCCTTAAATAAGTGCTTGATAAATGCTTATGGATTGGTCATCAATCACCTAGTCTCTAGGAAAATATATTCTTTTTGGTTACTATGTGGCTCAGTTCCTGACCATCTTGAGTCATGGCTGCCTAATTAGAGGTAGCTAGGTGATGCAGTAGAGAGAACAATGGGCCTGGAGTCAGAAAGACTCATCTTCTTGAGTTCAAATCTGTCCATAGATACTTCCTACCCCTGCAACCCTGGACAAATGACTTCACTCTGTTTGACTCAGTCTCCTCATCTGTAAAATGAGCTGGAGAAGGAGATGGCAAACCACTCTAGTATCTTTGCCAAGAAAATCCTAAATGGGGTCACAAAGAGTCAGACAAACTGAAAAAAATGACCGAATTGATTGCCAAATTAAATGTCCATTTTCTGATTCCATCTCTTTAGCTAGCTGTTAATTTTCCATGTACTACTTTCCCTCCTAAAGTCCCAACCTTCAATTGACTACAGTGATAATAAGACTATTTGTGGCCTTAAATCCTTTACTTTCCTTCTCAGATCTTCAAATTTTCTTGAGTTTCTATCTAGCGCTATCACTGGTTCCCACACAAATGACTGGAAGTGGGAACAATCTTCAGGTTTTGAAGTATTTGCTCACAGTTTGAATACATGCCCCAGGATGATAAGACATTTCCCAAATGTTCATGCCCATTCTCCTCAAAAGGCAATGGCTGACCACCATGATACCTCTCTTTTTCTAGTGGATAGTAACAGATTCCCTCACTCTTAGATGTATCTGTGAATTCCACCAATCCTTCCATAAAATATAACTGCTGATTCCTCTTTAATAGGTCCAGATTCAATCTCTGAGCAAAGAGTTTCACTAGCACATAGTTCCAACCACGCAAAGGTCTTCCTTTTGTTCCTCAGACTCTTTTGCCTTCTAAAGCATCAATTCTCCTGACCCTAACTTGCATTGTCTCCTATCAGACCATGGTATGACATCAGGGTTCTTAACTTTTTTGTGTGCCATGTTCCCTTCTGGCAGTCTGGTGAAGCCTATGGACTTCTCAGAATAATAGTTTGCTGCCTATATTTATAAGGAGAAGAAATGGTAAATTTCAGTTAGAAGTTAGTGAAAAGATGTTGTTTCTTCCCCATCCAAGATGACAGACCCTTTGAAATATATCCATGGACCCCAGGTTAAGTACCCACAGCATAATTGTATAAAAGATTGAACTTATAATCAAGAACACCTGAATTCAAATCACATCTCTGATATTAACTGTGCCTTTTCTTATCTGAAAAATGGAGGTGGGGGTTGGATTCAATGGCCTCTAAAGCTCCTTCCACCTCTAAAACTGAGGTTCTATAGTACCAGAGAGAGATTGATGGAGTTAGAGTACCAAGAAGTGCTGCTGCTTCCTTGGCCAATTCATTTAAAAGCTTCAAGCTGATATCCTTATCTGTAGAAAGAGTGGGTTGGAATAGTTAACCTCTAATGTCCTTCTCGACTCTAAATGTGTTCCCAAGAATTATTTTGGGTCTTTGATCTCTTCTAGTTCTAGAGAGGCCTTTGCCCTCTGTGATAAGCTGGAGAACAAAGAGATATCTTTCTAGTCCTTGTACCTTGTCCTCCAATAAGCAGACCAATTTGCTTTTAGTGCAGATTTAATTGTTGATAGCTTATGGCAAAAGCAAAAACATCGAATGATCTCTTGAGGCCATAGATCAGTCCCCAAGCAGTCCTTCCATATATGCTAACATGGCTGTAACTTGTAGGTTGCCCCTAAATCTTCCAGCCTCTAACCAAATGTTTGCTATGCCTCTTTGTTAAGCTGAAGACTCTGTGACCACAGGTTCTGGACTCCAGGCTCCCCTGACCTGTCAAAGCTCTCATCTCCTGTGCTCCTTCTTCCAGGTTTCTACAGCCCTAGATAAGGATAATGAGTTAGTTATCAGCAAATCCCAGCCAATGGACCTAATTGCCCACAATGGAAGTAGTAATGGCAGTCAGGTATTACTGAGAAGACCAGCTGGGGGGATGCCAAGTTCACTTACTAAGTTCTTCTCTCCTTTCCACCAGTTTCTGGTTTCCTCGAGGAATACTTGTCCGAAGACTCTCAACTGAGACACTTCCTTTTGTAGGCAGAGAATCTGACATGAAGACAAACGCAAAAGGAAAACATAATTGTAAAAGTGTCATAAAGGCTAAAGCCCGGAATGAGCAAAGGCTTGAAAAAAGTGTTAAGTGAAAAAAGGGATGCTTATAGTTGTGAAGAGAGATCAAGTATCACATCTGAAAGACAGCAAGCAAGTCAGTCTGGCTGGACCACAGAATGGATGAAGGCATTGTCGTTCAGCAGTTGCTCAGTCATGTCTGACTTTTCACAACCACATTTGGGGTTTCCTTGACAAAGACGCTGGAGTGGTTTGTCATTTCTTTCTCCAGTTCATTTGATAGATGAAGAAACTGAGACAAACAGGGTTAGGTAACTTGCCCAAGGTCACACAACTAGTACATGTCTGAGATCAGACTTGAACTCAAGACAATTCATCTTCCTGACTCCAAGCCCAGCACCGTATCCACTGTGTCACATAGCTGCCCTATGTGAAGGTGATTAATAGGCAACAAGTCCAGAAACATAGGCCAGAGATAGATCGTGAAGGGCTTTAAATGTCAAACAGAGGAGTTTGTATTTAATCCTACAGAAAATATAGGTAAGGCTCTGGGGCTTTTGAGCAGGGGAGTGACATCATTGTGCTTAAGCTTTAGGAATATCTCTTTGGCAGCCATGTGGAGAGATTAGTGAAGAAAAGGACCAGAGGCAAGGACACCAATTAGGAAGCTAGTGCACTAGCACAGAGGAGTCTTAATAAGGACTTAAACTAGGGTGATTACTTATGAGTGGGAAATGAATGGAGAGAAAGGGACAGATATGAGACATATCAGAGGAGTGATAAGGGGAGTCAAGGGAGAGAGTGAAGAGCCTAAAATCACTCTGATATTGCAAACTTGAGTGAAGGATTGGTTGTGCCCTCAACGGAAATAGGGAAATTTGGGGCAGGGGGGCAAATAGCAAGTTATCTTTTGGACATGTTGAGTTTGAGATACTTTATGGCACTCATCACTGAGTTGTTTCAGTCATGTCCAACTCTCCCCATGACCCCATTTGGGGTTTTCTTGGCGATGATACTGGAATGTTTTGCTATCTCCTTCTCTGGCTCATTTTACAGAGAAAGAACTGAGGTGAGCAGGGTTAAGTGACTTGTCTAGGGTCACAGAGCTAGTAAGTGTCTGAGGCTGGATTTGAACTTAGGTTCTCCTAACTCCAGGCCCAGCTCTCTATCCACTGCACCACCTAGCTAAGAGGCAGTTTGTAATGAGGGCTGGAGACAAGAAGACAAACCAGGGTTGAATGTGTAGATTTGGGAGTCATCTGCTTAGAGATTATAATTGAACCCATGGGATCTGACAAGATCACCAAGATAGAATGTATAGAAAAAGCAAAGAAGGCTGGGGCCAAAACCTTGGGATGTACTAGCAGTTAGGAGGTGGCGACTTGGATGATATTCCAGCAATATCTGGATTCTGTATTCCAGATTCTGTATTCCATCATACAGAGAGGAGAATCAAAAGACAACAGAGTGGGACAGCTAGGTGATTCGATGAATAGGGCACTGGCCCTGGAGTCAGGAGGACCTGAGTTCAAATCCAGCCTCAGACACTTAACACTTACTAGCTGTGTGACCTTGGGCAAGCCACTTAACCCCAATTGCCCTGTCTTCCCCTCCCCCCAACAAAAGAAGAAAGCAGAGTCATGAAAACACAGTGAGAAGAGTATATCTAGGAAGAGAGGGTGGTCAACGGTATAAGATGTTACAAAGAGGTCAAAAAGAATGATGACTGAGGAAAAGTCATTGGATCTGACCAGATAGTACTATGTAATAACAATAGTAACAAGTACCATTTTTATAGTGGTAGGCGCTATGCCGCCAAGGGCTTTACTCATCTGATCTTCACAACAGGCTTGGGAGATAGAGGCTAGTATTATCTGCCTTTTACAGCTGAGAAAAACAAAGCAGACATAGTTTAAGTGACTTACCCAAGGCCACACCATGTCTGAGGTTGGATTTGGATCCGGGTCTTTCTGAATCTACGTTCAGCGCTTTATCCACTGCTCCATCTAAGATATCTAAGCTCAAGGAGAACCCCAAAGGTTCAAGTCTCAGGCCAGCTATGAGGGTAGGAGGCATCATGGAAGACCAGTAGGGACATCATTGTCATGAGAGGCAGAGCTTCGTAGTGCCACTGGAATCATTCAGTGTTATTTAAAGTCATCCTCTCAAAAGCTGCTGCCATCACACTGCCCTGGTGCATTGAAGGGTCAAGTTTGGCAGGAGAGCAAATGTTTAGGTGCACTGAGTGCAAACCAAGTCAAGACACTTTAGTGGAAAACAAGAAGAAAAGCAGAGAATGGAGGAGACAAGCGTTAAGGAAATGTAGGGAACTCACAGAGGTAGAGCAAGGCATGGATGGGATATGACTGGTCCTGTGATATTGGGAGCCTCCAATGGAGAAACTCCCTCTGCCAATGCTGATGGGCATCTTCTCTGCAATTAATATTCTTAGAGACTTTTGGGCCATTGAGAGACTTTAGTGATTTGCCTAGGAGTGTATAGCCACTACGCATACCTTCCCTCTATGACTGCCTCCTTCTGTTTGAATTGTATAATCTTGTATATAAATGTTTTTGCTTGTGGTTTCTCCCTTTAGACAGCAGTTCTCAATCTGTGGGTTATGTTCAGTCTGTAACAATGAAGATACATCTGCATATCATATATTTATGTTATGATTCATAACAGTAGGAAAATTACAGTTACAGTAGCAACAAAAATAATTGTATGGTTGGGGGTCACCACAACATGAGGAAGGGTATTAAAGGGCCACAGCATTAGGAAGGTTGAGAATCACTGCTTTAGAACATAAGGTCCTGGTGGTCAGGGTCTTTGTGTAGTTTTGACTTTCTTCATATCCACAGTACTTAAAACAGTGCCTGGCACAGAGGAGATGCCTAAAAAATGCTTCTTGTCATTATTATCATTATCATCCTTCTCCTTATTTTCCTTCTCTTTCTCCTCTTCCTTCTTTTCCTTCTTCTTTCCTTCTTTCTCTTTTTCCTCCTCCTTCTCCTTTTTCTTCTCTTCCTCTTCCTTCTCCTCTTCCTCCTCCCCTCCTCCTTCTCTTCCTCCTGCTCCTCCTCCTAATTCTCTTCCTTTTCCTTCTTCTCTTCCTCCTCCTAAGTCTCTTCCTCCTTCTCCTTTTCCTCCTCTTCCTTCTTTTTCAAAAAGAAGTTAGGTGGGGGCGGCTAGGTGGCGCAGTGAGTAGAGCACCAGCTCTGGAGTCAGGAGTACCTGAGTTCAAATCCGGCCTCAGACACTTAACACAAAAACTAGCCATGTGACCTTGGGCAAGTCACTTAACCCCAAATGCCCTCCAAAAAAAAAAAAAGAAGTTAGGTGTTACAGGAGCATACAGCACTAAAACCGAAGTCAGGAAGCCCTGAATTTAAATCCTGTCTCAGATATTCACTAGCTGGGTGACCCTGAGAAATCACTTAATGCCTGTCTTAATTCTACAGTTCTATCTGTAAAGTAAGGATAATAATAACACTTTCTTCCCAGGTTTATTGTAAAAAGAAGTAAGAAAATGTTTGTAAAATTCTTTGGAAATTGTAAAATGCAAAATACTACAATTATTGCTATTTGTCCAAGGTGAGGCTTCAACCCAGGACTTCTTAACACTGGGATCGGCTCTATCCACCATACCACACTTCCTGTCGGAAAATAGACACAAGGAATAAATACAATACATTGCAGAGATGCACGTTTAGAAACAAATATCCAGTCAAGAGTCTTCTGGGATGAAGTTTGTCATAGAGGTGTATTTGTTAGGCTAGAACCCACTAGTTTATTTGCTTGCTTTGGGATATTCAAGAATTTGCCATTTCTTTTACCTCCTAAAGCCCCCACTTAGCTAGTTTTAACTTTTTTAATTATAAGGTTCAAAATACAGCTATGGTGAAGTTATAGACCAACATTTCACACCATATACCAAGATAAGGTCAAAATGGGTACATGATTTATACATAAAGGGTGATACCATAAGCAAATTAAGAGAGTATAAAATAGTTTATCTGTCAAATTTTAGACAAGGGAAGAATTTAGAACCAAAGAAGATGTGGAGAGGATTACAAACATAAAATAGACAATTTTGATATTATAAAATTAAAGTTTTTGCACAAACAAAACCAATGCAACCAAAATTATAAGGAAAGCAGAAAACTGGGAGGAAATTTTTTGCAACAAGTGGGTCTGATAAAGGCCTCATTTCTCAAATATATAGAGAACTGAGTCAAATTTTTAAAACTACAAGTCATTCCCCAATTTATAAAATGGTCAAAGGATGTGAACAAGTAGTTTTCAGATGAAGAAATAAAAGCTATCTATAGTCATATTTTTTTTAATGCTCTAAATTACTTTTGGTTAGAGAAATGCAAATTAAAACAACTCTGAGATACCACCTCAAACCTATCAGATTGGCTAATATGACAGAAAAGGAAAATGTTGAATGTTGGAGGGTATATAGAAAAACTGGAATATTAATGCACTGATCCAACCATTCTGGAGAGTAATTTAAAACTATGCCCAAAGGGCTATAAAACTGTGAATATGCTTTGATCCAGAAATACCATTACTAGGTCTATATCCCAAAGACATGCAAAAAAGGGAGGAGGGAAGTAGCTCTTTTTTGTGGTGGCTAAGCATTGGAAATCAAAGAGATTCCCTTCAATTAGGGAATGGTTAAACAAGCTGTGGTATATGATTATAATGGAATATGATTGTGCTAATAAAAAAAATAACAAGCAGGATGATTTCAGAAAAACCTGGAAAGACTTACATGAACTGTGATACATTGTGAAGTGAACAGAAGCAAGAGAATGTTGGACACAGTAACATCAATGTTGTTCGATGAAGAACTGTGAATGACTTAGTTATTCTCAACAATACAATGATCCAAGATAATCCCAAAGGACTAATGATGAAGTATGTTATCCACCTCCAGAAAAAAAAATTAATACTGATTAAATACAGACTGTAATATGCTATTTTTCACTTTCTTTCATTTTTTATTCAAGTCTTCTTGTATAAAATGGCTAAAATGGAAACATTTTATGTAATTATACATGTATAACCTATATCTAATTGCTTACCATCTCCGAAAAAGTGGAGGGACAGAATTTGGAACTCAAAACGTTAAATGAAAATGTTAAAAACATAAAAAAAAAAAGAAAAAAATCAGCTATGGGATATATGAGCTCCTTTGGATTTATCGTGATTTTTTATTTTGACTACCCTCCCCTTGGTCGATGTTGGTCTCCACATAATTTTAGCCTTGACATTTTGAGTAGCACCTTTCATCACATGACACTTTCCTTCTTGGAACATGCTAAGTTAAATGCATTGCATGTCTGACATTCTGATCCATAAAACCTCCTTGCATGTTACATTTTATGAGGAAACTAATCTTCAGTCTCTGTAGCTTTCCTCTCTTAACTTGGATATTGATTTTTTTTTCCCTGAGAAATAACCTTACAGGGCATATGATTAGGTCACCAAAATGTCACCCTCTGTGGCATTTGCCCTTTTGATTTGTTAATCTTCCTCTTGAGGGCAGGTGTCACCAAATGATCTGAGAAAATGATACCACAACATGTCAGCTCTCTTACCTTGAGGTACTTCAGTTTCAGAGCCAAGTAGGTGGCAGTGGAAGTCATATATAGAGGCTAAACCTATTCTGGTCTATGTTGTCCTTTTTTTTCTTGGTCTAGACCTGTGATTTCATCCAGAAACTCCCTCCACCAATTCAAATCAGGTTTCTGTCTGTAATTTATAGTCTTAGAGAATTCCCTAGGAACAATGATTAAGTCACTAGTCCATGATATGTATCAGAGGCAGAGCCTGAATCCAAGTTTTCCTCACTCTAAGGTCTGTCTTTCTTCTATCTTGACACCCAGGTTTCTACCTCAGGAAATATACCTTCCTTTGCCATTCATCATTTCATCAGGAAAATAAACTTCTATCCCTAACCCCTTGCAGGAACTAGATTTGGAGATGTCCTCACCCTAAAATCTATGTCATATGTAAAGGTCCTACCTATTCTTCCCTGAATCACCAAATTATTTTTTTAAATGACTGCCTCAGCCCTTTGTAACTTGAGACACCAGGCCTTTCACCTCCATGACTTTATCCAAGGATTCAGTATAAGTGAATGTCATCTCACACCACCTTGGGCTGAAGCAAAGGAACTGGAACTGAGGAAGAGCTCGGTCAGACCTCTGGGGACCTAATCATCAGATGGTTATATAACTTGGCATTGTTTATTTATATTTAATATGTATTTTTTATTTAAATAATCTTCCTGATGTTTTATTTTTCTTTTGTTTTTTTTCCCTTGGTATTTGGAAATAAGTTAGATTGACACTGCCCTCCATCATCACCAGACATAAAGATTGGGAACTGTGTCTGGCAGAGTCCTATCTCCTCCCTCATTGATTCCTGTGATGATTCAGTCCCCATCAGCTGAAGTGAACCCCCCCTTTCCTTGTTATTACCTCCTATTCTCTCATGCTCATCTGGCTCAATCCTACATCCTGCCAGTCTCCACCCTCCTCTTTCCTTTCCTTCTATTGTACATCTTGTATGATCATTCTATCATGTACAAACTCAAAGAATCATACCAAGGGGATCAAAAACACACATAATTCAACCCTTTTATCACAGAGATGGGAGGAAACAGAGACTCAAGATAATTGAGTGACTCACCCAAGGTCACAAAGATAGTGTCAGAAACAAGATTTGAGCCTAGGTTCTCTGATTCTAGAACCAATGCTCTTTGTACTGTAATACTTCATCCCAGATCTTTCATTCTCATATTCATTCTCCAGCTCACTTTATAGATGAGGAAACTGAGGCAGATGGGGTTGAGTGACTTGCCTGAGGTCACAGAGCTACCCACTGTACCACCTAACTGCCCCTAAAGCCTCATTCTGATCCCCAAATTCACACATTGGAAGTATCCTTCTGCCTCTCCCTTTGAAGGGAAAGATCCTCCCAGAACCTTCATTTAATGAAAGCCCCTGGTAAACCATGCCTCAATTCCAGGCAATGCTCTGATTTCCTCTCTCATACTCCCAGGTATGGGAGTACTTTTGTCTCTCCCCAATGCCTTTTTAACATTCTTTTAGGCATTGTATTCCCCCCTTAGAATACTCTTATTCTTAAGTATTAATTACTTAAGTAAACTCCTTAAAGGCAGGGTCTGTCTTCTACTTATATATCTATCCCCAATGCTTAGCACAGTACTCAGCACATAAAAGCATTTAATAAATGCTTATTAACTGACTTATTGAATGATTCGGTCACTTTTCCTCTTTTATCCAGGAGTTCAGGAACTGACTCACAGTCTTCCTCTCCAATCCTGCCCTCACACCCAGAAATTTCAGTATTCATGATGATGTCCTCCCAAACAACCGCGTTTCCTAATTCAACATCCCTCCTCAATTCCCATGAGCTATGACTTCACTCCACCCACAGAGATGTTTGTAGCTTATCTGTCACCATCACTGTCAATCATAACTTTGCCACTTCAATGATGCTGACCTCAGACACTCCTCTTTTGATCATGACCTCATATTGTCTCTCTCTGCCTCACTCCTACTAAATGTTATTTCTCCTTCTCAATGAACCTCCAATCCCTCTGCCCTTCCTGTTCCATCTATTACCCCTGCACTAGCCTCACTTCCTTCCCTTTGGCTATCTTGACCACATAAATCAGTAGTTCTCAACCTTCCTCATGCCTCAGACCTTTAATACAGTTCCTCATGTTGTGCTGACCCCCAACCATACAATTATTTTCTTTGCTACTTCATAACTGTAATTTTGCTGCTGTTATGAATCATAATGTAAATATCTGATATGCAGGATGGATTTTCATTGTTACAAATTGAACAGAACCCACAGGTTGAGAACTGCTGATATAGATGATCACAACAACTCTATGCTATCTTATGCCTTTGAATTCCCTACTGGGTGGCTCAGTGGATAGGTTTCCTAGCCTAGAGTTAAAAGATTCATCTTCCTGAGCTCAAATTTGGCTTCAGATACTTACTAGCTGTATGACCCTGGGCATGTCACTTGACCCCATTTGCCTCAGTTTCCTCATCTGTAAAATGAGCTGGAGAAGAAAATGGCAAACCACTACAGTATCCTTGCCAAGAAAACCCCAAATGGGGTCATGAAGAGTCAAACATGACTGACAGGCCTGAACAACAACTGGTCTTACAGCCACTCTTCTCTTGCCAAACAGCCCCAGTTTGTTCCCAATTTCTACCTTCTTTGTTCCTGCTCTCATGCTGCTACACCATGAGAGGAAGTCCCGCAAACATATATAAACTTGGTCCATGAGAAATCCAACTGATCTCATCTCACCTGGAGCCCCACTGCTACAAGTTATCTTTTTTATTTTTCTATGACTGATTGTTACCATGCTCCTTGAAGCTGCAGCTGTTACAAACCTTTCCTGCCTCAGTCTCCCACATATCCTCCTACCCTTACCTCCCTAGTTAATAAACAAATGAATGAACTGAAGCCGATCACAATAAACCCCCTCTTCTCTTCTACTCTATGTCTCAAAACCCCTTTACATTGTACCTGTTTTTTTAGCCTGGATATCTCCTAATTTTTTATTTTTATTTTTTGTCTTTATCAATTTGTTTACTTTTAATTTACAAGATTCAGTTCCATAATCCCTTGAGTTTCACATTTGTGCCTATTTTTTATCCAGTCTTTGAATAAAAAGTGACTTTTCATCTTGACATTGTCAACCCCTCTTGCATGCTTTGATTTCACCCACCTACCCTCCAGAGAAAATGCCTGTATCTTTCCCACTCTTTCTCATCTTTTACTCTCTTATGATCTGCTGTATCCTCTCAGCTGCTACAAACATGACCAGATCTCCCCATGTCTCCACAAAGCCTTTATTTCACTCTAATGATCCATCTCGCCATCATGCTACATTTCGTCTTTCTTGTATAATCAAACCTTAAAAGCCATCAGCATTTATAACCTCTACTTTCTCAACTCTGAAAAACTTACTACTCCCTTTGCAGTCTGGCTTCTGACTCTACCACGGTAACAGCAAGCACCCTAGCATACCCAGGGCAGCTGCTAGCACAGGTTCTTAGATCTGCTTTTCTAAAGGAAAGCAACTCAAAATGGGTTAACAATCTCTCTTTAATCAAACAAACATATGATTTACCTAGTTCAGGGGGAAAAGTCAGCACCCTGAACTCCAGAGAATACAAACCCAAGTTACAGGCACAAGTTACAAATAGACCAAGAAACAGATCAGCAGATGGGCTTCCAACCATCTGACCAACACATCTATTACCCATTCAAGTTACCAGAGAGGAAAGCATCGACATCTGGTTTTTTCAAAGCCCGGGGGGTTCAAAGGCTTCCCAGAGTCTCATCTGGTCAAATCACACAGCTCTTCCCAAAGCAAAGCCTCACATCAGGGCGTATATTTAAGCTTCTCCTGGGTCAGCCCTCTTGACCCACTGTCCAATTATAAAGCAACAAGGTGTGGCCATTCCCCCCCCCCCAAAAAAAACAAGCTTCTCGCCATGGGCTCCACATGAACATTCTCAGAGCCACTTAAGCAAAGGGGATAGGGGCAGGAAAGAGCTTCAGATTACCATTACAACCACTCAGGAGAAACTGTTCACTTTAAGGTTACCAATTACCTCAAATGCCATATCTCAGACTCTTTTCTCAATTTTCATCAAGCTTGACCTCCCTACAGTCTTTGGTCACTATTAACCATACTCACCTCCTGGATTACTCTCCTCACTTCCCTTGCATTCCTCTGCTGTCTCTGGTTCTCTTTCTACTTCTCAGACCAAGCCTTCTCAGTCTCTCTGTTGGATCATTCTCAGAGCATGTGAATCAACCAAAATTCTGTCCTTTTCTCTCTAAACTTTCCCTTTTCCATCTATTTCATCCACTCCAATCACTCTAATTATTCTATCTATGACCTAGTTGTATGACCAAGAGTCTCAACCTCTCAGGACCTCCAGACAACTGTTTGTCAATTGTGGATGAAGTTTTTGATCTACACTGATAGAGGGAGTTTTTCACACCAGGAGCTCCCGATACTATGGAAAATCCATGCCTCAACCTTAACTCTTTCCCTCCCAAGAAGCAACAACAACAACTCTTAGATTATAAACTAATTGGGAGCAGAGACTACATTGTAGTTCACTGTTGGATCCCAGGACCTTTGCAGTCCTTTTCACATAGTAGGGGTTTCATGAACATTTGGACCATTACATAGATGCCATTTTGTATTCATGGCCCATTGAAATATTAAAGCTGTTTTGTTCTCTCTCCTTGGAGGTCTTCAAGCAGGTATGTTATAAACAGGGATTTTTTTGAGTGCTTGGGTTGGACCAGATGGACTTTGAGAAATCCCTTTTAACTCTCAAATCCTGGGATTCTGTGGAAAAATACCACATGACTACAATAATAACATAACATTGGCAGGCATCCTAGAGAAGTAAATAGATCCAAGAACTCTATAAATCCAGTCTCTCCTCTTTCAGACTCTAAGTCAGCGCTATAATAAAATGGTCGATCCCTTTGTGGGAAACAAATGTCTCATCAAAAAGCTGATTCAACACATTCTCACTGGTGGAAATATACTGTGCACAATACATTTTCCCCCATTTTTACCAGTAAATAAAGAACTGATTAACAAAAACATTCAGATATTGCTGCAAGCTTACTGTGGGAACTCAGTTTTTTGTGTCAATATTTTCTCCTCATATCTGAATAGACTCAAGGGAATGCTGGTAAATATTTAACAACCAGCTTGGGGGGGGGGAATGGTGACAGGAGTGTATGCACACAATACACTTTTAAGTTTAATCCAAATTACTTACATTCTAGATAGTCAACAAAACAATAAATCAAGCCCTGATTTGTAGCATTTTGATTTGTGAGGTGGAGATACTCCCACGGAAAATTTAACAGCCAACTCTTGTGAGCTGGTTGAAGCTAGCTTCAGCACACCCTTAGGTAAAGAGCAGTAGCCTGACCAACTATAAACATTGTGGTATGTGGATAGACCCATAGGTGCTCTCTAATAGACAGATAGGAAATGATTATATCAGGCAACTAAATTGTGTATAGTGTTCAGGACCTGGAGTCAGGAAAGATCCAAATTTAAATCCTACCTCTCTTACCTTCTCTCAAATTTAGTTTTCCTCATTGTGAAAGAATACCTAGTATTTACATCACCCTTTGTGGCCCGCAAAGCATTATACATATGTTGTCTCTCAACTGAGTCTCATAACAACCCAGCTGGGTTGTTATTATTGTCTCCATTTTTCAGATGTGAAAACTGAGCCTGAGACAGTTTAGGTAACTTACCCAGGGTCACACAGCTAGCTGGTAAGAAGTCAACAACTTTAGACCCAGCCCTCTACCCATTATGCCACCCAGGGGTCCCTTACTACTAACACCATCCACTTCTCTCTGGAAGGATTAAATGAAATAATGTGCATATGAAGCACTCTGCAAAACTTAAAAGTGCTATGTAAATGCTAACTATTATCATTATTGTTGCTATTATGCTGCAACTATTGTTAGATTTGGGGGGCGTGTTAAATAACTTTTTTTTTAAATAACTTGTTTCCAAATGAATTGTTGTCCCTTCAAAGTACAGGGAGGCTATCTATACGTTTATCTTTGTGATGCTGCCATTACTTTTAAAAAAACAGACTATGATTTTTCTTTAGAGCCCACAGCACATTCTTCTAATTATCCTCAATACTGGAAAATTTTAGTTTCTTGAGATAGAATTGAAATCTTTTGGTACTAGCTCGAACACAGGTCATGAAGCTGGGAAGTTTTTAGTTTAAAAAAGTAATATAGAGGATAATATTGGTCTTGTCCACCTCAGGAGCTTGTCATGAGAGACCTATGAGATAACATACATAAAGTGTGATTGAAAATGGGAGGAAATTGCAAAGAGCCCATTTTAGCATTGACAGCAAGAAAACCTAAAAAATTTGAGCTGCCCTAAAATCAAAGGACCTGCCTCTAAAGCTGTTTTGTTCTCTCTCCTTGGAGGTCTTCAAGCAGGTATGTTATAAACAGGGATTTTTTTGAGTGCTTGGGTTGGACCAGATGGACTTTGAGAAATCCCTTTTAACTCTCAAATCCTGGGATTCTGTGGAAAAAATATCACATGACTACAATAATAACATAATTCTTTATATCAATCACAAACTGGTTCTTTAAGTATTTCTAACAAGGATGTGCCTCCAAAAAATGTTTTTAATAATGACAACACCATTAAAATGAGAATAAAATTTCCCAAGGACACTACTTTGAAGGCATTGTAATGGGTTCTCTCTCATTCCCTAGCAAATACTCCCTTGATAAATGGACTTTTGGAAAGGGGATAACATGATCATCTCTCCCAACTCAGGTAAGCCTCAGAACCCCCCAATACTGGGGTTTTTTGTTGATTTCAAAGCAAAAGTCCTGGTACATTTGTTTAAAGTGTTAGCAAAGGGTTAAGTTAAATCAGCTATATGATCTATGGTGAGCAGATAAGTGTGGAAAAAAACTGGCTGTGGTCCAAATAATGCCTCCATCGAATGAGTGAAAGACCCTCACCTTTGGCCCTGAGATACCCTTACGTGAAATGAATTGGAAGAAAGAATGGGCCCTCTGCCAGAGCTTTTCTCCTGAAGAAATATTTCTAACAGAAACTAACCCCAACCTTATAGGACTTGCTTCTTAGGGAAGGTGGGAGACAAAGAAGGGGAGGGAAGTTAAGTGCTACCCTCTCTGACCCCTATTCTCCACATGGCTTAAACACAGCTGGCAAAGGCTTTAGGGGAGCATCCGAAGGCAGCGTATGTTAATGTAGTAGAATTTATGTTCGTGATCCCTCCGAGGGAGAGGGAAGAGTAAAAGAGAGAGGTCTCATGCACAAGGTTTTCCTTGTGGCTAATGCTCATACAGGAATAAACAGCTTTTAAAACTAGTGTCATCTAGTCTGATTATCTTTGCAATCTCTAAAATTATAACCAAGATTGGTAGAGATAAATAGCTTGTATATATATATATATATATATATATATATATATATATACATATGTATACACACACATACATACACTCATATAATATATATTATACACATATATTATATACCCTCATATATTTATATATGTACATATATAAATATGTGAGTGTATATAAAAATACATTGTGTATTATACAAATATATACACAGATATGTGTGTGAATATGTGAAATATGTGCATGTGTGTACACATATATGAATATGTATGTGTTTTGTGCCATATATAATTTGTGCGCACATGCAGGCACATGTATATTGTCTATGTGTATAAAAGTTTGTGTCATGCATGTATGTGCATGTGTGTTGTGTACATGTGTGTATGTGCATGTGTTTCTATAACACATTGTGTGTACATGTATGTCTATTGTGTACATATATGTTTATGTGTATATAATATATTGTGTGACTATATAAAGATAAATGTGTGTGGATATATATATAAATATAAATATATATAAAGGTTAGGTTTTTATGTGTACATATATACACATAGACTTCTGTGGTTTAATTTTATATGTATACACACATATGTTGCTTAGCAAAGCGTGTGTGTGTGTGTGTGTGTGTGTCTGTGTGTCTGTGTCTGTGGAGCAGGGGAGCCATTAGTAGAGCAGGGGAAAGTCAGGGCACAGGTAGATGGGTCCATATTTCAGATTTGCCACTGTGCGATGGGTAGGGGGAAAAGGCGGTGAACGGGAGAGAAGGGTGAAGGGAAGTAGGGAGAAGCGGAGAATGGATGTTATATATATCCACACACAGTTGCTTAGCTAAACAGTATTTCTAGACAAAGAAGGCGAGTCTCTTGAGCGCTCTATATCAACCTAATAATAAGTCATAGGTATAGGACACTATAAATAATACAAACACTGTGGTAAACACATCTCCAGGATAGTCCTGAGTCTCTCCTTCCTCTCCTGGGCACCAGACTATTTCTGGGAAGTACTTTCTTTTCTCTTCCATATTATTTCTCACTCCAATAAGATGTTCTTCACTTTCTCCACCTTCAAGCCTCAGGCCAAATGAACTTGGAGACTGGTTCCAGGAACCACAACCTCATATAAAAATTCTTGGCCTAAAGTAACCCTCCAACCCAGTTATAATGAGGTTCTCTCTTCCCTCTCCCTTCTCTCCCATCCCCCCCTTCCCCACATCCATCAGATGCTGGCAGATCTGAAATATGGAAACGCTGGCCTATGCCCTGAATCTTGTCTGCTCTAATCAAAGAAGGGGGAAAGAACTCAAAGGGGCATATCCCCTCCTCAGATTCAGGAAAGCCTTAGCAGCAAAATGGCCTTCACTCATAAAAACACCTCGGGCTGCCCTCTAGGCTGTAAGTAATTTATTCATATGGCCATTCTTTCATTTTCTAAGATAAAGAAAAAAATTAAGATAACTATATCAGGTTCTCTGGAGAGGGGAAAAAAAGCGGATTAACTGGATAAACAATCCTATTTCATGCCTTTTACGTGCCGCTGATACCGTTAAGAAAAGGAACCAGGCTTCAGGCCTTTAAAACTTAGCCAGGCAGTGCCGATCAATAATAAATTACATCAGAGGAGTTGGGGGGCTGCGAGTCACTGCATGAGAGTGCGCAGCTCTCTTCCTCATCCCACCAGTGCCCACATCTGAACTGAAGTCACCGGGACTCGGGTAGGAAGTGCTGGGAGAAACAGATACACAGATATTGTGTGTGCATGTATAAAATATGTGTATGTGTGCATACACATATATGAATATGTAGGCGTGTCATACAATAGATAAATCCTGTGTGCACATATGTGCACCATACACATATAAATATGTGTGTATATATGTGATTAAGTGCATTATGTGCATATATAACACATTTTATATGTGTGTATGTATATTGTATATGTATATATGTGTTTGTATATAATATATTGTATGAATATGTAAAGATAAATGCATGTGAATATATATTTATATATGTTAGCTTTTATTTCTACATATAATTATGTGGCTTAGATATATATATATAGATATAGACATAGATATATACATATATATACACACACACAAATATGTTGCTTAGCAAAGCATGGGTGTGTCTGTGGAGCAGGGGAGCCATTAGTACAGCAGGGGAAATTCAGGGCACAGGCTAATGTGTCCATATTTCAGATCTGCCACTGTGTGATGTATAGTTCATTCCCAAAGGGGAGAAAAGGGAGAGGGGAAGTAGGGAGGATCTGAGTTCAAATCTGATTTCAGACACTTGGCACTTACTAGCTGTGTGACCTTGGGCAAGTCACTTAACCCCAATTGCCCTGATTTTCCCCTCAAAAAAAAAAAAAGCAAGAAACTGGCAAGCAACACATATTTAGTAAGTACTTACTATGAGCCAGGCATTGTATAATTCTCTTATAGAGGAATAACTGCAGGCATTTAGAAAATGTTTTAAGGTTCCCGGGG
>CM053600.1:8602181-8633093 GCA_028646575.1 Pseudocheirus occidentalis
CAGGTATACATAGACAGAGGGTACAGGATCAATTGAATAGGAAAGGAAGATATTTAAAAGGTGAAATTGAGAGGTGAGAAAGGAATATAATGAGAGGAGATGGGGAGAAGTAGAATGGGGTAAATTAGCTCATATAGAAGAAGCAAGGGATGACTATTACAATGGAGGGGAAGAAAAGGAAGGCAAAAGGGTCAACTTTACTCTCACTGAATTTGGCTCAGGGAAGGAATGACATCCACACTAAATAGGGTATCTTGCCCTACAGGAGAATAGGGGGGAAGGTGATGAGAAGGGGATGATGGAGGGGAGGGCAGGTTGGGGGGAAGGGTAGTTAGAAGCACACACGTTTGTAAAGGGACAGGGATAGTGTAAAGAATAGAATAAGTGGGGAGCAGGATAGAATGGAGGGAAATATACTCAGTCTTTCACAATATATCCACTAAGGAAATGCTTTGTATAACTACACATGTAAAACCTGTACTGAAATGCCTATCTTCCCAGTAGGGGTGGGTGATGAGAGAGGAAGGGAAAGAATCTGGAAATAAAAGTTTTAAAATCAAATGCTTAAAATATTATTATTATTTACATGCAACTGAGAAATAAGATATACAGGCAGTGGGTTAGAGAGATCCATTTTGCCCTACCAGAAAGTCAGAGGAGGGATGAGGGAGGATATGGGAGACAGCAGATTGGGGGAGGGGGTATACAGTGGGATTACTGTTTTGGGGTAGTGGGTAGGGGAAAGACAGGGAGAAAATTTGTACCTCAAAATCTTGTGGAAATGAATGATGTAAACTAAATATAAAAGGTAATTCTTTAAAAAAAATTTTTTCCCAGGCTATTGTACAATGTGAAAGTGTTTGCAGATCCCATACATGATTGTACACCACCATAGGGGGAGGGGAGAAAATCTGAAACTCAAGTGATTCTGGAACTGAATCTTGTAAACTAAAAGTCAATAAAGAAATCAATAAATTAAAAAAAAAATTTTAATTTAAATAAAAAAAATATATTTTTAACTAATGTCCCCCCATCCCCCGCCAAAATGTACATGTCATTCCCCTAATAAAAAACCAAAAATCTTCAGTAGCTCCCTATTTTCTAGAGCAGAGTTCTGGCTGCCTCCAGCTAAGAATGGCTTTTACATTTTAAAATACAATTTAAATACAATTTTTATTTAAACATAATCCTAAATAACTCAAATGTATATGGATCTAGAAGGGAATTTAGAACCAATCCAGTCCAATGATCTTATTTACAGAGAAAACTAAGGCCAAAAGACGGTTATGCGACTTGCCTAAGGTAACAAAGGTAAAAAGGATGAGAAGTGGATTTAAACCCAAGTCCTCTGAGTTATCTTTCTACTGTACCACACCCATGAAATTGAAAATGTCAGGGAAAGCTTTGATGAAGTAAATCTGGTTTGGCTTGGTTTTGATAATGCAGCTCTTAAACCCATTACAAACCAGCTATCCCATTCCCTGAGTTGGTTCTTCTATAGGCTACACACAGTCAGTTCACAGGGATCACAGAAATCACAGATCTGGAAGGAACCTAAAAGGCTGTATCTTTCAATTCCCCACATTTCACAGGTAAGGAAACTGAGGTCAGGGATGAGAGCTTTTCAAATGTCCCAAAGGCAGTAAGTGTGAGAAGTAAACATGTGGGCGTAGGCCTTCTGACCCCAGAACCAGCCCTTTTCCTGCTCTACCACATAATTAGATGAAGGCCGTGCTCCTCCTCTGACTTCGCCATCAGGTCCCCAGGAACCTCTTCTTTAGGAACTTCATCCTCCTGCAGGACAGAGACAGATGCCTTGGCATTCCCTCCTCATCCGTATCTCTGCTCCTCTCATTGGGGGGCACTGCGGTGAGCTCTCAAACCCCCAATTTGAGTAAGCAGCCAGGTCAGCCATCTCTCTGTGTCCCACCTGGCTGTGCTCCCGTGACTTCTCTGTCACCTCCCTGTGCCAGATCCATCCCTCTATCCCTTCTCTCAAGCTCTTCAGCTTCCTTTTGTATATTGTCTTCCTCCATTAGACTGTAAGCTCCTTTAGGCAAGAATTGTCTTTCCCTTTCATACATGCATTCCCAAAGCCAGGCACTGTGCCTAGGACACAGCAGGAATATAATAAATATTTACCGACTAACTGATTTGCCCAGAGTGACGGGAGGATTTGAGTTCAAATGTCTCTGATTCTAACACTTCATTAATCTGACTTTTTGCTCTTCAAAAGGAGTTCTTTACATACATTATCATTATATAATTCTGACACCCATTATTTATAGGTTCCAGGACTAGATGCTTCTCCTAACAGATTTCCACCAATAAAAAAATTTCCCAAGTACATAAGAGTATCTATCTTAACCTGAACATGATTTCGACAGCAGATCAATCATCCCACTCCTAGCAAGACATCAGACAATAAAGAAATAACCTGAATGGGATATGCAATTGAAAACTTTGTAGACCTTCAGAAATGATCACACAAGACCTTTCAAAACATCTTTTCTAACAGTAAGGGTGACAGTCTCTTCTGAGAGACCACACAGAACTTTAGCAGATAGTCCACCTGAGAAACCACACTCCGTCCCACACACTCCCATTTAGTCTACTGCTCAATTTAAAAGGGACACTGTCACCAGATAGCCAATACACCTTTCGATTTGATGAGCTATAGACCAAAGAAAGCTCTGTTCAGGTAATCTGGACATCCTAGGATATGCATGTAACACGCTAAGACTGTGAATTGAAAAAGTATAGGAATTTGCTACCCCCTAAAGCCATGGTCTCCAAAACGGAGGCTATGGATGGAAGAAGATGCTCTTTCCTAGGGTTGCTGACAGTCTAACATCCGAGTGTGTAATTCACTAAGAGAAGGTGGAAAAGTGAGTCATATGCCATTCTTGTGATAGCCAATACCGAACCTGGTCACCTGCCTTCATCTCTGAACAGCCCTCACTGCCTCCCCACTTCCTCTTCTGTGGCTATTCCAAACCTTCTGTCCTCAGGATTCTGAGGTATATGCAGCAACCAAGAGCTGTGCGGAAGCCGCTGGGAAAACCCCCCTCAACCCTTAACGCACCAGACATAGTAGCAGCCACCAACCCTCTCCAGCAGACCCTGAGCTGATGGAAGTGACCTGTGAATAAGAGCCCTGCCTCATCCTTAACATTTATACAGCACTTGCTGTGTGTGAGGCCCTATGCTGAGCACTTTACACATATTATCTCATCTGATTCTCACAACTCTGCGAGGGAGGTGCTGTCAGCGTCCCTATTTTATAGATGAGAAAACTGAAGCAAATATAGGTTAAGTGACTTGCCCAGTCATACAGCTAGAAGTCTCTGAGGGGGGATTTGAACTCCCATCTTCCTGACTCAAGGCTCAGCGCTCTTTTCAATGCGCCATCTTGCTGTCAACCCCTGCTTCTCCCAACCCCTTTTCATTTGGGTTGAACGGAATGAGTCCCAGAAGATTGTCCAGGCAGAGATACATTCTCATCCACGTTATATCTCATTGTATTGCCTTTCCCTAAAGAAGTCACTTTCAAACCTCCTCATTAATGTGGAGGACAGCAGCACCATCTTTTCCGTCACCCAGGATCTCCTAACTTTGATGTCATCTTTGACTCTTCACTTTCCCTCACCTCACACATCCCATCAATTCCCAAATATTTCCAACTTTTCCTCTGCATGTCACACCTGTCACCTTTTCTCCACTCACACAGCCACCACCCAACTTCAGACCCTCATTACCTCTTGCCTAGACGATCACAACAGCTCCTAACTGTTCCTCCTCCCTCAAGTCTCTCCACATGACCCTGAAAAAAACGTCCTGAGAACAACTTACTTGAAGTCTTTCAAGGTCCATCTAATCAGACTGAGTCAAGTGGCCAGGGTTTTGTCTTCTTTTTTGGTAAAAAGAACAGGTATATCAGGGTCTAATTTTTATAACCCTTCTCAGTCTATCTGTGGATGTGAATATGTGCTCTACTGTATAAAATCTTCTACCAAAGTCAGGTTCTTTCATCAAATATTTTCTTTAAAGATGCCCTTCATGCACACAAAGACTACCTTCACAAGAATTTTGATGGCCAGTCAAAAAAACATCTATTACAAGCTTACTATGTGCCTGGTACTATGCGAGGCATGGAAGATGCAAAGAAAAGCAAAACCGTTCCTGCTCTTAAAGAACTGACACAGCACACGAGCTGATGGTTTAAAATGTCTCTTACTAACCTTTTTTGGGTAGAATATCAGCAACCATGATCCTTTACACCAGCGGTTCTTAACCTGTGGGTCGCGACTCCTGTGGGGGCTGAACGACCTTTTTACAGGGAACACAGTGGTCACCTAAGACCATCGGAAAACACATATTTTGGATGGTCTTAGGAACCAAGACACCGCTCCTCTGTCTGTCTCCAGGCAGGTCCGCCCACATACAAATATTAAAGGGTCGTGGCATTAGGAAGGTTGAGAACCATTGCTTTACACTCTTTTAGTATCTTTGGGACATCTTGAAGATAAATCCTTACTTCATATGATAAATGATGATAAATACTACTCTGCCATAAGAATCTGAAATAATTTTTGCCTTTAGCATTACCCATTTTATGGGTATTTGTCTAGGTTCAGCCACCCTTCCTCGGTTCACTGAAGTGTCACTGTCCCTTCTTCAGTCAGCACAACAGATACCAGGGGGAAAAGTTCATGTGCAGTGGTCCCCACTATCTCTGCTGATGAAATCAGAGCACCCCAAAGTGCAGGCCGAGCTATCCTGTTGTATTTATGTTTGCTGCCTGTAGAAAGCAATATGGATTCCTCTATAAACGTCATTTGAGGATTTGGCTTGGCCATAGCTAATGCCGTAGCTAACGCCGTAGCTATCTTCAGGTCTGTGTTCTCCAACCATCTTTAACTGTTTCCATGGGAATATTGTTTGTAACCTTCAGTCATCTTCTTCCTTAGAGTTTACAAAAAAAACCCCCAAACACTTATGCTCTAAGCTACGTTGTCTTTATCTGCCTGTCTGCCACTGTGAGCTTGCTACTTCAGCAATTTCTGGGTTCTTTCAGTTTCTTTATTACGACATACATACACAGGCTGAAATTCCCTAAGATGTGGCGAGAGTATCAATGTCTTTACTTTTACATTTTTCTAGGTCTAAAATAACAAGTTATTTTGTATATGATGTCAAATCATATGTAGTATCTTCTTGTTGTCACTATCCTTTTCTTTTCCTAATTCAGCACTGATTTGACCGTTTTTCTCAAGAGCGTAGCTCCCTATAAGGCAGAGCTGGTTATGAAATGATTTCCTCATTAGAAATCAGTTCTTTCTTACGTTCTGTAAGTGCAACCCAACTCCACTGGTGCTCAATTACCTATGCTCAAATAAAAACACCTGTTTTTGTACAAAACTTTTCACAACCTGCCTATCTTTCCAGCCTTCCCTTCCATTCTTTCTACCCTGCAGACAAACTGTCCTTCTTGCTGCTCTTACCCACAACACTCCATCCCTGAGCTCTATGTCATTATGCAGGATGTCTCACATTTGAAATGGATTCCCTCCTCATTTATGCCTCATCATAGCTTTGAATTTTTCCCCAAGACTCAAGCTTGTCATAGAATTTCTTTCAATCTTCATCTTTTGCCATAGATACTGGTGCATTACATTGAAATTATCTTCATGGTTACCAGTCTGCTTGGAAAAATTGCACAGCAACATAACCAAGTCACTCCTGAACTTACATGACTTGACTCTGAGGGCACAGTAAAACCAACCCTGTCAATTTATGCTTTCTCTTCTACAAAAAAAATCTGTGGGCTGTTCATCCTTTTGGTGCAATTTCTATAGGTCATTTAGTTTCATTAACAATAAGAATATGAAAATAGAAAGAACTAACCCTCATCCTTTAATCCTTCTAACAGTGGGTCAAAATGCTGTTCACTGCGTAAAGATCACACAGTAAAAATACCAAAAGTTAACATAGTATTTGAAAGAATCTAAAAACAATCCATGATTAACATTTTCCTCCTCTTCTACCATCCCCACTTCTCAACAGAAGGGTGCCTGAGAGGACTTGGGACCTTTTTGTTCTTTTATGAAGTTTACCTGTTGCCATGGCTAAAAAAAATTCAATATTTAGTTTCCAATCATGCAGCAATGAAACTTTTCATATTCCACTAGGATGATCCATAGAGTGGATTAGAATCACTGCTAATTTGACTAATACTGACACTGACCTAGCTTAGTTTTTGAAAAGCTAAGGCTACCTACTTTCATTCCGTGAAAAAGTGCTGAAATAGAATCTTTGTGCAGGCACAAGATCACACCGAGGTAAAAATTAATCATCCAAATCCACAAAGTCACCCAAATACAAAAACTAAGAGTACAATTCTAGCTAAGAATATTTTGCATAGGCCATATGGGAAGCTGCTTCTGCACAAAGTAATTCAATTATGAATGAACTTTTTAACCTATCATTTTGTCTTTACAAGAATTAATATTGTTAATGCCCATCAACTGGGGAATGATTGGACAAGTTATGGTATATGAATGTAATGGAATACTACTGTGCTATAAGAAACGGGGAGGAGATGGACTTCATATTCACCTGGAGAGCCTTATACAAACTGATGCTAAGCGAGAGGAGCAGAACCAGGAAAAATTTGTACATAATGACAGACACATCGTATGTGTAATGACCAACTTTGATAAACTGGACTCTTCTCAGTAACGCACAGTTACAAGACAACTCTACAAGTCTCAGGATGGAAGGAAATGTCTACATTCAGAGAAAGATCTTGAAAGACCAGAGTTTAAATGGAGACTGAAGCAATCTACATGCTATACTTCTTTTTCATGTTTGGTTCTCTTTCCTTTTTCCCATTGTTCACTCCATTGGTTACAACCCTTCTATAGAACCACACTAATGTCCAATGTGAAAGCATTTGCAGATCCAACACTTGACTGCATGCTCCAGGGGTGGGGTAGGAGGGAGGGGAGAAAATATGAAACTCAAGAGATTATGGAACTGAATCCTGTAAACTAAAAGTAAATAAACAAATCAAATTTAAAAATAAAAAATTAATATTGCTAGTTTCTTAAGTTATTTGCCAAATTTCTTTTTCACCTCTCCCAACTCTTTTTATCACAAATCTAAGCTTAATCTCAAAAGTATGAAAAACTTCAAGTACAACAGAGAAACCACTTTCAATTTTTTTAAAAGAAAAATGTGGAAGAAAATAAATTTCCATTTGTCGATCCTGTATCCGAGTGCACGCCTCCAAAATGGCGGGGGAGGGAGAGGAAAGGGGAGAAAATCTGAAACTAAGGGACTGTGGAACTGAATGTTGCAAACTAAAAGTAAACAAACCAATTTTAATTTAAAAAATTTTTAACAATTAAAAAAAGAAAATATCTACAGATTAACATCTAAATTAGTAAATTAAAAGTATTTTAATATAGAACTTGTTACCTGTAAAAGTCCTCCATCATCAAAACGTAGCACTTCTATTATGCTATCCGACTGAATAAATGCTGTGAAAATAAAAACAAGAGAATTTTATTCATAAGAATACAAATCAAATTTCAATCTATAATTACAGATTAGAAATTTAAAGTCACATATTCTAAACATGGGTTGTATTTGATGATTCAATATCAGAATATAAAAATTAATTTGATTTGTAACCCATTATAACAGCACAATCTCAATAATAAGTAGTGTTAACTTTTAACTTTCTACCAACCAGGCTTCACAAATAATGACTAATTTTGTAAGAGTTTCTTAACTCCAGCAACGACAACCTATGAAACAAAGAAAGTTACAAAATGATCTGTTGTCCTACGCAGCCAATTTCCAAGATAGAAAAGGGGGTAAAGGGTGCTAATAATCCCCTCTTTTTGGTTGTCTACAAATATTAATCAGCTGCTGGCACACTAAATGTGAGATTCTTGTCCAAGGCCCAATAACTGAGTGTTCTTCTGGAAGAATTAAAGCATCATTAATCTTGATAAAAACCACTGGCAATAAAAAGCAGGAAGCACTTTTGGTGGTAGCAAAGAACTGGAAACAAAGGAGATGCCCATAGACTGGAGAACAGCTGAACAAATTAAGATATATGAATGTATTGGAATACTACTCTGCCATAAGAAACCGTGATTATGATAAATACTGAGATGCATGGAAAGATTTATATAAACTGATGCAGAATAAAGTAAGCAGAGTCAAGAAAACAATATACATGACAATGACAATAATGCAAAGAGAATTACCACAAAAGAACTGAAAGTGAATGCTAAAAAAATTACAAAGAAGAAGCATGGCCCCAAGGAAAAGATATGTGCCAAGGTAGAAGGTTCATGAATGTTGAATGTAATATGGTTTTTCAATATATTAATAGGTTTTGCCAACTGCTTTTTTCTTCCTCTGTTAAAAGAAATGACTTTTGGAAGGGTGGGGAGGAAGGGTTATAGAGGAAAATTTAAGCAGTATTAAAAAAGTGTCAATTTTTTTGTAAAGAAAGAAAATGAAGCCAGAACAAAGTGACAACTAAATGGAAAAAAGGTCACAAGTTTGTCCTTGGATGAAAAAAAAAGGGGGTGGTCTGGAAAAGAGTTGGTTTTATTATGGGTCCAAAGTTAACAACATTTCACGAGCCATTTGGTCACCTCATGTTGCAGCACTAGTATCTGCAAAAAGATCACCATGAAAATAACTGTACTTTACCCTACCAGCATCTGTCGCAGATGATGAAGAAATTCTATAGGAAGTCAAGAGCCTTCAGATCAAGTCAGCATATACCTTAATTTCAGTGACTTCAAAGCAAAGCTAAATGGGAGAAAAAAAAATTTGGAAAAGGGTTCAAGAGTTTAAAAACTAGGGCATAAATTTTACAGAAGACTTAGGCCTACATATCTTCACATGCAAAGGTTCATAGCATTACACATTCTGAGGACCAAATAAGATCATGAAAAGTGGACTGGTTTTAACAAGAAATTATTGTTGCTTGGTGTTGTCAGACCAACTTAATAAAGCAAATATAAAAATAAATATCAAGCTAGAAGAATGAAAGTGAGAAGAAAATATATGCAATTTAAACCAATGTAAACAAGCAATTGATGAAAAGTGGGGAAAAAAGGAAAGAATACAGATATATAACTTCCTTAAGAAATTAGAATCAATGTAAGTTAGTGGACATAATGAGAACAAGAAAGTTTAGCAACTATTTCAACCAACAGAGAGATATGGAAGCCAAAGATAATAGCCATTTTGTATATAAATTCATAAATTCTTATGGAAAAGCTCAGTAGATAACTAAAGTTTGCCTCAAAAAATAGCAGACACAAAAAAAGAGTTTATGGAAAGCTTGGCAGGAAGCTGCACCAAGCAATGCCATCTCCGAAGGGCATTTAAGGATTAAACTGTTAAAATAATATAGAGAAGTGTAAAAGATGTCTGAAGATCTTTATAAAACCTCATTCCACTATCAAAGACACTATATTTTGACATGCTACAGGTTCTAATATACTACACAAGGAAGTAGAAACAACTAAAACAGATCAAAGAACAGCTGTACTAAACCAAGCACTGTGTGTGTATATATATATATATATATATATATATATATATATATAATGAGACAAACACAAGTCTGAGGGCACAGAGGAATCCATTCTCAAGGTATTTCAAAGAAGGCAGGACACCCAAAGGTTGGGGGAAATCCTGCACCTCACATTGGGCGGATCCTTGTGGCAAACTTATACAAACACACGGAAAAGAACAGCATAGGATGGGCAGACATAGATGATCTGCCATCTCTATTACTGGAAGGAACACACAGATCCATTTGAGTGAGAAAGAAGAAAAAGAAAGAAACAGAGACAGACAGAAAGAAAGAAAAAGAAAGAAAGAAAGAAGGAAAGAGGTTATAGAAAGAATACAGTGTACTAACCCATGTCTATTTCCCCAAATACACAAATATTTTTATGAGAATAATAAATGGGAGTGCATTCTTCATACAGATTTGAAAGAGTCCAGCTTTCATATACAATATTCTACAGCAAACTGCATCTTTTCATTCACACAAGTGACTAAAATGTGCACAAAATAAAAGACTTCACTGTCCTTATTTTTTCTTACTATAAAATATTATTTAATAGACTATTAAAAGGTTCTACCTTCTGCAACATCTCAAATGCATGCTAAAGTCATAAAAAATTCTTTGAAAGATGTACTGGAAATTAATTTTGCCCAGCTGTCTTGTATCAGTGTCACATGAGACATAAAAAAAGGGGAGACACACATGCAACGTTGGTGTTTGTCACTGCTGCGGCAGATGTGAGAAGCAGCAGAATGTGCAATAGGGCATTGACTTAGGTTTGAGTCACAGCTCCAGCCCTTCATACTTGTTTCTTGAATAAGTCACTTAACCTCTCAGTGCAGTAATCTCCTCATCTAAACAATGAGTGGGCAGCTAAGTGGCACAGGGGATAGAATGCCAGCTTGGAGTCAGAAAGATCCATTTAGCTTTAGACACTAGCTGTGTGACCTTGGGCAAGTCATTTAACCCTGTTTGCCTCAGCTTCCTCATCTGTCAAATGAGCTGGAGATGGAAATGGCAAACTCTCCAGTATCTTTGCCAAGAAAGTTCTAAGCTGTTTTACAAAGTGTCAGGGACAAATGAAATGACCGAACAACAACAAATGAAGGGCTTGTACTAGAGGACTTCTAAGGTACTTTCCAACTCTATACCTACTATCTATAAGCACATTTATGATTTATGAACCTATGTCTCACATGGAGTTAAAAAGGTAAAGGGTGAGGTAAGCCAGATGACCCTACATTAAGATAACTGGGCTAAATGTACCAATCCTCCCAAAGAGATTTATAATCACCCACGAGAGTCTGGCCTAACTATCCATGCTGGGGGAAAAAGACAGTTGAAAAATGCTCATTGTCCAGACACTGATATGCAGTTGGACGAGCAAGCCACAGGTCTGCACCATTAACATTTTTATCTTAAACAATGAGCAAGAGTGAAGTGGGTCCAATATTGAACAAGGAGAAGAAAGGCTTGATCGCACATTAGGAAATTCTGCACTCCTTAATGACACTAAGGCCCATCTTTTTTTTTTTTTTAAACAACACTTTTCTTCTCACAATGCTAGAGGGCTGAAAATCATGGAATACCACAGTATCTCCTCAAAAGTAAAGTTGAGGGGGGCCGCAAGGTGGCGCAGTGAATAGAGCACTGGCCCTGGAGTCAGGAAGACCTGAGTTCAAATCCAGCCTCAGACACTTAACACAAAAACTAGCCATGTGAGTTTGGGCAAGTCACTTAACCTCAATTGCCCTCCAAGAAAAAGCAAATCATAATCATAATCATAATAACAATAAAGTTGAGGTCTACCCAGAAAGGAAATGGAGAAGTGTATGATTAATGTGCATAGTTTGGAACATGTCACCAAACAAGAATTATACAAGAAATATAAAGTATGTCAGAGAAGCCTGGAACAGATATATTTTTAAATGGGCTAGTCATGTAATGAGAGGTAGGGACAACTAATGGGCAGAGTTCAAATGTTTCAATGGGACCATAAAATAACATGAGAACTTGAAAACTCCTTTAACGCTGAATAGATGCCAGAAGATGCCCTGGAAAATTTTCCAAAAGATATGGGCAAGAATCTTATAAGAAAGAAGTACATCGAAGTGTTAAAATCTGGGATTATTAGCAGGATCACTTATATGGTTGTGATGAACTTATCCTTGTCTTTTGGCTCTAGAGGAAATCTTCCTCCATAATAATATGGGAACATTTCTAAATCTCTCAGGAGGTGAGCAAATAACTTTTTTTTAATTTTTAAAAAGTTGGTCAGGCTTTCCCCATTATATACCCTTTAGAAAGGCACAAAATATTCAAATTTATTAAGAGATGGCAAATTTAAAATGAAGATTTTTATATCAGTAAAACATATGTATATGTGCACACACACACAAATATATATGTCCTTATGTTTTGTCGTCCTTCCTACTCATCTTCTTACTGATGCTCGGATCAATCCTGCCAGAAATTCAGAGAAGGTAGACTATGATAAAGATTCCAATTCTGTGGTTTAGAGAGGCTAAACAGTGTCTCCAAGGTCATATACATAATAAAGAGCAGGCCATGACTAGAATTCAGTTTCCTGAGTTCACAGCTTTCTTTTCCTTTCAAGTAATACATTTTGATATAATCATTCACAAATAAACATTTCTGTTTTTCTTATAGTATTCCCCCTTTTAAACAGTTAAGCTAAACCCTCTAACAAAATTGAAATTGACAGTACAAATTACACCATTATAACTCAACATTTCTTAAGAAAAAAATTCAGCTTGGACACATACATGAGCTGGGGTGAACTAGACCCAACACTAGAAACAGCACTGGGAAGGATCTTGTTTTTTAGGACTTATCTTTGCTGAGTCCATTATATTGACTTTTTCTGATTTTTTTTCTACATTACTTCTGTAGAAGTCGTTCCTCATGGGATAATGTTTAATTATATTCATATGACAGTTTATTCAGCAATTCCTAGATTGTTGGCCAATCTGAGTATGTATTTCTGTTAGCACAAATATTTTGCCATCTATGAGACTCACTGGACAAGACCCTGCTGTTGTTAAAGATTGAAGAGAGAAAGGGAGAGCAGAGGATGAGACAGAAAGAGAGTATCACGGAGACAACAAACACGAAGCTGGACAGACTCCGAGGGATGGTGGAGGACAGAAGCACCTTGTCTGCGGGGTCACAAAAAGCTGGATGTGACTAAACACCAACCTGTGAGACACTTATTTCTATGTTTTTGAGTCAGATGAACCAAACAGCAAGGTCCCTGGATCAAAAAATATGGATAGTCTGGTCATGTGTCTGGCAAAGTCCAAAAGGTGCATTTATGTGCCAGCATGGCAGTCTTCCCTCCAAAACTGAATTTCTACGTCTTTGACTATTTTTGCAAATCAGAGGAGCACGAGGTAATGCCTCCATCGTGTTTCAGCTTCTCTCATTACCCATAATGCAGAGGATTTTTTCATATGGTTGGTGCTGGTTTACATCTTTTTGAAAGCCATCAATTTGCATCTTTTGACTCTCTATTGGAAAGCAGTTCAGGCTTCCCTAGACATTTTGAGAAAAGGAACCAATGTCTTTTTTTTATAAAACCTTAAATTTTATGTAAACAAAACTGTCTCATGAGAATTGTGAAAGCTGTGACTGTGCCATCTCCTCCAGCATCCTGTTCATTTTGCTACCTAATCTTCTCCTTTTGATTCTTTGTTTGGCATTTGGCTACTGAAACATGTTCGTTTCAGATTCTTTTCTGGCAGACTGCTTTATAGTGATGAGAAGAATTCTTGTCCGAGTGCCTCCACCTCAGTGGTTTCTGTGCATAGACTTATTCACACCCAGTTCTTGTCTTCCCTGCTTCTACTTCTAGAGCTCGCTTAGCAGTTCACTCGTCTATACTTTTCTGGTTTAAAAAAAAAAATCAAATAGCTTTGGAAATTACCGATTAATAGTCTGGGATCTGGAGCACTGGCTCCTATTCAATCCTTTTTTTTTCTTTTGAGAGGACGGGGCATCATTTACCTTAAAATACTTATCTTTTTGTTTTTCTGTAGATGTTTTGTGTTCTCTTGGTAGTTTTGCATAGCAATGAAGCTGCAGATTAATTTTGGTAGTACTTCTACTAAATGTGCATGGTGTGGTCAGGAAAATGGAATCTCCTGCCAATTTTTTATTTAGTCCTTATTTCCATAAAAACTTCTTATAGTGTGTATACACATGCATGTATGTGTATACATATATGTATGTCTATATAATGTGTATGTGTGTGTATGTGTATATCTATATCTCTTAATAAGCTAATATCCAGTATTTTGTGCAGTTTGTTATTTCAAAATTAATTCCACTTTCTATTTTTTTCTCCTAGTTTTTATTAGTTATAATGTGCAAAAATGCTGACGAATTTTGTAAATTCATTTTGCATTCTGCTACTTTGCTATAGTTTTTCTCTCCTCAGTTCTCTGTTCATTTTCTAAGCAAATCGTTAACTATTCACTTTAAATTTATTTTGTTTATTTTAACAATTTGTTCTTCTGTTCTCTGCATTTTGATCAAATTAGCTAACAGTTACATCAGGAAATTTAAACAACATAAAGACAATGCATAAAAATGACAAGTGTGTCACTGACTGAAACAAAAGAACAAAAATAATGCATGTTGCACAATTATAAAGAACACCCGTGGTTCACAAGGAGAGGTATGGAAACACACTCCTCCCCTGGGGTAGAAGTGGGAGGTCTCTCACTGTTATCTATGTTACAGACATTTTCAGATTGTTTCCAATGTACCTCGCTATACCGCTAACTGTATAATCAGTCTGTTCTGACCACTAACTGTACAACTACTAACGTACATGAGTTAGGTTCGTCTTTTGCGTTCTTATATTTGTCTTTAAAAAAAGTATTATCTGTTATATGGGACCACACTCTGAGAGAGGGAGGAAGATTGGGTGAAATTACAGTCATAGGCAATTAAAAACATTTTTTAAACCTCCTGCATATTTGCTTTTGATACATTTCTCAGACTTCTCATTAATTTCTGGTTTCTTTTTAAGCATTTTGTCTTCTCTGCCATTTTACTGGCAAGTTCAGTCAACCCACAAAGTTACAATTGTTTGTCTCTTCATCATACTCCATTCCCTCCCCCTCTTTTAAATTAGAATTAATCTTTGTGGTTTTCCCTATCCTAATCTAATCCCAGTTTCCACTACCACCACCAGAAACCTAGATTGTTATCTTTTCTTTTTTAACCCTTCCCTTTCCCAGGCCACATAAGAATATAATTCAGAATCCTCTCTATTCCCTGTCTCTTCCTGCTCCCAATTTCTCTATTTTTTAATATGAATCACATTTACGTGTGGCATTGCTTTCAATAAAATGTTACTTATTTCATTCATTTCCATGCTCATTTCTTCCTCCTCTAAAATGTCCTGCACTCTTCCCTTCATTTAGCAACACTACCCAATCAGATGGAAATACTACTACCTGAAGACCATTCTTTCTGCCCAGGGAGGAAGTGTAAAAACGCAGAAAGAGCACAGAATTTACATTCAGAAGCTGTGATTTCAAATCTTACACCAGCCACTTAATAGTTGTGTGACTTTGGGGAAATAACTTTTCTCTGGGTCTCAGTTTACTCATTTGTAAGGAAAGGTTGGACTAGAGGACTTCAAAAATCCCTCTTGCAGTTCTTATCCCTTCATGGACTTTGTACATAAATGTTTTCTATATTCCCCCTCAATGAGTTTCCTATCTATCTATCTATCTATCTATCTATCTATCTATCTATCTATATTCCCTCTCAACAAATTTCACGAAGATGAGACTTCCAGCATACTTGGTGCACCCCTCCTTTATTCTTCCATATAGTATATAATTACAGACTCCAATTATTATTATTATTATTATTATTATTATTATTATTATTATTATTATTATTATTATTATTATTCTCCAATACCAGTTCTCCTTTTCTCATCTCTGACTTCCATCTGCAAAACTCTTTTCCCAGAAATACTAACCTACCAAGAAAGTAATGCAGTGTGGTGCAATGGGCACTAGATTTGGAGTTAGAAACCTAAAGTCTGCCTCTCATCACCTGATCATCTAACCACTCTATTCCTCTGTACTCCAGATAATTTATCTGATAAATGAGATTTGTACCAGAGCATCTTCAAGCTTGCTTCACTCTTCATGACCACGGTGGACAAATGAAGAACAGTTTGAACGGTTGGGCTCCAACCCCCACTGTTTGGCCTCTTGCTTGAATGGTAGTGGCAGGTTAAGTTCCCTACTTCTATTCACCTCATTCCTACTTCCCTGTTCCATATTCCTCCTTCTTTATTAGAGAACTTAGAAAATAACTTCATTTTATTGGTCCTAAAGATCAGTAGTGTCAAACTCAAACAGAAACAAGGCTACTAAACCATACACAGGACCCTATTTTATTAGAAATAATCTGAATTCTTCCCTTTTGTGAAAATCCATTTTGTTTTAGAAGTGTGATTTGGGAGTATGAACCATTTTTTTTCTATTTGGACTATTCAAAAACTCTTCACTTAATTTCTCATAGAGTTTATACTATCTTTTACAGGTGAAGGATCTTTTTCTAGCCAGTTGCAAGGTTTGTTCTGTAAAGGTCCAAAACTTTACTGTAACATTTCTGGGTAAATTGATCTTTTCTCTTTTTCAATGATCAGTTTTTAACAGCAATTTTTCCCTATTTTCTTGTAACTTTATTTATTTTGCTAAATATTTCCCAAAAACATTTTGATCTGGTTTGTGCTGGAATCAGTAATGTTACAGAGGTGCATCTGAAACCTCAGCTATAGATAAAAGGGAAATCTCCTCTCCCATGGGCATTATTCAGGCTTTGTCTCAAACAGGCTGAGCCCTGGGGATATCAAGTATAGATACATCCACTGCACTGCACACTAAGACTGTCCCTGCCAGCACTGATTTCCTGCTTCCCTTGTGAGTAGTAAAGTTTGTTAAAGCTATCTCTCCTTAGGATGACTTCCCTGCACTAAAACCACAGACCTATTAGCTTCTTTTCTCACTTCATTCCATCACACCAAGATTTTTTTCTTGATTCATCAATTTTGCCCTTGAATGCCCCCCCCCCCTTGTTCTCTTCAAGTTTCTAGAACAAGGGAAGACTTCTAAAAGGAAACACTTTTTCTCTGATTCATTTCAGGTAAGATTGGTGTTGAATTTTACTCATTATACTCCTTTCTTTTTGAATAACTTTCATTTTTCCGAAGTATTTTTTCCCCTCTTCCCTCTGTGCCTATTGTTTTATCCCTTTTAAGCTCTGCCCTAGAATGTTTTTATTTTCTCAATAGCACTCGAAAACAGTAGAAGTTTTAAGACAAAAACAGTCTTGTCTTATCCTTGAAACACTTTATTTACTTTTCATGCCACCTAGTCTTAAGTTTCTTTTATTTCTTAAATTTCAGCTAGACATGAAATCACCAGCTTACCTAGACTATTTTATTAGAAATAATCTGAATTCTTCCCTTTTGTGGAAATCCATTTTGTTTTAGAAGTGTGATTTGGGAGTACAAACCATTTTTTTTTCTATTTGGACTATTCAAAAACTCTTCATTTAATTTCTCATAGGGTTTATACTACCTTTTAAAGGTGAAGGATCTTTTTCTAGCCAGTTGCAAGGTTTGTTCAGTAAAGGTCCAAAACTTTACTGTAACATTTCTGGGTAAATTGATCTTTTCTCTTTTTCAATGATTGGTAATTATAACAATTTATACTTTGCACACTTTGCATTATTTTTATAAATTTAAATAATTTTAAACTTCATAAATAAAGTTTAAATATATATTCTATGCCTCTTTTTCTTCTCTTCTAGAATGGCATATATACCAAGAGTTCCTTTTCCTGAGAGTAGCCACAGCATTATCTTGTTTTCCCAACTGTGCTTCCTTTAGTACTTGATTCTTTCTTTCTAGCTATGTGACATTTTTTTTCTCTGAAGTGGAAATTTCAGATTTTAGCTATGACATTCTTGGATGTTTTGAATTTGAATTGCCTCTTTCAAGAGGGGACTGGTAAATTCTTTTTATTTTTCACTTTGCCTCATGATTTCTTGAAATACAGTAATATAGTTTTTCTTATTTGGTCAGGTTTTTCACGTCTGATGATCTTTCCTCCCAACCTCTTTTCCAATTAGTTTTTTTTAATAATAGATAGTTTACATATTACTAGAATAATATATTTTGTTGCTTTACTGAATCATTGAGTTTTACTTTCTTCATTCTGTTGACTACCTGGGTAAAACTTTTTACATTTATCCTATGCTACTTATTTGTTCCAATTTTATTTTTACTAAAGAACTTTAATGGCTGCACAATGGATAGAATACTAAATCTAGATAGGAAGACTGAAGTTTAAATCGGGCTGCAGGTGCTTGCTCCTGTGTGACCCTGGAAAAGTCATTTAATCTGTCTGTCTTGTTTTCCTCATCTATAAAATGGGGATAATCACACCTAACTCTAAGGCAGTGGTTCTCAACCTTCCTAATGCCGCGACCCTTTAACACAGTTCCTCTTGTTGCGGTGATCCTCAACCATAAAATTATTTTCATTGTGACTTCGTAACTGTAATTTTGCTACTGTTATGAATCAGAATGTAAATATCTGAAATGCAGGATGTATTTTCATTGTTACAAATTTAACATAACCTACAGGTTGAGAACCACTCCACTAGAATTTAATGAGGAGGGGAGTAACAAGGTCAGACCCATGTTTTAGGAAAATCACTTTGGTAGACAAATGGTAGATGGACTGGAGCGAGGAAAAACTTGAAGCAGGCAGAACCACCAGCACACTATTGCAATGGCCAAGGCACCAGGTGATGAGAGCCCAAACCAGCACGGTGCATTAGCAGAGTGAGAAGGGAACATGTCTGAGACATAGGGCAAAGGTAAAGTCGGTAGGCCTTGGCAGCAGATTGGATACAGGGGTGAAAGACAGTGAGGAGTTGAGGATAATTTTTAGGTTGTGAGTCTGAGGGCCTAAAGGATGGTGTTACCCTCTACAGTAACAGGGAAGGTAAGAGAGTGGAAGGATTTAGGGGAAAGATAATGAGTTTGAGAGGTCTACTGGACATCCACTTTGAGAAAACAACTCTTCCCTACACTGATTTGAGAACAGAAGCAATACAAGTTCAGGGCTTAGGTCGTGAAGCACATCTTTGGAGTATGAAGGAGACATACAAGATCTAAGAGTATACAGCTTCAAGTTCATTTTGCTCAAAATTCAGGACATACACCTTACTGAGTCAAACCAAGAAGCATTTATTAAGTGCTTATTATCTGCCAGGCATTATGCTAAGATAAAAAGAAAGACAAAGACAGTCTCTGCTCCCAAGGAACTCACATCCTAATGGGGGATACAACACACAAATAGTTATATACATATGAGATAATATAAGGAAGCTACTATGAAAAGAGAAGGCATCAGTAGTGAGGGGGCACCAGGAAAGGCCTCTTGGATTAGGTAGGACTTGAACTGAGTCTGCAAGTAGGCCAGGTAAGCTAAGAGGCAAAGGTAAGACATGTGGGACAGCAAATACAAAGGGACAGAAACAGGAGCTGAAGTGACGGGTTTAAGAAACTGCAAGTAAGTAGGTCAGTGTTGCTGGGACACGGAATGCATGAAGAAGAGTAAAGTGTAAGGAGACTGGAATGGTAGGAAGGGGCCAGAGCTTGAAAAGCTTTAAATATCAAAGGTGTTAACATTTGATTCTGAAGGTGATAGGGGATCAGTAAAAGGGGGTAAAGGAAGGGTTAACAGCCAGAATTCTGCTTTAGAAAACTTACCTTAGCACCTGAGTGCAAAACAGATCCGAACAGGGATAGGCTTGTGGAGGCAACACCAATTGGAGGCTATTGGTAATGACGACGATAACAGAAGATAAAGACCTAAACTAGGGTTGTGATCGTGTGACAGGAAAAAAAGAGAAGTTGTAAGGCTAGAAGTTATGAGATTATGCAGATGAGTGGAAGGAGAATGAGGAGTCAAGGATGAGACCAAAAGACTGTGGGTCCGGGTGACTGAGATCACAGTAGTACCCCCTACAGTTATCAAGAAGTTGACAAGAGGCGCCTGTTTTAAGAAAAAGATTCAAGTTTGAAGTTGTCTTATACATGCTGAATTCAAAATACCTACAGGTATAAGCAATGTGAGATGTTCTAAAAGCAAGCTGGTAATCTGGACTGGAGCTCAGGAGAAGGACTGGACCTAGGGATGCAAGAATCATTTGCATAGAGATAATAGTGGAACCTATGAGAGCAGATGAAGTCATCAAGTGATCATCTCTATCTACTGCCTTTCCTGGTTTCCTTCAAGTCCTAGCGAAAATGCCACCTACAGGAAGCCTTTCCCATGCCTCTTAATGCTAGTGCCTCGCTCTGTTAATGATTCCTATTTATCCTGTATGTAGCTTGTTTGTACATACTCACTTGCCTGTGGTCTTTCCCATTACATTGTGAGCCCTGATGAGGACAGGGACTGAGTTTTGCCTCTTTTTGTGTCCTTGTGCTTAGCACAGGGCTTGACACACAGTAGGCCCTTAACAAAGATTTACTGACTGATCAAGTGAGTTACAACAGAGAAAAAGGGAAGAGAGTCCAGAATAGAGCAGTGGGGGATACACATGGTTGATAGGCACAGCATGGATGAAAATCCAGCAAAGGAAACTGAGAAGTTGGATAGATGGGAGAAGCAGGAGAGCTTGGTCAAAAATCCTCGTAAGGAGGTAACCAATACTGTAAAATACTGCAGAGAGATCGTGAAAGGTCTGGATTGAGAAAAGGTCTAATGGTCCAATCTAATGGCTTCACACTAAGAGATCATTGGTGACTTTAGAGAGAGCAATTTCAATGTCTGAATGATGGGTCAGAAGCCTGATTACAGAGGGTTTAGAAGAAAATGATAGGAAAGAAATGGAGGCTACTAATGAGGAAAACTTTCTGAAAGAGGGTGAGCCAAGAAGGAGAGGCAAGATAAAGGGCGATAACCAGGGGGAAGACAAAGGGTGATCACTAGAGGGGTAGCAGTACCAAGTGAGGTTTTTTTTTGGGGAGGGGGAAGGAGGTTGTTTGTTTTAGGATGGGGGAATCTATAGAAATGTTTTCAGCAGCAAGAAAGAAACCAGCATGTAGAGAGAAACTAAAGAAAGGTGGCCCAATTGTAGAATGATTCTGCTAGAGAAATGGGATAAAGCAGTGGCTCTCAACCTTCCTAACACCACCACCCTTTAATACTTGTATGTGGGCATATCTGCATGTAGGCAGACCCGCCTGGAAACAGATAGAGGAGAGGAGTCTCAGTTCCTAAGACCATCGGAAATATGTATTTTCTGATGATCTTAGGCAACTCCTGTGACCCCCTGTGAAAGGGTTGTTCGACCCCCAAAGGGTTGTGACCCACAGGTTGAAAACCACTGAGCTAAAGGGATACATAAAGAAAGATAAGCTATATAAGCGAGTAGACTGAAGAAGATGGCGGGGAAGAGGTCTGAATAATGTGAGCTGAGGCAAGGAGAGAGGAATTGGGGCGGGGGGGGGAGGAGGAGGTTTGGGGCAAAGGCCAAAGTTTTTCCGTGAAGAATGAGGCTAAGTTCTTAAGTGAGAGGCCAGAAGAAACAGGAAACAGGAAAGGCTTGAGAAGAGATGAGGATGAGAAGAGCAGCTGGGGGTGGGGGAGTGTGACAGAGGATCAATTAAGAGAGGAACAGAATGTTTGCCCTGCTGCAGCAAGGGCCCAGTTGAGCCTGAATAGTGTGTTCTCATCATTGCAGTTTCATGAAGAGAAAAAGCGTCCTCGAAGGTTACCAGGACAGCCTGCTGTAGCAGAAAGCCGATGGATTTGGAGCTGAAAATTTAAAAGTTACATTCTCTCTGTCACTTCCTAGCTATGTGACCTTGGGCAAGTCACTCAGTTTCTTAAGGCCTCAATTTTTTCTCATCTATAAAATGAGATAAATGAATTCTGAGGTCTCCTTCCGGCTCCAGGTCTCATGATCCTGTGCTACACAGATACTTCTATAGGGATGGCTAACAAGGTTAAATTCCTCTGAATGATAGCCTCTCCAATTACATTTTTCCAGGTCTATCACATGCAGTTCCAGAACTCATCTGAATATCTTCTTTTCAATACTTCTTGCTAGTCTTCCTTTCTACTATATCTTTATTGATCCTATTTCTCGAGATCCTAGCCTGGCTAACCAAAGACCAGTTAATATGTATATGCAGAGTGGAAAAACTTAATCACAACTCTTTTCAACTAATTTAAACATGGTGTCTCCAAAGTCTTAGTGCAGTTAGCAACACTTTAAACTGCTTTAAGATTTCTGCACTGCTCTGTAGAGAGCTGAGCATTGGATATGTAAGAACTGAACTGTCAATTAAACTGCTAAAGCATTACTTCAACCACCTGGATGGAAATCATCAAATAAACCAGTTCTGGCATGAGAAGGTTTCAACTATGTCTGAAAAGTATAATTGAGAATGTACAGAGTATGAAACAGTACTATCCTCCAGTTACAGCAGAAGGTTCTAAAAACTGGGCACATGCATAGGTGTGCTTCTCTTCACAGCTCCGTAACATGGAGAAAGTGGCCTTTCTACCGGAAGCCATAGTTGAGAAAGTCTATTCTATTATCAAACAACTCCTATATGACTAAAGGGAACAGTGTTCAAAAGGCTAGTTCCATGCAGAAATATATTCTCAAATGTATGCCACTTGTTGGCTTGTACTGTACATTCGTCACATAAACAGCTACACAAGGCATCATCCTTCAGTTTCAGTCACATATATCTTAGACTACAGTGGGTCCAATCAGTACAAAACAACATGAAAAACTATTTTGCCCTAACTTTTTATGAAAAAGCAATCTACTAGAGAAAATGAAACCAATGATTCCATTAAAATTTTAGTGCAGTAAAGGTGTACAGATCAATTTGATGATAATTTTTAACAGACATTTCTTTTTGTGGTTCAGGTCCAAGTTTAAATTAAAGAGGAATTTAACATTGTTAGACATCCCTATAGAAGTATCTGCGTGGCACAGATTCATGAGACCTGGAGCTGGAAGGAGACCTCAGAATTCATTTATTTCATTTTTTCTCCCTCCATAGAGAATTTGAGCTCTTTTTCAAAAGTACTCCATAATGATTTTCATATCCAGAAAAATGTGAAAACATTGTTTCTTGGGGCAATATGACAGAGAATGATTCCTGTGCAGGCAGATAACCTCCACTGTCCTTCTCACTCCCCTTTCAGTCATATTTGTCTTACCTCTGCAGGAGTGCTGAGATTCAGGCATGGAGATCCTGGGGCAAAAAACTGCCTCCCTTTTATTTTTTAAGTATATTGGTTCAGAGTAGCAAGCAGTCTGACTCCTTTACACAAATATTACATGAAGTTATTAATTATATCTTTCACCAGCTTACTGGACAGTGTGGAATTTCTTTTTATAAAACTTTGGTAACTGTTTTTTTTTTTTTCAGATAGTGAAATATTTCTTGAATTTAGCTGAAATGAAGATCCATACTATTTTGTAGAGGTTATGAAAAAAGACCTTCAATCTGTTAACTTTTCCAAGCAAGAGGGATGGGCTTGGAAATGGACAGAATGATATAAGTTCCTTTTTTTCAAGCAGGAGGTATATGCTAGGATATGCAGTTTTCAGAAAAATAACAACCTGAAAGTTATTAGCAAAAATTCAATCAGTATCATCAAAGCCTCATGAAAATCATTTTTCTTTCATTCTGCCAGAAGCAATGAGTGGGTCATCCAACCCACTTCTAATACATAGTAGCTCTAGAATTAACATAGTAATCAATAGGATGTTATTATCCTTCTCCAAAAGAAAACTTTATGGAGGAAAAGCAAAAATGAGGGACTATGACAAAACTGTTCTTGAAAGTAACTAGACAATTCATTCTGTTTTTTCTAGAAATCTCATTGCTTGGAACTAGATCCAACAGAGGTTACAGACAGAAAAAAAGGACCATATGTACAAAAATATTCACAGCAACATTATTGGTGAGAAGAAGAAATGTTCCTAACAATAGAGAAATGGATGGACAAACTGTGAATGTAACAGATATTACTGAGCCATTTTTAAAACGACAAAAATGAAGAGCTTAGAGAAGCATGAGAAGACATATGTCATATGAATATACAAGATTAAAATGTAATAAAACTCAGATCAAATACAAGAGGAAACACTGGTATATTATTACAGTTAAAAATGTATCCTTACTTTATCTTTTTTTTTGTGGGGGTGGGGGTAGGGATCCTCATCTAGATCTGTGATTGTCCCTGCGGTGGCAAACCCACAGAATAGAAATTTCTTCCACCAACGTGCGTTGGCAACACATTTGTAACTCAGCAGTCTCACAGAGTTTGTGAGTGACTCCATGCATGACCTCTGGGCCGCAGCTAGTATGTTTCAGAGACATGATCTGCACCTAGATCTTCCTGATTAAAAAGCTAGCCCTCTACCCCCATCCCACACTGCCCTATTAACAATTATTAAAGTACAAAAGAGGAAAATAGAGTATATAATCAGCCATAATCACACAATGAAGTGACTTTGGGAAACACACTTTGTTGGTGAATCTGAGTATTTGTTGGGACATGTCTATCCTGTCAAAACAAAACATTATCAATAAAAATTAAAATTATTTGTGGAATAATAGTTTTTTGTTTTGTTTTTAAAGAAAAATGGTATTCTTAGAATACCTCAAGAGATCCTGGGATTTCATTGGTGTGGGAAGTAAACTTCATCTGAACCAGATCACAAACTCTCTTCATGCTTTAGCAGATTCCCTCATAATCTGCTGTGAGCAAAACCTCCCCCCCCCCCAACTTTCTGGTGAGGAGCCTTTCCCATTTGGGCTAAGTTAATCTTTGGACAATAGCCAGGTTGTTCCTGAGCCCATACCTGAATCCTTTCCCGACTGGTAGGACCTGCCAGAGCTTATATTCCACTGACAAAACCTTCAAGAACCCCAAGGTCACTTCCATAAAATGATGAAGCTTCTGAACCAAACTTTAAGGGAAGGGAGAGAGGTATTATTAAATCACCATTACAATAAAGGAATGAATGTGAACCTTAAAACACACAAGCAGTAGTACAAGTAAATGTGGAGACTAATGCTTGCTTCCAAACAATTGCCAACTTCATACTCCTACAAATATTTTTTTTATCCTCTCCCAACTTTCAATGTTATTTTCCAAAGTATCATCTTGCATACATGGCATATCTTGACCTATCTCTGAAGATGCTGTCATAATTCTCTCTTCCTTCATTTAAAGAATGAACATAAATGTTTTGAATCTTGACAGCTCTTCCCAAGTACAACTCTGCTCTGCAGTGCAAAACTGTCCAGTATAAAACTAGATAAGAACATCTAATCAAGTCCTATGCTTACACTGCTTTTTAAAAAATAGCACTGCTTCTTACTTAGATAGAACACTAGTGTAGTATTCTTAATGGGCTTTGAAAAACTGAAAATGTCCATTATTTTAGCAAAATTCTCTGACAAAGCAAAAAAAAAAAAAAAAAAAAAAAAAAAAAAAAGTAAATAAGTAGCCTGACTGCTTTTGTTCTAAGACATACTTACAAATTGAATGTATGTGGTTTGGGTTTTTTTTTTTTGTGCAAAATTAAATAAATTATTATAAGCCTTAAGAAGTTAATAAGATGCATATTTTTAGTGGGAAAAAAAAATCCATGCCACCATTAAGTAAAGTTGATCATTTTTACCAAGAACATAAAAACATTTTTTCTAAAAATTTTTCTTTAATTTGTTTTGGCATACTACCTAATTTTACTACTATCAAAACTGTTTATTCATAGCAATAAAGCAATAATGCTCTGGTTTATTAGAAAAACTACTATATTGAGAATCAGAAGACTTATGCCTGAGTTCCAATGCCAGTATTGCTCTGTCTGTGATGATTTTAAACAAATCACAATTTTATAGAACGCACTCCAACAGAATCATGTTTAATATATATTTTCACAAAAATAAAATTTTTATTTTTTTATTTAACCTGTTTAAAAACCTGTTTAAAAATGCATTCAATAATCAAGAACAATATTAAAGCAACCTAATTTTAGAGCAATGTTGAAATGTATTTAATAGAATAATATTACCTTTATAATTTCAAAGTGAGTAAACTATAATAAAAATAGGGCAATAAAAAGTTGACTAAAATAATCATATAAATGAAGTTTCTGGATGGTCACATATTCTCTCCATTAAGCTATTTCTGTAAATGATAGTTATTCTGAAATTGCTCTGAATATCCTTACCCTGTATAGACTTATTTCTGATCTCTCTGAATAAACGAGGATACCTTAAAGGGGTTTACATTCTACGGAAGGAAACAACATATCCAGCTATACATATAAGATAAATATAAATGGAGGCGGACGGGCACTAGCATTGGGCAAAATCTAGACAGATATCTTAAGGGAGGTGGTACTTGAGCTGTGTTTCAGGAGATATAAAGGAGAGGAGGCATAGAAGCTGAGGTGGTATGTCACGTATGGGGAATAGGGAGTAAGCGACTTTAGTGAGAATTTAGGATACACAAGGAGGAGTAATCAGCTTAGAAAGATACTTTGGAGGCTGATTGTGGTAGGTTTTATAAGGTTAACTGAGAAGTTTGTATTTTGTCCTAGAAGCCAAAAGGAGCCAGAAGAGGAACAGTAATTCCTGTACTTAAGGAATATCAATTTGATACCATGGGAAGAATAGAACAGTGAGGGTAGAAACCAAACAAAGACCAATTACAAGGCTATTGTAACAGTCCAGGGAAGAAGTACTGGGGGATCAAACTAGGATGACATGAATGAAAAGAAAAGGAAGGATCACAGAGATGTTGTAAAGGTAGCTGACAACACTTGAGTGGACTTGGGAAGAGTAAAAAATAACAACCATGTAAATCTAGGGGACTAGAAGAATGGTGATGCCCTTAACAGGCTTAGCGGAAACGATCATGAGCTCTGTTTTGGACACAGCAAGTTTAAAACCTTCATGGAACACCATGTAACCAGTTAGGCCACTGGATGAACTGAAGAGGGGTGAGTTAACACCCACATCCTACAACACCAACCTCAGTTGTTGTGAGCCAAGACACCGGAGAGTCTTGCAGTAGTTAACTTTCTGCCCCAGGATGAAGTGATGTGAGACCCAGCTGTAGGCCTTTTGGGCAAAGAGGATATAAAAATAGTTTAAAGACTTTGGTAGAAAAGTATGAGACCCAGAGAATGTCCATGCCAATTTCAAAGTTCTTGTTGGTAGCTTTTACCTGGTTTTATTTTCTGAACTATTTTTTACTCCCCATGTGTTGCGTTTCACCTCAAGTCAATGGATGTTTTTATTATTTTTCTGAACCCTGTCTCTGAGTGATCCATTACACCAGACTTCCGTGGAACCACAATTGAAACAACTAACAATGAGGAAGGGATCTGGTGAGATGATTTCTTTGAAATGGAGAGGGTTCATGGAATAGTGATGATCTGGCCCTCAGCAGCACAGGCAGGTGAAATTCTAACCACAGCCAGCCAGCAAAAGTAAGAAAATGGAGAAAACAGTGGTTTTCTGGAATACAGGGTATTAGTTTGGATAATAGTGACAGTACTGGCAGCAGCAGGATGATAGGAAAATAGTGGTATCCTGGCACCCACAGCCCTGGCAACAGACAATGATGCTGGCAAAAAAACTCAGTCTGAAAGCTGTGGCTCTAACAGCATCAGGACTGAGACAGAAGAAAGGGCAGGGGCACACTAGTTTGAAGGTCCTAGCCAGCTGTGCAGACAGTAGCATGGGCACAAGCCAACTATGTGCAGGCCTCAAGCAACCTCAGGATGTGTGGGCCCTAGTCAGTTATGGGAGGGTCCTAACCAGCTGGGTGGCCCAGAAGCAGCCAGATGAGTAGGCAGTTAGCAGCATAATTCTTAGCAAGCTGGGCAAGCCAGCACCCTGGGGTAGGCTCAGACTAGCTATCTGTTGCTTTTTGAGGAGGTCCCCTCAGATTTGCTACATGGATGAGGGTGTAAGGGGTGAGGATAGGAGGGCAGGGGCACGAAGGAAAAGCTGTTGTGCTGAGTTAACATCAGGACCAGAACATGGGAAATCTAGGTGAATATGTCCATGAGGCAGTTGGAGATTTAGGAATGGAGATCACGAGAGAGGGAGGCATGAACATGTGGATTTGGGAGTCAACTGCATAAAGATGGTTGTTTGAACTCATGAGAGTTGCTGCAATCATCAAGAAAAGAAGAATGCCCAGGACAGAGACTCAGGGTACACTTTCATTTAGGGAGTTAGGAACATGGTTAATGGGGTGGCTAGGTAGCATAGTGAATAGAGCACTGGCCCTGGAGTCAGGAGGACCTGGATTCAAATCTGGCCTCAGACACTTAACACAAAAACTAGCTGCGTGACTTTGGGCAAGTCACTTAAGCCCAACTGCCCTCCAAAAAAGCCAAAAAAAGAGAACAATATGCAGAAAGGTTAGTCAGATAATTTTTTTTTTAAGTGACAAAAGTGTCACAAAAAATAAAACAGGAGGGATCATCCAAAAGTCTGGGGTGATCAACAGTGCCAAAAACAGCAAAAAGATCAAGAGGGATGATGAATGAGTTGAGATGATTTGACTGGATCCTCAGTAATCTCTTTATTACTAAATGAAAGGAAACAAAATGTCTGATAAAATGATTAAGTGAACAGTTTTTTTAGTGGCCATTCTCATCTTAAACATTAAAAAAAAGGCAGTTCAATATTTCTCTTCTTTTAAGAAATATTCTAAAAACATTAAATAAAATTAAAAAAAGAAAAAGGAACATTTTGCAGGTAGAGCACCACACTAATCAAATGCCAAGAGTGCTCCGACCCCACTCAAAGGCGGGGGGCTGGGAGCGGAGGGGTTGGTTTGTAAAGCTATTACTATTGCACCAGTTATTTTTATAACATCAATGTTGGCTTTGAAGTTGAGATTTGAGTACCTAGCCGTCATATGCCTACACTGAACGTAAGATGGGAGGTCTCTGTGAGAAATAATAACCAGCTTCCCATGAGTTACCCTCAGGCTGTCATCTCCCATCTACCCACCCATCCCATCAAGACTGAACTGGACCTTGAGAATACATCAGAGTTAATGTCAATGAGTCATAGCACCTAATTTTTAAACCTGTCTGTGATTAAACAGCTTTCTTCTGCCAAACTATACTCAAACTGAAATTTCTTGTGAAAAGAAAAGCATTCTTTCCCCTTTATCTAACATTCATGGTTGGTGGAGGTGCTAGCCAGGATCATGGCTGGCAGCTCAATAATTTTATTTGGTTTTTGGATCATTATTGGTAAATCTAATGTTGGTCAATAGCTCAGTATCAGGGTGTAGGAAAACAGCCTTCTTATATCACCATATACTCCATTCCATTCCCTGTCTATGCCTTTCTTCTGGCTGTGCCCCATGTCTGGAAGGCATTCCTACTTTCCTTTAGTTTCTTTCAAGAATAGTTTTATGCACATAAACCTTTTCCTACACCACCCAAGTTTAACTTGCTATACCTTCTTCCACCAAATATCTATTGAGTCATTTCCTAGGCTGTACTCCTCTAGATTTCCTCCTCATTACCAGGCCCTCAGAATCTCCTCATTCTGCAAGATCACATCAATTCTGAAACACACTTGCTCAGCACACTGTGCCGTGGGACCCTTCCCTCCCTTGCACTAGAGAGGGTGAACAGTAGAGACCTTCTCTCAGCTTTTCTGCTTAAGGAGGGAGCCCAGGGCAGCCATCTCCTAATTTCCCACCCAGCTGTGTTCCTCTGGACTGCCAGTAAAGACGCCCTTTGCTTCTTTTTATATTGCTGTCTTCCTCCATTAGATATTAGATAGTGAGTTCCTTGAGGGCAGGAACTAAATCATTTGCCTTTCTCTGTATATACAGAGCACTCAGTACAGTACTTGACATAGTTGGCCCTTAATAAATTTTTGCTGACCAACTGACTAAAGCTGTACACGTACATGTCTTATCCAAGAGGATTTAAACTCTATGAAAGGAAAAATGGACTCACTTTTGTCTTTGCATATCCAGCACCCTAGCCGGTATACAACAGGGGCTTAGTAAAGGCTTGCTGACTGAGTAATTTCAACCAAGCAAATTTTTGGTTCCTTCTCACCTATGGGATTGCACTGTTTTCTAATATATCCCACACTTTCCTGTACCTTTGCTGCTCTGTTCCATGATCTTAGAATGTTGTCTAAACCCAAAATGGATCTCTCCTTGGAAAACTCTCCCTCTACTTTGACACTGCATCTCCCCCATGAATTCTACATTGATCCTCCCAATCAGGAATATTTTCCTTCTTCCTCAAAACTCACAACACATTTTATTGCTCATATTAACATGAGTTTATTTTGTACTGCAGTGATGCATGTAAAAAAGTTTTATGTTCCATATGAGGACATAAGCTTCCAACAGGGTATCAAGTGTCCCCCAAATGGGAAAAGTACTTTCAAGTACCCCAATATGATTACAAGTCCACCTAAGAAATTTTTATATATAGACATTTGTAACTTGTTATTTGTGACATTTCATTTTTGCTTTTTTACCCCAAGTGCCTAGCACAGAATAGGCATTTAACAAATAAATGGCCTTACAATGGATAGTCATAAGTGATTAATGTAATATTGAGACGTGTATCTTTAAATCACTAAATGAGAAGATGGCTAGCGGATATAATTTCTTTTTATATTCTTCTAAAACAAAACAAGATCAACCTTGCTAATTATTGTCTCGTTAGAATATCAACAAAAGGGGGCAGAGCCAAGATGGCAGCATGGAAGCAGCAAAGCACCACAGCTCCCACACAAACACACTAAAAAAGCCTGGGGCATCGGGCGGGGAGCCCCGTCTATAGGAGAGCAGATCAGCTGCACTGGATGCACAGTTTCCACATTTATCAGGCCAGAAGACAAAAATGCTAAGAGAAAGGTCAGTGGATTTTGCTAACTGGGGAGGAGAAGTGCGAGTCCCACCAAACTGCTCCCAGGGCAAGGAAGCAGCAGGAGGCGGCTGTAGCAGCAGGAACAGCGCAGCAGCAGCTTCCACTGGGCTGCTTCAGAGCCCTCGGCCTGGAGATAGCAGGGGGGCTGACGCGATCCATCAGGGCCAAGGGCTCTTGGGTTGAGTGGACTGGATCTGGATCGTGGTCTTGAGTGGTGTTCCGGGGTGTGCTTTCAGTGAGCCAAAG
>CM053600.1:8633593-8655685 GCA_028646575.1 Pseudocheirus occidentalis
ATTGCTGCTCCTCCCAGTGGGAGTGGGTGACAAGGGAGGAATTGCAAGAATCTAGAATTTAAAGCTATACAATTAAATGCAACTGGGAAATAATACATTCAAGGATGGAGGCAGGGAGCACCTCCCTGTCCTGTTAGAAAGCTAGAGGGGTGTTGGAGGAGGGCATAAAAGGGAACAGATTGTGGGAGGGCCTTACAGTGGGATCAATGTTCTGGGCTGGGGGGTAGGGGCAAAAGGGGGAGAAAATTTGTAACTCAAAACCTTGTGGAAATGAATGATGTAACCAAGAAAATAAATTAAAATTAAAAAAAAAAGAACGATAGCATGTATTGCTTCAGTCTGCATTTAAACTCTGTTCTTTTCTAGATCTTTCTCTGAATGTAGACATCCCCTTCCATCCTGAATCTTTTAGATTGTCTTATAACTGTGAGTAGCTGAGAAGAGTCCAGTTTATCAGATTTGGTCGTCACACATAACATTGTGTTTGTCATTGTGGACAAATTTCTCCTGGTTCTTCTCTTCTCAGTTAGCATCAGTTCTGTAAGTCTCTCCAAGTAAATATGAAGTCCATCTGCTCCTCGTTTCTTAAAGCACAATAGTATTCCATTACATTCATGTACCACAGCTTGTTTAGCCATTCCCAGTTGATGGGCATCCCCTTAATTTCCAGTTTTTTGCCACCACAAAGAGAGCTGTGATAAATATTTTTGTACATATGGATCTTCCATTTCTGTGATCTCTTTGGGATACAACCCTAGAAGTGGTATTGCTGGGTCAAAGGGTATGCAGTTATTTATAGCCCTTTCAGCACAGTTCCAGATTGCTCTCCAGAATGGTTGAATCAGTTCACAACTCCACCAACAATGCATTAGTGTTCCACTTTTTCCACATCCTCTGCAGTATTTGTCATTTTCCTGTTTTGTCATCTTAGCTAATCTGGTGAGATGTGGTACCTCAGAGTTGTTTTGATTTGCATTTCTTGTATCAATAATGATTTAGAGCATTTTTTCATAGGTTTATAGATATCTTTAATTTCTGCCTCTGAAAATTGCCAGTTCATATCCTTTGACCATTTTATCAATTGGGGAATGGTTTGTATTCTTACAGATTTGACTCAATTCCTTGTATATTTTAGAAATAAAGCCTTTATCAGAGACACTGGTTGTAAAAATTCTTTCCCAATTTCCCACTTCCCTCTTAATCTTGGTTACATTAGCTTTGTACAGAAACTTTTCAATTTAATGTGATCAAGATTATCCATTTTGCATTTTATAATGCTCTCTAACTCTTGCTTGGTCATAAAGTCTTATATCTGACAGGTAAACTATTCCTTGCTTCCCCAGATTACTTACAGTATCAGGCTTTATACCTAGATCATGAACCCATTTAGACTTGATTTTGGTATACAGCATTAGATAGTGGTCTATGCCCAGTTTCTGCCATACTATATTCCAGTTTTCACAGCAGTTTTTGTCAAATAGTGACTTCTTATCCCCAAAACATATGTCTTTGGGTTTGTCAAACAATGGATTACTATAGTCATTGACTGCTGGATCTCTTGTACCCAGTCTATTCCATTGATTCACTCCTCTATTCCTCAGTCAGTACCAGGTAGTTTTGATGACTGCTGCTTTATAATAGAGATTAAAATCTGGTACGGCTAGGCCACCTTCCCTAGCATTTCTTTTCATTAATTGCCCTGATATTCTGGACCTTTTGTTCTTCCAAAAGAATTTTGTCACTATTTTTTTCTATCTCTCTGTAAAGTAATTTTTTGGTAGATTGATTGGTATGGCACTAAATATGTAATTTAATTTAGGTAAAATTGTCATTTTTATTATATTAGCTCAACCCAACCATGAGCAATTGCTATCTGCAACTTTGCCAAATTTATTTATTATGTCAAGAAGTTTTTTACTTGGTTCTCTAGGATTCTCCAAGAATATCATCACATCATCTGCAAAGAGTGATAGTTTAGTCTCTTCTTTGCCTAATTTGATTCCTTTTATTTCTTTTTCTTCTCTAATTGCTACTGCTAACATTTCTAGTACCAGATAGAATAAAAAGGGTAATAGTGGACATCCTTGTTTCACCCCTGATCTTATTGGAAATGCTTCTGGTTTATCCCCATTACATATAATACTTGCTGATGGCTCTAAATAGATGGTACCTATTATTCTAAGGAATACTCCATTTATTCCTGTACTTTCTAATGTTTTTAATAGGAATGGATCTTATATTTTGTCAAAAGCTTTTTCTGCATTTATTGAGGTAATCATATGGTTTCTGCTAGTTTTATTGTTGATATGACCAATGATACTGATGGTTTTCCTAATATTGAACCATCCTTGCATTCCTTGAATAAATCCTACCTGATCAAAATGTATTATTCTTGTGATAAGTTGCAGTAGTCTTTTTGTTAATATTTTATTTAAAATTCTTGCATCTACATTCATGAGGGAGATTTTTCTATAATTTTCTTTCTCCATTTTGTCTCTTCCTGATTTAGGTATCAGTACCATATTTGTGTCATAATCTTAAATTTGGTAGGACTCTACCAATTTTCCCAAATAATTTGTAGAGTACTGGGATCAGTTGTTCTTTAAATGTTTAATAAAATTCACTAATATATCCATCTGGCCCTGGAGATTTTTTCCTAGGGAGTTCAGTGATGGCTTGTTGAATTTATTTTTCTGAGATGGGGTTATTTAAGTAATTTACTTCCTCTTCAGTTAATCTGGGCAACTTATATTTTTGCAAATATTCATCCATTTCACAAAGATTGTTAAATGTATGTGCATACAGTTGGGCAAAATAATTCCTAATTATTGTTTTAATTTCCTCTTCATTGGAGGTAGATTCACCCTTTTCAATTTTGATACTCAAAATTTGTTTTTTTCTTTTTTTTTTTTATAATATTGATCAAAGGTCTATCAGTTTTGTTTTTTCATAAAACCAGCTCTTAGTTTTATTTATTACTTCAATAGTTTTCTTAATTTCAATTTTATTAATCTCTCCTTTGGTTTTCATGATTTCTAATTTAGTATTTAATTGGGATTTTCAGTTTGTTCTTTTTCTAGCTTTTTTAATTGCATGCCCAGTTCACTGACCTCCATTTTCTCTAATTTATTAATTCAGGGATATAAAACTTCCCCTAAGAACTGCCTTTGCTGCATCCCACAAGTTTTGGTATGATGTCTCATTATTGTCATTCTCTTGAATGAAGTTACTGATTGTTTCTGTAATTTCTTCTTTGACCCATTCATTCTTTAGTATTAAATTATTTAGTTTCCAATTAGTTTTTTGTCTATCTTTCCATGGTCCTTTATTGCATATGATTTTTATTGCATCATGATCTGGGAATGATGCATTTAATTTTTCTGCACTGAATTGTGAGGTTTTTATGCCCTATCATGTGCCATTTTTTTGTGTGTATGTGCCATGTACTGCTGAGAAGAAGGTATATTCCTTTTTATTCCCATTCAGTTTTCTCCAGAGATTTATCATGTCTAGCCTCTTTAAAATTCTATTTGCCTCCTTAACTTCTTCCTTGTTTATTTTGAAGTTAGATTTGTCAAGTTCAGAGTGGGAGAGATTGAGGTCCCCCACTAGCATAGTTTGGCTATTTATTTCTTCCTCTAATTCCCTTGACTTTTCCTCTAGGCATTTGGATGATATACCACTTGGTGCGTATATGTTAAGTAATGATATTGCTTCATTCTACCCTTGCTTTTTTTTTTTTTTTTAGTTTAGCTGAAGTATATTATAATCTACTCCATCCTTTTACCTTTACCCTGTGGGTATCCCCTTGTTTCAGTTGTATTTCTTGTAGACAGCATATTGTAGGATTGTGGTTTTTAATCCATTTTGCTATCCACCTCTATTTTATGGAAGAGTTCATCCCATTCATATTTGCAGTTACTTACTTAACAGAGTATGTTATTCCGTCATTGAACCCAAACCAATGATAGTAAATTTCATACAGTGCTCCTCTCCCTCCCTCCTTTCCCTCTATTATAATGAGTTTTTGTGTCTTTTCATGTTAGGATCCTAAACTTAACTGATTATATTGATCCCTCTTTGAATGAGAACCAGTGAGAATAATGCTCATATGTTGCTCATCTCCCTCCTTCCCCTCTACTTTAGTATGTTTTTATGCCTCTTTGTGTGGCATAATTTACCATTTTGTGCCTCATCCTTTCCTTACCTCACATTACAGTCCCTTTGTTCCCCTTAATAAGTTTTTTTTAATCTTGAGATTAGTTCATTTATACTCACACCCTGTATCTATGTACATCCCTTTTAAATGTCACAATAATTATACAAATTTCAGTATTGACAGGTATCAGCTTCTCATATAGGGATGTAAACAGTTTGCTCTTATTGAGTCCCAAGTTGTGTGTGTGTGTGTGTGTGTGTGTGTGTGTGTGTGTGTGAATTCTGTGTTTACCTTTTTATGTCTTTCTTGGGTCATGTAAGTGGAGATAGAATTTTACATTGAGCTCTGGATTTTTCATCAGTAAAGTCTGGAAGTTCTTTATTTCATTGAATGACCATCTCCTTGCCTGGAAGATTATGCTCAGGTTTACCAAGTAGTTGATCCTTGGTTGCAGTCTTAGGTCTTTTGCTTTATGAAATATCAAATTCAAATCCCTTCAATCTTTTAATGTAGAAGCTGCTAAATCCTGTGTAATCCTGACTATAGTTCCACAGTATTTGAATTGTTTCTTTTTGGCTGCAGTATTTTCTTCTTGACCTTGTAGCTCTGGAATTTGGCTACTATATTTCTTGGAGTTTTCAATTTGGGATCTCTTTCAGGAGGAGTCCAGTGAATTCTTTCAGTAATTATTTTACCTTCTGATTCTAGGACTTCAGGAAAGTTTTCTTTGACAGTCTCTTGGAGGATATTGTCCAGGCTGCTTTTTTCATCTTGACTTTCTGGTAGGCTGATAATTCTCATGTTATCTCTCCTGGATCTGTTTTCTAGGTCAGTTGTTTTTCCAGTGAGATACTTTGCACTTTCATCCAATTTTTCAATCTTAATGTTTTATTTGACTGACTCTTGATGCATCACAGAGTCCTTAGCTTCAATTTGACTGATTCTAATTTTTAGTGAATTATTTTCCTCAGTTTTTGTAGCTCCTTTTCCATATGTTCAGCTTTCATTTTTAGGGAGGTATTTTCTCCAGTTAGTTTTATTCCACCATCTCCAGTTAGATTAGACCTCCTGTCCTAGTTCTCCAATTTTACTTTTTAAGAATTTGTTTTCTTCAGTGAGATTTTTTTTTTCCAATTTGGTCACTGTAGATTTAAATTTATATCCTATCTCTCTAATTTGGTTTTAAAAATCTTTCTTGAGCTCCTCCAAGAATGCTTTTTGGCCTTGAGATTAATTCATCTTACCTTCTGTGGTCTCCAGTGTGAGTATAGAGTCCATGTTGTCTTCTGAATTTGGTTGTTCTTGCTCAGTATAAAAGGATTTTATGCTTCTACATCTCATAGATTCCTTCTTCCCCATTGTGATTACCTATGTCCTGTATTTTTAGAGTGGATATCTACTTCTGGGTGCAGATGTATTACACTTCTCTGGCTGGGAGGTAGGGGTTTGGTTGTTCACTTTGGGAGCTGTAGTCTCTGAGTGTCTAGAGTGAGGCCAAGGCCAGGACTCTCAGTGTTTTCCCTGAGTTACCCTGATGCTCAGAGTAACCTGTTGGGGAGGGGTGGTCTGGCACACTTTAGGTTTCCACCTCTGTGTTTCTGGGCTACAGCTCTGGCAGGCTCAGCACCAGGAGGCTGGCAGGACTGGTGTCTACAGATTCCCCTAGTGGTGCTAAGGCTCACCTGGGCTTGTGTTGTTAGTGTTTGCTGGCTACACCCCCTGGACTTAGACTTCCTACTGTCTCACTTCCCCTTTCCTCACTGACTCCCAAGCCTGAGGCTGTTACCACTTATTCAGGATTTTACTCTGGATGGGACATTTATCTCTGGGTTTTCTGGGTCAGGGAGGGGGAATTGGAGCAACTAAGTTTTATTCCACCATCTTGACTCCTGGAAGTTTGGGCATGTAATTCTTAAACATCCAGGCTGTGGGCTGGTAGCCCCAGGAGAAGCTGCTGTCCCTGCTGGGCACCCTGTGTTTTCTCTTACCCAGTTCTGACGATCCTCTGCCCTGCAGTGAGATAGCTGCAAACCACTTTTGGGGTTGGTGAGTTGGCTGGCTGGGGCTGCTTCTCACTCTGCTGTTGTCTGCTCTCAGATCCATACTGGTGCAGCCCCTGTGTGTTTCATGTTCCCCCTGTCCAGAGCTATGTGGGCACTTTCCTGGGCTGGGAATCCACCACACTCCATCTCCCAGTGGGTTTTGTCTCTCTAAAATCCATTCAAATTCACTTTTTAAAGTTCAGTGACAGAATTCTTGGAAGAGCTTAGAAAAGTTAGTGCTTTTCTGCCATCTTAGCTCCTGCTCAGTTTTCATCTTCTTAATTTGAAAACTTTTCATCCATTGACCACTTACTAATTTGTTGGGGAATAACTTTTTCTCCTATGTACTTACATGGATATTAAGTACTTATGAGACATATTTGATGCAAAGGTTTTTTTTAATCTTCTCTTCTTTTGTGTTGTTTTTCCCTGTTTGGCAGTTGCCTTTCTTACTCTGATTGCCTTGGTTTTGTTTGTACAAAAGGTTGTCAGTTTGATATAATCAAAGTTTTCTATTTTGTCCTTTGTGATCTCTTCTATTCCTCTTTGGGCTAAAACTCTCTCCAGGCAGTTGAAAGAGACCCCTGTTTCTTCTGTATTGTGTTTTCACCTTCTTCTTTTGTTTTGGCCATTTTATTGTCCTCTTTTTTTTTTTGAGGTCAGGTTTGTTGATTTTTTGTTAGTATTTTCAGCTTTTAGTTTTGTTTATCATGTCTATAGGCTTTGTTTTCCATTTTGTCAGTTTTCTATTTTTACTTCTTTTGAGTTACTTTAACTTCTGGATTCAGTCATTTTAAATGCTGTATACACAGTTCATTAATCTTCTTTTTCAGTGTTGTTAACAGATGTTTTATAGGAAATAATTTTTTTCTTTCAAGAATGCTTTACCTGCATCCCCAAACTTTTGACCTTAATTCATCATTACTACTACTATGTTTGATACTTTTATTAAATGTTCCCATGATTTTTTGTTTATTTATTTTTAGTTTTCAACATTTATTTCTGCAATATTTTGAGTTCCAGATTTTCTCTTCATCTCTCCCCTCCTCCCCACCCCAAGATGGCATACATTCTGATACTCCTTCCCCCAATCTGCCCTCCTCATTCCCATTGCCTCTTATTTTCTTGTAGGGCAAAATAGATTTCTCTACCCCATAACCTGTATATCGTATTTCCCAGTTGCATATAAAAACAATTTTTAGCATTTGTTTTTAAGTTTTTGAGTTAAAAATTCTTTAATAACATGTATAGTTATGCAAAACACTTGCATAATAGTCATGTTGTGAAAGACTAACTATATTTCCCTCCAATCCATCTCTCACCCCCCCCACTTATTCTGTTTTCTTCTTTGATCCTGTTCCTTTTCAAAAGTGTTTGCTTTTGATATCCGCTTACCCAATCTGCTCTCCCTTATCATCTCTTTCTCCCCTTACTTTCCTGTGGAGTAAGATACCCAATTGAGTCTTTACATTATTCTCTCCTTAAGCCAAATCTCATGAGAGTAATGTTCACTCATTCCTTCCTGTTTCTCCTCCTTCCCCTCCTTTGTGAAACCTTTTTCTTGCCTATTTTATGTGAGATAATTTATCCCATTCTATCTCTCCCTTTCTTCTTCTCCCACTCTATTCCTCTCTCATTCTGTATCTTTTTTTACATATCATTCCTTCACATTCAACTCACCCTGTGCCGTTTATCTGTCTGTCTGTCTCTTCCAACTACCCTAATGCTGAGAAAGGTCTCTTGAGTTACAAATACCATCTTTTCATGTAGGAATATAAACAGTTCAATTTTAATAAGTCCCTTATGATTTCTCTTTCCTCTTTACCTTTTCACGCTTCTCTTAAGTATAGTATTTGAAAGGAAAACGTTCTGTTCCACTCTGGTCTTTTCATCAAGAATGCTTGATAGATAGTCCTCTATTTCACTGAATGTCCATTTTTTCCCCTGAAGTATTTCCTGGGTCGTGATTTGTTTTTTGATTCACTCATGTAAGATGCCATGAAATCTCCATATTATTTACTTGTACATGGATAAACTTTTTATTTTTGATTTGTTTATACTAAAACATTTTGTTTAGATCTATTCTAAGATCTATTTTTGTAAGAGAATATGTATCTTTTTTAATGTTCCCCTTCAGAACATGCTTTTTCTTTTATATTTAACTTGTCTAATGATTTATTCAGCTTTATATTTTCCATTTTTGTTAAGAGCATGTTTCCTTTTGTGTCCAGCTCTGAGATAAACCTTGTAGCTTCTTGTGTTTGTGCTGTTGTCAATGTCTTATTTCCTTTGTGAATTAGGTGCTTTACCATTTGTTGCATACATATTTAGTATTGATACTGTTTCATGGTCTGGTGTATTTTTAAACATAATGTCACTTCCCTATTTATTTTTCTTGGCAAATTTACTTTTTCTTTGTTAGTATAAGGGTAGCTCTTTGCTTTTTTGGAGTCATCTGATGCGTTGTACTTATTCTTTATTTCCATTGTTGGGTGTCTATTTTTCTTACTTGTATTGTGTTTTGTGTAACTAGCAGATTGATGAATTTTGCTTTTTATTTTTTAACAAGTTTGTTGGTCAGGTTTTTAAATTTTTTTAATTTATATTTAAAGGGTTTTTTGGTACATTTGTTTTCTTCTTTTTGCTTCTTTTAAATAAGTTATTCTCCCTTTCCTCTCTATTAAACTATCGTTTTGTCCTGTGACAAATTTTGCTTACGTTACCTCATTAACCTTTCCATGTACCTGCCTTGTCCCAATTTTCTTGAATCACATAAATTATTTATTTCACTCCCATTAACAAATGTTTATTTACTGGCTGGCTCTCTTTTTAATTTTTTTCCTTCTTAAATCTTACCTTCTTTAACTCCCAGTTTCTTTATTTTGGTAACCTCCTTTCCCAAGAAGTTTTTACTTAAGTTTTCACTTTTATCTCCTTCCTTTTAGCTCGATTTTGAATTTTGTTTCCAGTTTATAGCTACATTCTGTTATTCCTTATTTATTGGGTCTATAATTCTCGTGAAGGTAGACCTTCTGGAACACCAAATTAAACTCTCTATTCTATTTCTATCTTGTATTTTTAGAATTCATCCCTTCAAACCCCCTGCCCTTTTCCCCTGCTGTGTCTCACTCTTGGGGCAAGTAATTATACTAAGAAAATTACTAAAATGTCCATAACTTTTGACTCAGAGATCCCACGCTTAGGCATGTCCTCTGAAGAGGGCAAGGGTAGAGGTGTCATCTGTATAGACCCAAATATTCATAACAGCATTTTTTCTTTGGTAGCAAAGAACTGGAAACACTAAATGAAAGGCTTAACAAATTTTGATGAACAAATAGAATATTACTGTGGCATGAGAAATTATGATTATCAAGCATAGAGAGAAGCAACAGTAGACAAGTTGATTTATGGTGAAGTGATCAAAACCAGGAAAACACTATGCATAATGAATTTGATCATGTAAATGGAAAGAACAAAAAAACCCTGACAGAACTTTGTGATTTTAATGAAGGAGCTTATTAATGAAGCAGAGATGAGGTAATATTAGTCTTCATCCCTTTTTTGTAAGAAGGTGAAGCTTATAGGTATAGAACATTGCATATATTGTCAGTTTCAGTTGAAATGTTTAATTTTGCTGCATTGCCTTTTTTCCTTATTTATCTTTTGCTACAAATTATTCCCTTGGATAGGGAAGTGGAAAGGGATAGATACATTTAGAAATGAATATATAAAAGCAAAATATTTCAGCAAAAAATAAACAGTTAATTAAAAAAAGTAATGCGTTCAGAGATAAAATTTCTCCTAAGATAGTATATAGTTTATATTTGTCTTTCTGAATTTCAGTTTTTGATGGCCTGATAGTTAACATTTTTGTCAAGATGTCTTATGATAATATAATGGGAAATAGATAACGTCAATTACAGTTCCCATTCCATAATTCATAGAGGTCTGTCGTGCAGTTTTTGCTAACATTTTATTCACATCTTTCTTTTCTTGTTTATATTTCTGTTAGATTTTTGTCTTAAGTCTGAAAGAGGCACATTGAAGTTCCCAACAATTACTCTCTTATTGTCTTCTCGCAGTTCAGGTAGCTTTTGCTTTAAGTACTGAGATTCCTTGTCATTGCTATTTGGTACATATTTAATATTTAATAATGTTTAATTTTTTGTTGTGCCTTCAACTACAGTATTTCCTTAGAGAGAGAGAGAGAGTGGGGTGTGTGTGTGTGTGTGTGTGTGTGTGTGTGTGTGTGTGTGTGCACGCGGCGCACATGCTGAAGTGGTATATATCTTTTTGGGTTGTTTTTTTTTTTTTTTTTTACCAATTATTTTGGAACAGTGGAACTCCCATTGAGGAAACTCCTACCAGTACACATATAGACACTTGCTCTGAAACTTGTAGTCTTAGAAAATTTTACCTGGCATACTAGGAGGAACAGTGAGACCAAGTAGGATAAGTCTATTTCAGAAGTGGGACATGACCCCAGGTCTTTCAGACTTCAATGCCAGTTGTTTCTTAAGAACTTCTTGTGTCACATCACCTCTTATTGTCATTCCTGCTTATTGGATTCATTTGAGACAAGTTCTGTACTGCATTTAAATTCTGTGTGAATCTTTAAACATGCTATTATTCTTCACATTTTGGGGTTTTGCTTAATCTGACTGTTCAGTTTATGGACGGATTCATCCCATTCGTATTCGTGGTAATGATTAAGTTTCTTTCCACCAAATCCTGTAATGTTTCTTCCCTTTTTTTATGTCTAAAGTGTGGGAAGGGACAGGAAGACAAATCAGTGGTAGTTACCTCCATTTTACATTGCTTAGGATGGTTCCACCCCACATCTCTTTTCCTTCCTTTCCCTCATGTAGGAAAAGTTTATATAAAAAGTAGGACATGAATCCAGGTCTTTCTGACTTTGACTAGTTTTTTCTTGCCTATGCCATATTGCTTTTTAAATAGATCTATTCCATAATCAGATTTATTCCCATTCTAGCCCTAGATGACTTTTTAAAAATAGCCACTTATTATTTCCTCTTTATTTTGTATATAGCTTGCTTTGTAGATATTCATTTGTATTTTGGCTCCCGCATTAGATTGTAAGCTCCTTGTGGACAGGCACTTTTTGTATCTCTAGCAGTTAACACAGTGCCTGGCACAAAGAAGGCACTTAAAAAATGTTTATTGATTGATTATTAGTTGGCTATTACATGGGAATCTGGAAGTCATTGAATAGCAACTCTAATTTATGGCTATTATGAATTAAAGAAATATATTTACTGATAAAATATTGAGATCATGGAGTAGTAGTTAGAGAACTGACTTTAGAGTGAGGAGAACCAGTGTTCCAAGTTCTGTCTCTTACATAATTGCTGCATCACTCTTGGCAATGAGTTGTCCAGGGTTCTGAAAAGTTGAAAACTATAAACTAGATGATTAGTTACATTACAGTTGGCAGATTGTTAGAAATTTCTAAGTCCATTAAAAAGGATTAGTTAAAAATTTTAGGCCATAAAAAAGTTAGTTAAAATTTTAAAGTCACATTCATCAAACTTTTTAAATACAAGTATTAAAAATAAATTACTGAGGGGGGCGGCTAGGTGGCGCAGTGAATAGAGCACCGGCCCTGGAGTCAGGAGTACCTGAGTTCAAATCCAGCCTCAGACACTTAACACAAAAATCTAGCCGTGTGACCTTGGGCAAGTCACTTAACCCCAACTGCCCTCCAAAAAAATAAAATAAAATAAATTACTGAGGAAGTAATCCAGATTGCCTTAGCAGGAGCTTCTTCTGCATGTATAAAAACAATATTTGTCTTTCGTATAATTCATTCTGAAATGAGAAGTTTTGGTGAATCAAATTTTCTTTTGCATTTTAGTTTAAATAAACATTAAGAGAAAGAAAAATCACATTAGCTATACAGCCTAGATTTTAAAACTTTTCTTATTTACTTAGATAAAACAATTTTTTTATTCTAAAATAACCACTTTTCACATTTTTAACTAAAATCATAAATTTTGAAACACATGTACTTGTTTGTAAAAACCAGTTTTAAATATTGAAGAAAACATGTAGAATATAAAAACAAATATGTCTTTTTGACCATGGTAGTTATTTTAAAATAGTATTTAAATCATTTAAATATATATCAAGTATTTGTTGAAGTAGCTTGTTTTACTTAGTGTCTTAACATATTATTAGGCCTAGAAGAGAGGCAACAGGGTATAGTAGATAGGGCACTGGACTTGGAATCAAAAAAACTTGGGTTCATATCTGTCTTAGACACTTACTAGCTTTCCTGAATTTGGGCATGTAACTGTGCCTAAGTTTCTTCATCTGTAAAGTGAGAAGATTGTACCTGATGGCCAGTCAGATCTTTTCAAGCAGTAAATCTAACCTATGACCACATGAGAATTTGGTTCATCTCTGTGCTTATTAAGCCCTTACTATATGCTAGGTACTGTTTTCAGTGCCGGAAACTGTCACCTACAGAGGTAAAGTGGGAAGAACACAAGACCAGGGAAATCCAAGACGACTGTTCTAGTCTTGATCTAATCATTGGAGAGGATTTGGGAAATATAAACAATTGTTATTTTCTGTGTTTTAAAGGTTTTTGTTTGGTTGGATTTTATGTGTTGTTTCATTTTCTTCTTTTGGTTTAGGTGAGGGGGGAGGGAAGAGAAGGGGAAGAGTATAAAATCTGTGACATCATTTGTGTGGGAAGCTCCCTTTACCAAATGCAAATCAGCAGCACCTGCTCAGTAACTTTTATACATATTGGTCCTTTTTCTCTTTCTTTTATATCTTTACCATATAGTGCTAGTTAGTAGTAATGTCACTGGGTCAAAGGGTGTATACTTGCTTTAGTGATTTTTGAGACTTAGTTTGAAATTGATTTCCAGAATAATTGGATCAGTTCATAGCCCCAGTGCATTTGCGTGACTTTTTCCCTCCCCTCTTCCCCCCCCCCCCCCCCGCCCCGTCCCTGCCCTTCCACCATTTGTCATTTTCCTTTTTTGGTATCTTTGCCAATCTGAGAAATACGAGACAGAGTCTCATAGATGCTTTCATTTTAATTTCTCACTAATAGTGATTTTGGAGCATCTTTTCAGATTGATGTTAACTTCTTGCTTTCAGAAATGTTTGTTCATATCCTTTTCTATTGGGAAATGGTTTCTGTTCTCATATGAATTTGGAGCCCCTTAAATGGCAGCTTTAGGAGGAGCTCTTTGACTTATTGCCCTCCAGCCACCTAATCAGAAGAGTCTTTAGGTAAATCAAACACTAGGCAACTGTCTTTGCACATATATGGTGTGTATCTGTGTTCTAAAGATCAGTCATTAATTTTTGAACTCATACTAACTTGTTTTGATAGAAACTACTCCCTTCTCACTCCCCCCAACCCCCACAATTTCCATTAATATCCTTGACCTTTATTTCTCAATATGATTGTTGTTTATTGTTGAGGGGTTGTTTTTTTTTTTCCTATCTCTATAAAGTACTCTTTTGGTAGTCTGACTGGTATGGCACTGAGAAAGTAGGTCTAATAGATAGTATTGTAATTTTATTATGTTGTTTCGACCCACCAGTAAGTGATTAATAGTTCTCTAGTCGTTTAGGTCTCTTTCTGTAAAAAGTGGTTTTTACTTGTACTCATACAATTCCTGTGCGTCTTGAAGCTTCTCAAATATTTTAACATTCTGTAATTACTTTACATGGAAATTTCCCCTTCTTTCTGCAGCATTTTGTTGATTTATACAAAAATGTTCTCAATTTATGTCTTTAAATTCCTAAAGTTTTTGTTTCAACTTATTTTTAGTTGACTCTCTAGAGTTTTCTAAGTAAACCATCATATGATCTGGAAAACCGATAATTTTGTTTTCTTCTCTACCTGTGCTTATTCTCTCAATTTCTTTTTCTTGTTTTCTTGCTTATAGCCAGCATTTCTAGCACCATATCAAATAAGTAGATAGAGGACATAATTTTATTACCTCTCATCTTATTAGAAAAACTTCTAGCTTATCCCCATTGTATAGACTCTTGGTTTGTACTGTTTCTTCATTAAGGAAAGGTCTGTTTATCCCTATTCTTTTTTAGTGTAATTAATAGAAATGTGTTACATTTTGTCTAAAGCAAAATTCATCTATTGGTATAATCATATGATTCTTATAATTAATATGGTCTTTTTTCATCGTTTCCCTAGTATTGAGGAAATATTGCATTTCTGGAATAAATCCAACCTAGTAATGGTCTAAAATGATTTTGATATATTGTTGTATCAAATTTTTTGATATTTTTGCTGATATTTTACTGAATTTTTGTGTGTGCTGATATTAGGGCAATTGGTGTATTATTTTCTGTCTGTCATGTTGTTTGCTACTTTAGGTTTCAAGATCATATTTGTATCATAGAAGATAGAATGTTCTATTTTTTGCAAATAGTCCAAATTCCAATATTGGAATTTATTCTTTGAATATTAGAATTTGTTTGCTCTCAGAGTTGATGTGGCTGGCTTTAGCTTCCTTGGCGATCTTTTCTGCTCAGTCACAGGTGCTTACCCTGACTTCTTTCCTTCAAACATCTTCTTCACATTCCACCCTTTGAGATTAAAGTTTGGTTTTTTAGTAACCTGTCTCTCTATGAATTTATTCTCCTTATTCTATTTTCTCCTCTCTCAGTTATTGTTGAGGCAATTATATTTCTATATCAAACTCGTAAGGGTGTGTTCTGCCACTCCTACCTCATTTCTCTAGTCTCATTGCACACCCCAGTTATACCTCTGGTCCCCTTCTCCAGTGGTTTGATATTATATCTTTTTCACAGACGTTTCTTGAATGTGCTGACAATATTAAGAAAAATTAAACATTTGCCATAGACTGAGCTATGTTCTGTAGTTAATGAGTGAAAATTGAAGTTTATTGTAAGAGCTAAAGTTCTGCTTATTCCTTTTATATTCTCTTCCTTAGGAAATGAAGAGTGGCTATAGAAATTTTAACTGTAGCAGGGCACAGGGTTCCCCCAAGAATATTCCTGAAGAATTCCTGAAGAATAGTAGGTTACTATACTTTTCCTAAAAATAGCCAAAAGCTTTTTAGTTCTAGTTCAGTTTAAAAGCATATGTTTAAAAAAATTCACTACTACCTGTCTGTCTGCTTATCAGGTCACAGTCTGCATGCCTATGGATTGGTTATGGATAAAGATCTGTGAACGGGGCAGTGGTTTCTGGTTATAATTTGAGTTGATATGAATTTGGGTTTGTTCTTTAAGTTTGATGAGCCTAATGTCTACAAATACATTTAACGAGTAATTCTTTTATAGTGTTTAGGTGTATTATCATTTACCTTTTAAAAATCTTATTTATTGTAGTTTTTTGCTTTTATAGCACCTTAATTGCTGAATATATTTCTTTCCTCTCCCTACCCAGGGAGCTGACTTTTATAATGAAGACAAAAAGAAGTGAAAAAGATATTTCACACTAACTTAATTTCTGAATAGATTTCTTCTCTTTCCCTTATCCAGAGAGCTATCTCTTATAACAAAGATTAAAGAGAGGAGAGACCAACAACAAAAAAGGCAGTTCATAAAAACCAGTCACATCTGACAGCATGTGAAGTATTCTCCACTGATAACTGTTTTTAAGGTTTACAATTTTAATATTTATTTGTGGGGGGAAATGATGTGTGCTTTTTTCTCTCTGCTACCTCTTATCTATGATTTATTTCTTAAAACTTAAGTTAGTATGAACATAAAGGCCAAATAAAAAAAGAAGTCTTAATTTTGAATTCTTATGTGTGTTGTCGGTATGGTATTATATAATAAGGTAGTAAATTTGGACCTGAAAAGGGCCTAAGAGATCTTTTAACCCAGCCCCCTTTTTTGTTGAATTTCAGTTAAGTTAAATAATTTGTCCAACTTTCCCAGATGATAATGAGAAGCAAAGCCAGGATTTGAACCCATAGTCTTGGATTCCAAATCTAATAGTCATTTCAATTAAATTAAATTAAATAAACATTTATTAAGTGCCTACTCTGTGCTAAGCACTGGGGATGCAAAAAGAGGCAAAAGATGACTAGTCCCTCCAGGAGTTTACAATCTAATGGGGGGAGAGACAACATGCAAACAAATATATACAAACCAATCTGTACAAAGGATAATTAGGAAATAATTAGCAGGGGAAAGACTGGAATGAACAGATAGGGAGGGGATGACTTCCTGTATTAAGCAGGATTTTAGTAGGCACTTAAAGATTTAAAAGTATTTCATTTTTATTACGCTGTTCTCTATGATTTCTGGATTACTGTTTATCATGTACATATCCTTACTAGTTTTTCCACTTTGTACTATTTTACTGAATAATCCATTCAAATGGTTCTTGGCTAAAGATACAGCTGAAATCATGTATTATTTAAATTGTAAACTTAATTATCTACAGTCCAGTTCACTAACACAGACTTCTGATTTTGCCTTTTTCTGAATTCATATTATATTTAGAGTGCCATTGAGCTTAATAGTAGACACTTTTCATCTACTTTGTTTCTCTTGTGTGGATGGTCAATCCAAAATCTTAAGTGGTTAGAGGATCTCTTCCAGTAGACATTGAAATATCTTAGCCTTGTTGTAGCCATCACAATGTCTTCAGTAAATGGAAGCATCTGTAGGACCATATGATGCATCCATTGAGACTCTCTTTTCAATTTGAACTCTGTTGTATCTCTTCCATGATAATGACAAACCCTCTGGCAAGCATGCCCTGTATTTATACCTTGCCTGATTTTTATGATCTGAGTGTAGTCAAAAGAGGTTATTTTGATTACACTTTTCAAGGAATCTTGAATAATTTTGATGTGCAAGACTGCTTTTTGGATGAGTACCTTTAAGGCAGTATTTTCTTTTCCTGCATCAAATACTTTAAAAAAGAGATGGTAAAAAATATAATCAACTATTGAATAGCACTTGTAAAAGTTTGCCTAGTAGTTTTTCCTAATAATGGATGATGTCCTTTATCTGTGTAAATGATTCTCATAAAAATTATTTGTATACACATTTGTACCCAGCAATCTAAACAGCTTTGAACCTATTTTATGGTTATCTCCAAAATCCTAGAAAGAATTGTCTACACCCTAATTCCTCACTTCCTACTTCTTTACCTCTTGCAGTTTGGCATGTGACCTTACCATTCTAATAAAGTGCTCTTTCTAACACTGGCAGCAACCTCAACTGCCAGCCCTTGTTATTTTATCAGTTCTTATTCTGTTTGACCTAGACAACTTCTGATTGTGTCCATCAGTGAATGCCTTTGTGGACAGATTGCCTCCCTTGGCTTCTTTGACATTAGTTTTTTTAACCTTTCCTTCCTCCCTCTCTTCCTTTGATGACTCATCTTCTATCTGCTTGTCCATCATATATCCTAAGGCTCTGCTCCAGGCTGATTTCTCCTTTCCCTCTGTCTTTACGCTGTCTTTACACCTTGGTGTTCTCCTTTACTACCATACGTTTAATTGTCATCTCTAAACAGATGATTCCAAATTCTCTATGTCCATCTCTAATTTCTCTTCTGAATACCAGTTTCATGTTGCCTAGTTGAGGACAGACATTCACTCCTGCTTATATCTCACAAACATCTTGAACTCCAGATGTCCTAAACAAAGGTGATTATTTTACTCTATGCTCCCTCCCCAAACCTGCCCTTTTGTAGACTTCCCTAGTTCCACTTGTACTGAAGTGGAAGGTCATGCAGGTTTATAACTTAAGAAATATCTTTGACTCTCATTTTTCCCTCCCATTACAGTTAGTTGCCAAATCTTGTCATATCTATGAACTATGACATCTCATATCATTTCCCATCTCTTCTTTCAAGTTAACCACCTTGATTCAGAGTGTCTTTAACCTCTCACCTAGTCGGTTGCAATAGTTCCTAATGTGTTTCCTTGCTGCAAATATCTCCCTGTTCTCATTCATCTTCTATACTGCTGCCAAGATAATTGCCTTAACATCCCTCCCTTACTCAGCAAAGTTGAGTTCTGAGGCTCATAACCTTTCTTGTTTCATGGAGCCCTTTAACAGTCTGAAGCCTATTATAGATTTTTTCTCAGAATGACGTTTTTAAATGCATAAAATACATACAAATTGCAAAGGAAACTAATTTTATTGAAATGCAGTTCGGAAAATGTTTTTAAAACAACTTCATGAGTCCCAGGTAAGAACTGTTGCTTTATTAACCTCCATGATCAGATATAAACTCCTGTTTGGCATTTTAAAGGCTTTTACAACTTGACTCCAACCTAGCTTTCTTATAATACATTATTCACTTTTTTTATACTCTGTAATCTCACTAAACTCACATTCATTATCCCCTGTCTTGCCTTTATTATGCCTTTACACCATCACCACTCCTTCCTTTTGTATCAGCAAGCACCCTAACACACCCAGGGCAGCTGCTAGCACAGATTCTTAGATCTGCTTTTCTAAAGGAAAGCAACTCAAAATGAGTTAACAGGCTTACTTTAATCAATCAAACATATATCATTTACCTAGTTCAGGGGGAAAAGTCAGCACCCTGAACTTCAGAGGATACAAACAGAAGTTACAAGCACAAGTTACAAGCAGACGGGCTTCCAACTATCTGACCATTACATCCATACCTGTTCAGTTACCAGAGAGGGAAGCACCAACATCTGGGTTTTTCAAAGCCGTGGGGGCTCAATGGTTTCCCAGAGTCTCGTCTGGCCAAATCATACAACTCTTCTCAAAGTGAGCCCCAAAGCAAAACCTTATATCAAGGTGTATATATAGCTTTCTTGACCCACTGCCCAATCACAAAGTAATAAGGCATGGGTATTCCTGAAGAACAAGCCTTCCGCCACAGCCTCCATGGGACCACATTCAGCCTAGTAGGGGGCAGAGTATACTTTCAAATCAGGGAAGGTTCTCAGAGTCTCTTACGCCTATCAAAGGGCAAGGGGCAGGGAAGATCTTCAGATTCCTCTAACGCCTTTCCACCCCTTGAATATCCTCACCGTCTCCCATTATCCATGGGTTTCTCCAAATCTAAGCTCAAGGTCTACCCAAGACTTTTCCTGAGCGTCCTAGCTGCTCATGCCTTTCCCCACAAATTGATTTGCAATTTTGTATATATACCTACATGTTAACTCTCTAAAGTAAACTGTAAAGCTTCTTGAAAGCAAAAAAACCCCCCAACAACCCTACCCTGTCTTCACTTTTATCTTTCTATCTCTGGTGCCTGGCCAAGAGCTTTGTCACATTGTAGGCTCTTAATAAATGTATGTTGCTTGATTATTGTGATCACCTTTAATTTGTCTCTCTGCTTTCCAGTCTTTTCTGTCTTCAACCTCCATGAAAACCTGAGGCAACCTTCATTGCTTTCGTAGATGTCTAAGGAACTGTAAGGCCAAGCAAGAGCAACTTTTCAGAAGAATGCTGCTGTGAGCAGCTTTTAAGGTTCTGATTACACAGTAATTTATTCCATAACAAATCAGAGTAAATATTCACAGAAAATCAAGGTACAGCATTCACAATGTTACACCTTATCACAGATAATCAAAATACAGCATAAAGCATTCAAAACCGTTTACCACAGAAAGTGGCCACGTAGTTTCCACCACAGTGGTCACAAGGTTTTCAACAAAGAACAGTCATTTAGTAACTCAATCATTCAGTCATCCTTAAAGAGGTTTGCCTCCTCAAGGAACACAAAGTACAAGAGTTACAAGTTCTCTACTTAAGGGGCACATGAAGTTAACTCAGTCACTTATTCACTCATCAGTCACTAAGTACAATCATTTAGTCAGTCATTCAGTCAACTCAGTCATTCAATCATCCTTCATCATTCACTATTCAATCATCAGAAAATACACAGACGCGGGATGATTTCTCAGATTCCCTGGATCCCCTTCCATGGTCCCAGATTCTACCTGGATTCACCAGACTGTCACATGGTTTCAAAGGCAGACAGCTCCCAGGTCTTTGTCCAGCTCTCTGTGCAGTTCCTCCTCCACACTGAAGCACAATGTCTGGTCCATCTCGAATCCTCCACAGTCTCTGTTCCTGGGAAAACAAGGCTTAACAAAGTCACAAACGGGTTCATGCAAAGTACCAGCATCACAGTCTTGCTTCCTCAGTCTTTGCAGCTCTGACTGGCCCCCAGACTCAGTAAAAGTTTCAGCTGCTTCCCAGAATCAAAATCACTCCACCCAGGTTTTCAAAATCAAAATCATTCTCTTCAGCCTCCCGGCAGCAGCAGCTTCTGTCTCCATGAAACCTGCTCCAAGAAGATCTGTCTCTCCCTCTCTGGGGTTTTTCCCCAACATTAGCTGCCTTTTTTACCAAACCCTTTCTATTATGTCAGCAACAGGAGACCAGAGTTCATACCTTCTGTTTCTTTAACAGAAGCTTAATCTGAACTAGGTGCTAAGTACCTCTTAGTTTAGCAATACAAAAGGAACTTTCAGTCTCATTACTGTTACAGAACAGATATGACCACATCACTTCCTTGCTCACAAACCTTCAATGGTTACATCTTGCCTCTGGAATAAAATATAGTCTCTTCAGTCAGATGTCTTAAAACCTCCAGTCTAGTTCTAACCTACCTTTGTAGTCTTTAACTTTTATTTTTTGTCTTTACCGTATCTTCATTCTAGCCCAATTGTCCTACTGGCTATTCTCTGAACTCAACATTAGTACCTCCCATTCGTATAAGTTCTTCCACACTTGAAATGTACCTCCCCTCTCCAGCCCTGACTGCCACCTGAATTTGAGAATCTTTGTTTTCCTTTCAAAGCATAGCATACCAGGAGCCACTTTTACTGTTAGGCTTCCCCAGTTCTCAGTTATTAGCCTTTTTTCCTTCCTCAAATTATCTTGAATTTACTTATCTATGTATACTTTTAGCAGGGAAATGTAAGCTCCAGAAGGGCACAAACTTTTTCATTTAGTACTTGTATCCTCAGGGCCTGGCAGAGTGCTTTCCAAAAAGTGGGTGTTTAGTAAACAAATTTAATTGTTTTAATTGCATTTTGATTTTAATTTCATAGGATTTCCATACTCCTGCCATACCTAAAACAGTACAAACACTCTGGTGCTAAAAGTATTTGTTACTTCACTGTTTTATATACTTTTAAGAAATATATAATTACCCCCTTCCCCTTTTTAAAGTTATAAGAAATAAAGTGATCATGTTCTTAAGACTCAGTATATTGGAGTCTCCACCTTGGGCACAGAAAAATAAATCATTTTTAACTATTTTGGCAAATAAAGTGATTAAAATGACAAATCAAGTTACAGGTAGAGCAATGATTAAGTATGTGTAATGATTAACTTTCCTTCTCTGAACATCTGTGTAGTTTTAACCTGGTGACAAAAATGTATCTAAGATCAGTGATTCTAATTATATTTTGAAATTTTAGGATTCCAATCTCAATGGAAACCCAAGACTAGGAATGAGCAGAGGGAAAGAAAAGTAAGGGGTGGCCTACATGAGGAAGAAGATGACCAGACTGATAATAGAGAATCATTATAATAGTATGGTGGTGAGAAAAGAACCCTGGAGTAGTTGGGTTTAATCTCAGTAGGACTTCCGTTTCTTGATGTGTTAAAGGAGGAGTGTGGACCAGTAGTCTGTGAATCTAAAATATCTGTGTGTGTTCATACAAAATGAAAAGTAAAGAGGTGTTTGTTGACAACCCTATTCTGTTAAACTGAATTCTGAGAATACAAAGGTAAACTTTAAACACAGATAAATCCTGTTTTTATTTTTCGTTGATATTCTTTTTTTTATTTTAATTTATTTTCTTGGTTACATCATTCATTTCCACAAGGTTTTGAGTTACAAATTTTCTCCCCTTTTTGCCCCTACCCCCCAGCCCAGAACATTGATCC
>CM053600.1:8656185-8673411 GCA_028646575.1 Pseudocheirus occidentalis
TTGTGTTATAATAATTGGTGAGCATGGTAATAATTCTTTTATTTTTCCATGCAAGAAGCATAGTATTATTCTTTCTGTATGCAACTGTTTTAGTGCTTGAGAGGGGACATCCGAGTGATATGCTAGAATTCCGATGTCCCCTGAGAGGGGACAGCGGAGTGCAAAGGGTTAATAACCATGTGAAAGAAGGTTTCAAATCAAATGCAAATCAAAAGAACCACAAGGTCAAAATCTTGTCATACCCAGAAAGCTGGCAAAGTTTTTTTTTTTAATTGTAAAGAATCAATGTTAGAAAGGTTGTAGGAAGTCAGGCACAAAAAATACATTGTTGGTAGACCTGTGAGTTGATCGTACTCTTAAATCCTACTATTGATTTTAGCCACTCTAAGTGGCTAGAATGTAGCCAGAAATATACTCCAATGACAAAGAAGGCCATTATATACCCTAGAATATTTATAGCAGCATTTTTTGTGGTAGGAAAGAACTGGCAACAAAGTAAACACCCATCAACTGAGAAATGGATAAAATGTTTGTTGTGTTAATAAGGTAGTAGTACTGTTCTGTAAGAAATAAAGAATGTGATGAATTCAGAAAAGCATAGAAAGATATGAACGGATACAATATGAAGAAAGAAGAACCAGGAAAACAAGAAAAATGAAAGTTAAAGAAATAACAACAGGAACAAAAATAACTTTTAAAAACTGCTGCAAAATTATGACCATAATCTTGGCTCCAAAGAAGAGATACAGTAAGACACTTTGTGCTCTGCTTTGCAGAAGTGGGAGGCTCTGAGTGTTGAACACTACATCTAACATCAGATTTTTTCAGTATGTTGGCTGAACTCTGCTGGACTTTTTCTTTTTCCTTCCTTTAAAAAAAATTATTATAAAGGATAGTGTGAGAGATGAAAGAGTTCAGAGTCTGAATCTGAGTTCAGAAAAGGTCTTTATTCTTTCTCATGAGAAAGGACTCTGCCTGTTGCCCACATGGCGTCTGCAGGGAGAGAGCAACAGGTAGAAGCCAGACCATGGTTATATAATCTTCCAGTGCAGAAACCCAAATCCCCAAATGGCCTTCACTCTCATTGGTAGAGGGGCTGACCCACAACCTAAGTGCAGGAATCTATCTCTGAGACAAAGGACCGGGAAACACGTGGGTGTCCAATGAAAGGCCAGGAAAGCAGTCTTTTTCATATTTGGCATATCTTGTGCTGAGATGGCACTTCCATTTCTCTAAGCCCCAGACTGCTGTAAGGTCAGGAGACCTCTAAACTTAGGCCTAGTGAATACTGAAGGCATTCTAGATTTGATTTTTTTATACTGGGGAAACTTCACTATAAATTATCCCTCACAATAGTTTTCTAGAAGGGGTAAAGGAGAGAAGCTTCAGAAAATGTGACAAAAAACTAAAGATAACAATGATGTTTTCTTAAAAAAAGAAAAAGAAAGAAAGAAAGAAATTTCAATGGTATTGCAGGATTCACATGGGTACTCCTTCCCAAAGTACAGAATGCAAATTCCATGCCCTCCTGTAAGTCTTTACTAGTGGGTCCAATTCATAGCAAGTCAAGACAATGATGTCTTCCCAAACAAAGGACAAAAGATAAGCAACAATAACCTAAGACTAAGGGGCCTTCTTCTAGATCTGCAGAGGGCCTAGAGCTAAATGAAAGTAATGTTATTCCCTATACCATTTACAACACTTTACTGATGGTGATCTTCAGTGAGGGCACACTATTAAAGAACAAGAGGTTCTTCTAAACACTTGGCTTCTTCTTTGCTTATCTGATACAGGAGCTACTTAAGGATCCTTCCATCATTTATTACTACCTCAAATTCATAGCCTAAAGGCTTGGCTTTAAAAATGCTACCCTACTTATTCCTACTGCACAGTCTATTGGCCACTTTTGTTTTGCCAAAGTCTTCACCTACCAAATGAAGAAAGTTTTCAATTCCACTAAATGAAGAAAATCTTTCTTTTGGATCAACCCTAAAACCAAACAAACATAGCTGGAAACATGGTATATGGATGGCCCAATTAAACAAGTTTCAGAATGGTAGAGGGTGCAATAGTAGTACCACAAGAACAATGCAGAGCTAGATAGAGTGATGAGGTTACTTTATGAAGTAGACTCCCCCAGACCTGGGGTTTATATGGTCACTGAGTAGACTCTAATTTGCATTCTAGGACAACGGCCAAACAAAGACAGCAGGCTTTCACCGGCATATTGATGAGACAAACAGAAAGTGTCTGTTGTGACATGTGATGTCTACAACCCAGCTTAAATAACAAAAAAAGGACATGACTGTATTTCGAGCACATATAATACATGTATACAAATACTACTCTGACAAGTGCCCCACCCTGATCACGCTGTGGTTTTTATCTCTAGTATCCCAAGACACTGTATCTATTGCTTCGTATCTTCACCCTACTGGGCTGTTTCTACACCCCTAATGGCACACAATGGCTCCCGAGTTGGCAACTGCGTAGCTCAGAAGCCTTACTTCTTTACCTCTAGGTCTCAGTCTCTACTCCAGGCTTTGTGCTTAAAAACGAGAGATGATTTTTGTCTGGAATGATGGCATCTGAGATCACTTCCAGATTCCACCCTATCTTCTATTTTCAAGATTCTTGGGGGATTGTTTCAAAGAGCGAACTTTTCCCCCAGTCGAAGTCATTCTGAAAAACTGTACTTACTGGAATACACTAACAGGACAATCAAAAGAACACTCAATGAGTGGATAATAAAGATTCACAGTGAAGACCCTACAAGTTAAAACTGTAAAATTTATCATAACAATGATGATCTACTTACGACAATGAAGAGTCTGAAGAATTACTGGGTGTTTTCAATTCAGATATACAAATAACTCTTCCAGGCCCAAGTTTCCTCATCAGCACCCAAATTTGATTCTGTATCACCTTTTCTCCCTGACAGAGTGTTTTTAAGACTAAAAGATTTAGGGCCCAGGACTGCACTGCGCGTGCAAGGCTCTAATTTGGCCTAATGAGAAATACCTAGAGGCCTTCCTAAATACTTCAGTAAATAAATGACGCGTTGCTAAGACATTTCCCAAGGAGAAAAACCAGAAAAGCTAGACTTAAATCTAAATCACTCTTCTTTTGGATATTTTAAAAAAGGTATCCAAAACATTCCTTTATGTCAATAACATGTCACTACGTGACAACACAATGAAGTTTAATACAGGAGACAGCTTTAGGTTATAGTCAAAATTGAAATCTGCTAAACTTAACATACTGAGTGCCAATGGCATTAAAAGAAAAAGATTTTAGGTCACTAAATCAATGGTCTGCTTCATCTTAATAACATTTTAACATTTCCAGAAATCTTTTGCCCTCTTTCTCTTTTTTCTCTTGGCACAATACTTTTTTCCTAGAGTAGCTGGACATACATTCAGCCCTAGCCTGTCCTGGCTTGCATTGGGAATTCTATTCATACAGTTTCTGGCTCTGACAACTGGCTGTAAACAGAAGATGCCAGCTTAACTCTAACTCCTAAGGTAGGGACGGGCAAAGTTACTTTAAGATCTAATTGTGGGGTGTGTCAGTTTCCCCTGTAAACTTAAAGCTGAAACATGCCACTTGTTTGGACACTAGAAAAATTACAAAGGCTTTTACTCCAACATGACACATATTTACTGTTTTCAAAATGTGTTTTTAAAAATGTTTATAAACTGTATGCACAGCTTCAGTGAGAAGCAAGCAAGGAGGAAAAGTTCAGGAAATTTCTTCTTGATGATGATATGATGATGACAGCAGTTAGCATTTACAGAGCCCTATTCAACATTTGCAAAGCACGGTGAGCCTTATTTGATGCTCACAAGAACTTTGTGAGGTAGGCTGTGCTATTATCTCATTTACAGAGGAGGAAACCGAGAGTGAGAGAATTAACTTGCTCATGGGCCACTGATGACATAAAACTATCTTCTCTTCTACTCAGCACAAAAGCAAATGAAATCACCAATGGCACAAGTTCACTTCTACAACCCTTCACATCCAACATATTACCAGTCTCATTAGGATAATATATTCATATATGCAATAATTTTTCTCTGAGTGCCTACTGTTTATAAGATACTGCACTGGGTGGTGTGAAGAATACAAAGATATTTTAAAAGATACTCTAAGCTCTAGGGAGGTAAGTATGACCTTTTAAAAAAGAGAAAGTCCATACAAATAACAACCAAACAAGTTGCTAATAGGGTATCACATGATGATATAAACAAAATCCTAAAAAAAAAAAAAAAAAACTTCAGAAGATGGGATAAAGATCATTATTGCTGGGGTTAATATAAAAAAAAATACCTTTATGAAGGATGTAGCTTTTGAGCCACGGTCTTAAAAGATGAATAGGTTTTAAATGGAGGTGGCAAAAGAGAAGCCATTCTAAGAGGAATATGGCATGTGGAAAAAGATACTAAGGCAGGAATAGACAGGAGTACTTGGGAAATAGAATGGTTTGGTTACATAGTAGCGAAAAGTTTATATATGGAAATAATAGGAGAAAAGACGAGAAAGACAAATTTCAAATGAAATGAGAGAAGTTGGAGAAGATGAGTTTGATTTCAGACAGTTTAAAGCACTAGAAATCTAGGTGAAACTGTCAGGGGACAGCCAACAACATGGGACAAGAGTTGAGAAAATGAATCTGGTAGCCATCCATAGACAGTAACAGTTGAGGCTCCTAAGTGTAGGTGACCTGGAGATAATGAAGAACTAAAATCACAAGATACGTAGGAAGAGCACAGATAGAAGACGAGGAGTTATTAAAGTCTGTGAGGCATGAAGAAAACCAAGAAAATCAATCCTCCGTCAGAAAAGTAAAGGAGAAAGGTGTTGATCAATGGTATCAAATATTACAAATATCAAGGAAGATGAGGATGACAGCCATAGATTTAGGGCTGGAAGAGATCTCGGAGTTCATCTTGTCTAACTCTCTATTTCAGTGTTGAAAACTTTTGAGACTCACCCCCCAAAATAATGAAGTATTTTGTCAAGAGGAGAGGGCAATTAAGTAGGGGTCTAAACTCAAATCCTCTGACTCCAAATCTAGCCTGCTTTCCATAGTACCACACAGCCTTCTTGAGACTGAGAAACTACTGGATTAAAAAATGATGACTCTGAAGACATTTCTGAGCACCTGTGTGTGTGTTTTAAAAGATGTGAAGAGAGGAAGAAGATGTCTGAAGGTAGATTACAATGGGGGCAAGGAGGGAATGAAGAAGGAGGAAGCATAATAAATAAGCATGGACTAAATGTTTAAGAACAGAAGAAGAAAAGTTAAGACCACAGTTTGATGAGACAGCAGTGTTTTGTTTCATATTTCCCTTAGGAAGGATCTGTGCAGTTTTAGAGGCAGAGGGAAAGGAGCCACTAGAAAGGGAAAACTTAAAGGTGTAACAGGGTAAGGATGAGTGAATCCGGAGGAGATGAAAAGAGAAAGATGAGATCAAGAGGACAGAGGCAGTTTTGGAATGATGGCTGTACAACCACTTCCTCTGAGAAAAGGAAAAAAACAATAGAGTAGTCAGAGCTACAAAATACAGAAGAATGCTGGGGATGGGGAACATTTTTATGTAGAAAGTAGGAAAGGAGAGAGCTTTTTTGCTGACTGGCTTCCATTTTCTCAGTAAAGCAGGAGGTGAGGTCAACAAAGAAGTGACTATGAGATGGGGGAGGCTTGAGGAAAGTGGAAACAAATCTGTGTAAACAACATGAAAGACTTATCACTCAATAAGAATGAATATTAAGAAATGGCTATAAAATCCCAATGGACTAGAGAGGCAAGTGAGACCTTGCAGCCGATAAACTGGGAGAAGAGGGAGGGACTCAGGAGTCAGGGTGAAGGCAAAGATCAGATTTAGAAAATACAAGTGTACTGTGTACAGTAAACAGGATGTTATCAGAGAATTCCAACTCAACAGATACTGATTAAATAAAAGTCTACTATGCAAATGAGTCAGGTAAACCTGGGTTCAAGTCCCTCCCTTTCTTCCCTTCCCACCAATCTGCCTTGAAAAAAGGAGTTCCTTGGGCTGGTTAGATAGCACAGTGAATAGAGCACCAACCCTGAAGTCAAGCGGACCTGAGTTCAAATCCAGCCTCAGACACTTAACACTTAATAGCCCACACTTAATTGCCCAAGTGTGACCTTGGGCAAGTCACTTAACCCCAATTGCCCTGCCCTCCCCCCTCCAAAAAGCAAAAAATTAAAATAAGATAAAAGGGGTTCCTCACTGGAAAATCACAATTCCAGTTTAAAAAAAAAAAGGACAAAAGATCATGAGGTGCTAGAGCAGTGGTTCTCAACCTTCCTAATGCCCCTTAATACTGGCAACCCTTTAATACTAGTATGTGGGCGTATCTCCATGTAGGTGCATCTCCATGTGGGCGGACCTGCCTAGAGATGGATAGAGGGACGGTGTCTTGGTTTCCAAGACCATGGGAAATATGTGTTTTCTGATGGTCTTATGTGACCCCTGTGAAAGGGTCGTTCCAACCCCAAAGGGGTCACAACCAGCAGGTTGAGAACCACTGTGCGAGAGGATACAACAAAATCATTAAAATCCAGTCATGACCCTCAGATAGATTACATTCTAAAGGCAAAACGCAAAATACGTGGGCCACAAAACTAAACAAACTTCAAAGAAATGTGGCATGTGTTCATTCAAGTTAAACTGTGTCCAATGTGTCAGGTTCAAAACAGAAGTGAAACAGAAGGACACAGCCACTTAACTTTTCATTTCTTTTTTAAAAATTATCATTCAAAGCTTTGTGTGTATATAGTGATTTTTTTTAAGTGTGGAAATTTTTCTATTTTATTCTTTTTAATTACATGTGAAAACAATTTTTAACATTTGTTTTTTAAAAATTTTGAGTTTTGAATTCTGACCCTTCCTCTTTTCCTGTCCCCTATCACTGGGAAGGAAAGCAATTTGATATAAATCACATATGTACAATCATACAAAACATATTTCCATATTAGCCAAGTTACAAAAGAAAACAGACCAAAAAAGAAAAGAAAAATCAAGTTTTAAAAAGTATGACTCGATCTGTATTCAGACTCTTCCAGTCCTTTCTCTGGCGATGAATAGCATTTTCATCATGAGTCCATTGGAACTGTCTTGGATTACTGTATTGCTGGAAATAGCAAAGTCATTCACAGTTGATCATCACAAAATATTGCTATTACTATGCACAATGTTCTTCTGGTTCTCACTTCACTCTGCATTATCAGTTCATGAAAGTCATTTCAGGTTTTTCTGACAGCATCCGGCTCCTCATTTCTTCTAGCACAGTATCATTCCATGACAATCATGTATCACAACTTGTTCAGTCATTACCCTACTGATAGGCATCCCCTTGACTTCCAATTCTTTGCTGCCACAAAAAGAACTGCTATAAATATTTTTATACAAATAGGTCCTTTTCCCTTTTTTTGGATGTCTTAGGGAAATAGTATTTCCCTAGTAGTGGTATTGCTGAGTCAATGGGTATACACAGTTTTATAGGCCTTTGGGCATACTTGCAAACTACTCTGCAGAACGGCTGTGATCTTTGCATTTATCAAACACTAGGTTACTATGGTCATGTACTTAAGTATCTATTCCACTGATTTTCTACCCTTTTAGGCAGTACCAGATTATTTTGATGATTACCACTTTAAAACACAGTTTGAGATTTTTTTTTCATTAATTCCCTTGATATTCTTGACCAATTTCATTCTTCCAGATCAACTTTATTACTATTTTTTGCAGTTCTACAAAATAATTTTTGGTAGTCCACTAAGTAAATTAACAGAATTGTCATTTGTATTATTTTGTGGCTTGGTACTAATATTTCTCCAATTGTTTATAATTATGTTCATATAGTTCCTGGGTTTGTCTTGGCAGGTTATTGTCTACGGTTATTTTAAATTGAATTTCTCTATCTCTTGCTCCTGGACCTTGTTGGTAATAAACAGAAATGCTGATGATTTATGTAGGTTTATTTTATATCAACTATGCTGAAGTTCATTATTTCAACAAAGTTTTTATTTGATCCTCAGTGAGCTTTTGTACTTCCTTTTCCATTTGGTCAATTCTGCTTTTTAAGAAGTTCCTCTCTTCAGTGATTTTTTTGTGTATCTTTTCCTCAGTTTTTTTTAAAGGAGCTATTCTATTTTTAAAAGAGCTCTCTTTATGGGTTTTCTGTGCCTCTTTTATCAAGTTATTTTCATGACTTTCTTGTGTCACTCTCATTTCTTTTCCCAATTTTTCATCTACCCCTGTTTATGTAATTTTAAAAATCCTATTTGGGTTCATCCACGGGTTCTTTTTGGGGCTGAGATCAATTCACAGTTTACTTTGAAGTCTGTCTGTAGCTGCCTTGATTTCATTGCCATATTATTCTGAGTTTGTGTCTTAATGTTCCCTGTCAACACAGTTTCTTTCTATGGTCAGATTATTTTGGTTTTGTTTGGTCATTTTTCCAACCTATTTCTTGATTTATGACTTTATGTTAAAGTTGGGCTCTGCTCCCAAAGTGGAGGGTACACTGTCTCAAGTTTCAGGTGAAAAGTTCTCAGAGACAGTTCTGGGGGTCTGTGTTTTCAGTTTTCCAAGATGGTATTCTCTAAGGAGAAGTGTAGTCACTGCTCTCCTGACCTGTGCTCTGGTCTGTGAGCAAGCACAAATACTCTTTTCCACCCTGGAACTGTGACCAGGACTGCTGCTCCCTGGCAGCTGCATGTTCTGTAGGGTGCTAGTGATCCTCCTTAACTAGAATCTCATATGGGCAATACAACAGGGTCTTTCCTAGTGCCAGCACAGAGTCCCCTGTAATATCCTTTTGACCAGCTGTCTAACTCCCTTACTATCGTGGGCTAAGAGCTCCAGAAGTTACAACATCTAGATGCACACCGCCTTACCCCCCTCACCGACCCCCCCCCCCCAAGGTCTGCTGCTAGCCTGTTGAGGCAGCCTGTGCTGCAATGCACTCCATTCTTACCCTCATGAGACAGATCCTTCCTGCCAACTTCTGAGTTGTCTTAGGCTGGAAAACTGTTTCACCCTATCCTTTTGTTCACTTTGAAGCATTATTTTAAAGTTGTTTGGAGGGAAATTTGGAAGCGCTCAGGTGAGTCCCTGACTTTACCATCTTAGCTCCACCTACCCCGACTTTTCCAAAGAAGTTAACTTTTTATTTTTAAGAAAAGTAGCTGGATATGCTTGGGATTCTGTCATTAGGTCAGCGCTATCACATCACTGAAGACCAGCTCTGAGAGAAAGATAAAGAAGGAATCTCCTCCCCACCTTCCAAATCTGAAAAGCTCCAGTTCCCCTAGTATAAAAGGGAAAAAAGGGCAGTCTTTCATCTAAACTAATTCATAGGGCTTCCCATAGTCATCTCTTTCAATGAATAAAATACTAAGCAGTAGAAGGTCTAGATTTAGAAATACACAACTTCTACAACTAGGTAAAGATTTTTTTCCCTCAATCCCCACTAACCTTAAAGAATTTCAACACACCAATTTTTTAAATAACACTTTAATCTGATTGTCTACACTTTAGTAAAAAATGCAGTAAGTTCTAAAAATTACCCATTTACACAGTAGCATAGACAGCAAACATAACTCAGTATATAAAAAAGGTTGGTTTTTTAGTAGCACAAAAGAATTAGAGTGTTTCAATGTGTAATCTTTGAGTCTCCTGGTTTAAATATCTATCTAAATGCTAAATAGTCTGGTGCTCAAAAAATTAAATAAATACAACCTATGTAAGCAATAACAGGCCAAATAAATTCAAATTACTAAGAAAGCTGACCAGTTAAGAGAATCAACAAGGTTAACTAAATGGTGAAGTTCAGAAATAGAATGATGAATAGCAGCATTTAGGAGACAAACGGAGGAAAAAAAAAGTTAAACTAGTCCTGATATATAATAAGCATTTAACAGGTTGTTGACTGTATGTTATATATAAATGTCAAGTAAAAAAAAATGTAAATACTGGAAGAATGTAATAAAATGTTTTAAACAAGGATTACAAACATTACTCAGGTAAGTGTATTTTAAGAATTCAAAAGCTCTATAGCTGAACACATTTCCATATATCTGAGTTACTGTAATTATTGAAAACACTGAGATGAGAATTAATTTGTGGACCCTGCAATTAAAAACTAGTTCAATCCAGCATCTATAGATAATAAATTCTGGTAATTAAAGAAGCATTAGAGTCACCATCTTAGCAGGCTCTATTGACTAGTCACCAATTCTTCCGTGATTTCAGAAGATTCTGAGGTATAAATAAGCAGTGGTTACTACCCCAAACTCACCGAATATTTTTGGTTAATTTAGCCAATGTCTGTAAGCAACCCTGACAGACTGAGTTCAAAAAGTCAGTTTATTTTTAGAAAGAATGATGAGAACACCAGAAGACCAAAAAAAAAAAATGCCTTTAGAGGAAGGTTTTGATGAAATGCTTCCTGATTAATATACTGGTACCAAACATTGTGGGTTCTCAATTTTTAATCTTTCAAATTAACATAGGAAGATATGAGATTCAAGTAAAACTCCATGGTGAATGATGACTGGATTCCTTTTACAAGTGACTTCCCAGAACCACTCTGAGTTTGGTGACTGCACTTTCCACTCTCTACAGATATTAGTTGTTAGCAAAGAAAAGCACAGTTGCTGAGAAGAGTCCAGTATATCAAAGTTGGTTGTCACACATATGTTGTGTCTGTAAACTGTGCACAAATTTTTCCTGCTTCTGCTCTTCTCACTTAGCATCAGTTTGTATAAAAGCTCGAGGTAAATTTGAAGTCCATCTCATCCTCATTTCTTATAGCACAATAGTATTCCATTACATTCATATACCACAACTTGTTTAGCCATTCCCCAATTGATGGGTATCCCTTTAATTTACAATTTTTTGCCAGCACAAAAAAGAGCTACAATAAATATTTCTGTACAAAAAAAAGTCAGTTTATGCCGTTTTTAACTTGCCAATGGAGAAATGACCTAAATATAGTTCTGACATGCATATATAGGTCTAGATAGATGCCTACTATGGCTCAAAAAAGAAAGAAAACTATTACCAAGGACTCAAGTCGAACTCCCAAGCTAAAATGAAAGGACACAATCATGTGGATTATCTGGGTGAAAGCAAGCATAACTTGGTATGAGTACTTTCATTAAAAAGTTAGTTTGGAACACTGTTAAGATTTTTTAAAAATAATTAAGATTAAATTCATACAGTTTTTTCCTTTGAATTTTTAAAACTTCAATTAAAACTGGGACAAATCAATTAATGGCAATGGGAAATGCAGAACCTGTACTTTTTCCACTGACAGAATAAATCTATTTAGAATTTAAAAACCTCAGCATCAGAAGCCATCCTGTCAATTCCATGCCTGATAAGGAAAGAGGTTAACCAGTCTCTACCCTAAGACTTCCAGTCATGGAGACCTCACTAACATACCAAAGGTAGCCCATTCTACTTTTGGATAGCTCTGATTTTTAGTAAAATTTTCTTGTGTTGTTGTTAAGCTAGCAAACTTTAATCATTTGCCTCTCTGACTGATACCCAGAGGATTTATATCTGGAAGGAACCTTAGAGATCACTGAAGCAAGCAATTCCCAATTATTGGAGGAGAGAGGAAGGAATTCTTTCAAGGAATGAGTTACTTGCTCAATAACTCAAGCTGCTGATTTCTATCAAGGAATGGTAGGATCACAGATTTAGAGCTCTAAGAGACTTCAGTCATCCATCATGACCCATATGGGGTCATGATCCATAGCTGAAGAAGTACTGAAGGGGTTGCAAGAAGCCCTGACTTTAGTCCAACCACTTCATTTTACCAATGAGGAAAATGAGGGCCCCAAAATGATTTGCCCAAAGTCACCAGGCTAAGCAAGAGCATGGCAGGGACCACATTCCTGTAATGCCCAAATCCAGTGCTCTTTCCAATTATATCATGCTGCCTGACAGAATTTTTAAGTGTGAAGGATATCTTTATAAATTTGTGTAAATTCACTGAATGGACAGGGAAACTGAGTCCCAGAGAAGGGTTATAACCTGCCTAACACCTTTGACAGAAATAAGGACACTTCCCAGTAAGAAATACAAAGTACATACACTAAACTTTGAAAGAAACAGTGAGATTTTCTCTTAAGATTTTATCAATGATAGGATCTCATTTATTCACTCACTCAGTAAGCATTTATTAAGTGCCTACTACCTCCGCCCTGGGAACATAAAAAGACCCAAAAGACAGTCTCTGCCCTCAAACTGCTTACAAGCTATTGGGGGAGACAACATGCAAACAAATATAGACAAAGCTAGCTATATACATGATAGTAAATAACAGAGTAAAGACACTGGAATGAAAAGCGAAAAGTGGTTGGGGAAGGCACTAAGTGGTATGTATTTATTAGATTCTCTTTTATTTAGTTATTTGAGATTCAGATAATTTCAATTATCTCTTTAGGAAAAACTTAAACCAGTGGTTCTCAAAGTGTCATCCAGGAACTCCTAGAGTCCCTGAGACCCTTTCAGGAGCAGGGCAGATTTTGATCTGTAATGGTCTCAACCTCAGTTTTACCCTCAACTGGATACATAATGCTCAGGCCTAATTGAGAATATCAGTCCAACTAATCTGGCTAGGTATTACTTATGAATTAGGCATATTACTGTCAAAATACATACACACACAAACACACACACCTCTTTTGTAATTAATTTCAATGACAAAGTCTTGGCCTTGGCCTCACTAATTTCATCCTCTGACCAATTTATTAGTTTAGCCAAAATTTTTCATATAGTTAATTGACACTCACGCTAAAACCCCAAATGGTACATATTCCCCCCAAATCATTCATACTTAATTTTGGCATATATTATGACTTTTCTTTGAAGGGGAGAAGGGAATCAAATGAACAACCTAATTCCTAGTGTAAAAACATACTGAAAACAGGAGAAAGAAAATCTCAAAACATTCAGGGTAGAAGAAGAAAACCAAACAGAGGTTTAACATTTGCCACAGATAATCTAGGAAGGAGAAAACTGAAAAATTCAAACTCTCACCATAACAAGACTTATAAAAATCAATGTTTCTAAGTAACCTCTACCCATGTGAAATTTTTATTATCCGGGCTTAGTCCACAAGAAGAGAGGCATAGTATTATGGAAAATAATGTGACTGAATCAGGAAAGTAAGAGGCTGTGGGTTTGTTTGGGTTTTTGTCTCAGTAATCTGGAACAAACCACTTCATCTCAGCGTTCTCATTTTAAAAGGAGGCTGACTTAGCTAACGTTTACCAGCTTTCTCTCACTCTTACTATGTAAATTAAATCACTTCTTTACTCATTTCACAAAGTAGTGAGCGGCTGCGTTTGTTTTTAGTTTTCAGAGGACCAAGGCTTCAGGTAAATGATGACAAGACTTGCAGTTGACTTTGATTTGAGGAAGGGAGGGCTGTGCAAGGTCACCGGCCTCACTTTCTCCTCCAGAGCCATCTGGGTCCAGTGACCAGGTATTCATAAGGATGACTGGGCATGACCCAGGAAGCCATGGGAGACTTTTAGGCCCTTTTAGGCTAAAGCCTTTTCAAGTACTCACTTAAAGTGAGGTAACATCCATTCAGTGAACAGACTTCTTTAAGAAGTGAGTTGAGGGATGACCCCTTTAAACTAAAAAAAAAAAAAGAAAATCAAGCTAGACGGGGAAGACCTTCAAGGTTGCTGTTCCAAAGAGAAACAATCACCACTGACATCGGCTCTACTCCAAGAGGGCCCAAAACACAGCCATTAAGGCAGCTTGGGCAGAGACCTATTGTGGTCCAATCTAAGAGCCTCAGAGTGAAATTAGAAAAGGAAGGATAGAAGGACGGAAGGACGGAAGGTCGGAAGGGACTGGTAATAAATCTCATAGAACCTTTAGGCAATGAAGATGTGCCAAGAAAGAGATATGAGTAACATGTTAACAATGAAGATTTGTTTCCCAAATTTCCTTTATGCCTTTAAATATGCCTATTTCCCAAATGTCTTTAAAATTATAAAAAGGAGGCTATACAATAGGCCAGTAAATAAATGCCAAATTATCCAGGGTGGGTGGGCAGTCCTGTTAAAAAAATACATACTCTGAATGTATATGTAGAGCACATATCAGATTACACAGATTGTCATGGGAAGGGGAAGGCACAGAGGGGGAGAAAATGTAAAACTCAAAAGCTTATGCAACTGAATGTTGTAAACTAAAAATAAATAAATCAATTCCAAGAGTTTTAAAAAGACACATTCTGAGAAACAAGTCTACAATCAAATTTTACTTTCAGAAAAAGGCATTTCTTTTTATTTCCAAGATTCCCTTGCTATGAATCCCATCCCTCTAAGAATCCCTTCCATTTTCCCTATATATGTTATATATGCACACGCGCACACACGCGCACACGCACACACACCCAGAGCTATCTACATGCTGCTCCTCCATCCAAAGGCAAGTGCATTGACAACAGGGGCTGTGTTTTTGCCTTGTAGTCCTGGTAGAGTGAGTAAGGCATAATATCTTATTATCATATTTAAATGTTTGTTAATTGGATTGTTAAATCCCAGTTTCATCAAAAATACCAAAATACTGTCTAAAAAGCAAAGAAAGGTTCGAAGTCAGTGAAAACAATGTTACCCTGACAGCTCCCACAAAATTCCTTTTATTTAAAAACTGGACAGATGTTTGACAAAATTTATAAAACCAACCAATTCTAATTGCTTTAAAGAAATGATAAATAGATGACCATAGATCATGTTTTGGGCATAACCCAAATAAGGTTCAAATAAAATATGAAAAAAATCCCTACACCCTAAGAGCCATAGTGTACAGTGAGAAAATGACCAAAATAGAGACTCCAGAAAGGGCCACTGAGCATCTGGAGAAGCCTCAGAGCTCACCCACAAATCCAGGTGCCTCCATTGAAAACAAATGATGAAAAATCGGAAAGTCAAGTCCACAATAAGCATTCTCACAAAGAATGACGATGAACACAATAATCAATGTCCCCTCGTTTCTGAAAACCGTGAACATGAAAACAACGTACACAAATGGAGGTAATGAACATGCAAGACACAAGCTGATGTGTGAGTAGGAACCAGTCTGAGTAAACGACACGGCAGCACATGTGGTCCCATGGAAAGGAAAAGGCCAGCGGCACCAACAAACACAATCTTAGCGCTGTCCAGCCAGTGCCGCTGGCCTTCTCCTGTTAGTGCAACAGTAACAAATACGCTCACGGGAAGGCTGGTCAGTCACAACGACTTGGCACCCAGGAGGCCTCAAGAACCTTGCTTTAACTAACATTACTCACCGGCTTACATTTTCACCCTTCAAAAAAGCTGAGAGAAACAACTGAGGGATACTTTTATTTTCAATCTGATTCTGGCCAGTAAAGAAGAATATGATGAGAATATGGAAAAGAACTTGGGTAGGCAATGTCCATTCCACTGTAGAACTCATGATGGATAAGGTGAAGGACACAGAGAAGCATCTGGCATACCCCGTCTAGGAAGTTAAACAACCTTACAACTTTATTCCTTATACAGGCTTAGAAGATTAAAAGCGTAAAGAGGGAGCTCACCGATAAGTTCTTACTATGTTCCAAGCACTGTGTGCATAAGATCTGGGATACAAATAGAAAAGCAAGACAGTTCCTGTTTTCATGGGGCCCACATTAACTAGTAGAGACAACAAATAAATAAAGAAAATCAGCTATAAGGGATATATGAAGACCCTAGGGATATACCAGTGAGATGGACAGCAAGGGCCCAGAGATCCATAGGTATGAGCTGTTCAGAAGGCAGTGCTTGGAGGTCTTAAGGGTATCATAGCAGGACAGCTACTAAGGTCCAGAAGACCATTCCATCTTATCAGAAAGATCGCTGTGGGCCATGCTCATGAGTTGGAATGGGGTTCTGGGTTCTTTCCCTTAGGGAGTTCTGGAGGGGAACCCAGTAATAAACTAGAAGAAGAAAAGAAGAAGGGGGTATATTGGCAGAAAGGCTGGGGAAAAAAAAGCAACTGTTAGTACTTCTTCCACCAGGTTCTTTGGTGGCTTTGTGGGCTGTGGACAGCTTTAACTAAGAGGAAGTCTTCCCTACCAAAAACAGAGTAAGGACTGGAAATTCAAACTCAAGAGAGGTAGGGTCACATAAGAATATATCAGAAAGAATAAAGCCCTATGTAGAGCTTGTGACAAATGCTCAAGAGTTTCTGCTGGGACCTGAATAAATAAAGTCAAGTCTAGTATTTCTGCATGAAGTATATGGAAAAATGGTAATAGAAAAAGAAAAGGCAAAACTACTTTACTCTCATTTTGCTTGTAAGATAACCTTGAAAGAGTAAGCCCTCTGGACTAAACAAACTACATTTCAGGTTACTGAAAAAAAAAAATGGACAGATAAGATTTCTGAATTACTACATGAATAGTACAAAGGATGGTATAAACAGAGACAGTTGGTTTTTCAAAGAGAAAGTAGATCCTTCTAACGCTAAAACTACAACTGAGTGAATTGTTGGTTCAAACAAAACGATAACATGAATTAGAGAAATGATTTGTAAGCACTTAGAAAGAGAGATAACTAAGGGATGGCATGGGTTCATATAAGACTAACCTCCTTATTCAAGTCTAGGAACCTCCCATTTCATATGGGTTAAAATGAAACACAGGATCACATCAGATTTTTGGAGGACTGCCATGTCAACACAATGTTTTAATTCATAATGTGTGTATACCTACACATATGTCTATATAGGAGGTATATATGCATATGAATACATATCTGAGCATGTGTGTATATGTGCACATAGAGGGTACAGGATCAATGGAATACGAAGGGATGATACCTTAAAAGGTGAAATTCTGAGGTGGAAGAGGACTAGAATGAGAGGAGACAGGGAGAGACAAAATGGGGTTAATGATCCCATACAGAAGAGGCAAGGGATAACTGTTACAACTTCACCTTCATTTACTCTCATTAAATCTGGCTTAGGGAAGGAAGGACATAAACTCTAAACTGGATATCATGTCACACAGGAGAGTAGGGGGCATGGGGATGGGAGGTGGGATGATGGAGGGGAGGGTTGCTGGAAGCACACACTTCAGTACAGGGACAGAGTAGAGAATAGAACGGGGGCGGGGGGGATAGGAAGGAGGGCCATATAATCAGCCTCTCAC
>CM053600.1:8673511-8731011 GCA_028646575.1 Pseudocheirus occidentalis
ATTATTATTATTTATTATTATTATTATTATTAACTACATTCAACCGGGAATAACGATATACAGGTATGGGGGTAGGGAGACCCTCCCTGCCCTACCAGAAAGAGGGGCATTGGAGGAGGGCATAAAAGAGAGCAGATTGAGGGAGGGGCTTTACAGTGGAATCACTGTTTTGGGGTTGGGGGTAAGGGAAAGACAGGGAAAAAATTTGTAACTCAAAATCTCGTGGAAAGGAATGATGTAAACAAGAAAATAAAAAAAAATAAAAATGAAAAAAATTCATAATGTGGTCCACTAAAATTCCTGTGTATATTTTCATAAAAACCATCATCTAAAGGAATATCAATGCTCTTTAGTATGAACAAGTAAAGGTGGCAAAATACACACTATAGGCATAAATTAAATCAAAAGCAAATTCAGACACCATATAATTGAAAACCAGGAGCACTAACACTCTCAAATCTGTTATTTTATACAGTGAGATGGTTAGTGATGTGCTAACATACCCGACGATGCAGAAAACAGTGGCAATAAATAATAACGCCACCTTCTATCTTCCAGCACTTTACTTGGGCTCTTACAGACCTTCACAGTCTGCCCCACTCCTATCTTTACACTTTCCTCCCCTTCACCTACTCTGGGATCCAGTTACACGGGCTTTCTTATTGTTCCTCATATACAATAATTCATCTCTTGATAAATTCTTATTAACCGACTTTATAATTTACAAATTGCTTTTGTTCTCTAATTAAATCTCACAATTTAACTATGGAGACAGGAAGAGCAGATATTGTTTTATTTTACAAAGGAAGAAACTGGGACTCAAGAAGGTGTGATTTGCCCAAAGTCCCACAGTAATGAGCAAACAGGGAGTCCTGTCTCTGTGAGTCTATTATGCTTTTCTAGGTTAAAATGAGGATGAACTAAGACGCTCAAAATTTACAGTAGATGACATATTTTTGCAAATTGTAAAAGACATGAAAGAATAGGATTAGATTTAGAGGTGGAGCTCAGCTGCCCCATTTTATCATGAAGAAATGGAGGCAGAGAAGGGAAGTGGCCTGATCAAACTTGCACATAACTGGTAGACAAAGAATGAAGTCCAGGTCTTCTAGTACAAAGTTAGCATTCTTCCACCACTGTACTTTACTCCCTCTTTGGCCAGGAAGAAATTCTGGGATCTACGTGATTGGCATCTACAGTAGAACATCAAGTACTGTTGACATCTTATTGAGTAATACTGATAACAAGTGGATGTGATGAGAGCAAGACAGCTGTAATTAGTGATAAAAGTTAAAAAGAAAAGGGAATAGTGAGCACACGAGGTTAGTAATGATAACAGGAAAAAAAATTATGTAATTTAAAAATAAACAGAAATGTTTCTTACTTAAATTTCAATTTGTAGCAATGAACCAGGGATCCATCACAGGCCTTAAAAAGTCACAGAAGACATCATCTTCTTAAGATTTTAAAAAGCTAGACAAGCTTGAAATAAGGAGATCACACTGCTAGGAACACTTAATACAGGATATTTTCATCAGAAAATTAATTTTGGAGTATAACTAGAAGGTACATCAATACAAACCTATCAGAACACATGCTGTCTCACAGTCTCATAAGAATGTGTCATTAATGAATAAGAAAAGCAGATGAGCACTTTGCAGAGCTGGGGTTTACACTGTACCTTGGCAGAAAGGACCACTACCTACCAGAGTCCGTGTCACATAAGGTGGGCCAGACTTTCCAAAGGCCCTATCCCTCATAGATAGTTTTTTTCTTACAAACACTGAGACTATCTATACTCAAGACTTAATTCAATCAGGGCTGAGGCTTGAACCACAATTGCCTGACTGACTCCTTGAGTATAAACTCCAACGCTCAGAAGCTCCCGAGCTCCTTCCTCAGGCTTGATACTACAGCACTACAATAAATGCAGAGACAAGAAGGCTGTGTCAAATTACTTCTACGCTGTATGCATGATGAATATCCTTCCCATTCTATGATTAAGTGAATTTCCTTTTGTTAATTATAAGATAGATTGTGAGTGTCTCTTCTTTCCAATTCCCAATGTGAACCACCAGATTGACATGACTCAGGTACAGGTTCTACCAACAGCAAAGTAAAGAGGAATTCAGGCAAGCCTATTATAGCCTGTAGTCTAGAAATGATAAAAGCCCCTCTGCGCTGCTATTAGTACAGTACCCAGTGGCCAGTGGCATCTCCTTTTAAGGAAGAGCTTGGAAGACCAGGGCAGATGGAGTGGAGTTCTTGGGAAATACCTTACTTTCTGGAAACAGAAGGAAAATGAAATTGTCTACTCAGCCCCCTTGGAAGAAAGGAGAAAAGTAACTCAACAGGATCCACAAGGGGTAAAGATCTGGTATCTCCTCCCTCCTCTTACCACCGTGGGAGCCTCAGAGAGATGGAGGTCTTGGCTGGTGTGTCAGAGACCAGAGCCTTTCTTTGTATCAACCTAAACACCAGGGGAGGCTTTATATAAATAAGAGGGTAAAGGCCTCTCAGCTACTTTACTACACATGACCCTGACCCATGATGAGGACTGGCATCTGTTCAGAAATGTTATCCCCTATACTCTGATGTTCATCCTGCCCATCATCACTGATTTATACTGGACGAGCCACAGTGACCTGCAAAGATCTGGCATTACCCCCAACACGGACCAGATCATTAACCTAAGAACAACCCTTGGGCTTTCTGGCATTATGTCCTCTCCACATCATGTCTTCAGAGGGGGGCTTTACATCGTTCGTTGCCTTTTCCCCTCCTCTTTTTCTACTCCAATACACCTCGTCCAATACTTTTTGCATCCGGAATGTCAGGGGTATCAGTAGTGAGGCCACTGAAGTGGTAGCCTATAAAAGACTTGTAGGCCCTTGTCACTAAGGGGCTGACAGGGTCTCTGTCATAGGACCGGGTGTTTTCCTTAAGGTTCAATCCCACAAAAACTAGGCTGGCTTTTCCATTCTATAATGAAGTAAATTTCCTTCTGTTGACTATGATGGCCTATGACTGTCTTATTTTATTCCACTCTCAAACTTGAACCATCAAACCTTGCTTGGTCTATAACATTGTGCCTGTTAAAAAAAAAAAAAAGTTGGGCGGCTAGGCGATGCAGTGAATAGAGCGCCAGCCCTGGAGTCAAGAGGACCTGAGTTCAAATTCTGACCTCAGACACTTAGCATAAAACTAGCCGTGTGACCTTGGGCAAATCACTTAACCCCAATATCCCTGCCTTCCGCCCTCAAAAAAAACAGTTTCTCTAATATCTACAACCTACAGACACACACACACAAACACACACATTTACATGAAAATTGCTGATATTTAATTGTTGATATTCATAGTTATATCTGTGGCATCCACATTTCCGTTCTCATGTCAAGTGAAACATGTACATAACTAAAACTCTCTGTCTCTGGCTCTCTCTAGAAACTGCACTTGTGATTTCATCAGACAGGAAAGTCCCTGCAACAATGCAGGTCAGCACCTTCTCTGCAACATATGATCTGGAAGAGCTACTTAAACACTTAGAGGCAAAGTAACTTTTACTGGAGGTCATGCAACCAAATATGTGTCAGAGGCAAGATCTGAACCTAGGTCTTCCTGGTTTTCAGGGTGGCTCTATCCAGATTTATACCCAAATAAATGTGTGTAAAATTAAAAGTTCAATGTCTTCCTTTTTTAAAAGTACAGAGCTAAAAATCTCAATCACACACACATATATAAAATAAACAAACCTATGAGGCTAATCTCTAAAGGAGCAGGTATCTTTAATCCCATAGAGTAAACACTGATTCCTCCTAACTAAGAAACATACCACAAACCCCCTATAGGGATTGGGGGGAAGGGGAGGAGAGAAAACAAAAAAGTGCAATAATTTCCGTTTGCTTAAGAACATTTCCTTAAGCTCCTAAAATCGGTAAATATGAAACTCCTAAACACACACACACACACACACACACACACACACCCTCTGGGCAAATGTAAAACTGATTATAATGCACAGTTTCCTAGAAGTTTAAGGTCTAGGATACTCTGAACAATAGTTTTCCTCAGGCAGGACCCACTCTCTTCTGAGGGAACATCACAGCGTATGCTGCCACTATGTACAAAATAGTCCTCACTTCAACAATCATGATGCTCTATAAGAGCATTAAAAATCTTCCAAAATTAAGAGCTTGAAAATAAGAAGCAGCAAGGGCCTTGTAGACCTGGAATAGTTCCAAAGCCTCCCTCACTTGGCCTCAGATTTAGGGTTGTTGCTGTGTGGCCTCTTCCACTACCCTAGGAAAGCCAGCAAGAAGTTGGGTACCAGTTCGGTGGTTTATCATGAAACACAAAAGCGACACTCTCAATATTCTCTTAAGTATTACAGACTAATAAGAATTGTAAGAACCGTTCAAACTAAAGATGAAGTTAACTTAAACAGTGTAAATTTATCTTTCCTGACAGGCCTTTTAAAACGGACAAAAAAAGGTAAAGAACCAAATCACAATCCATAGGTTTCTGAGAGTTTAATCTGAGAGTTTAATTTAGAAACCAAAACACACACTTTTAGCTAGAAAAACAAATACTTTTAAACTTTTAACATGAAACAAAACTCAGTATTATAAATAAGTCTAACATATAATTTTAAATATGAATGGGTTAAATATTCCAATAAAACAAAAAAGAATGACAGACTACATATGAAAACAAAACTCTATAATCTGTTGCTTACAAGAAATTCATCTCTGAAAAAATATACACATGAAATAAAACTGAGGAGACAGAAAAAACCCCCACAATTTACTATGTGTCAAGGGAATCCAAAAAAGTAGGAGTTGTGATCACGCTATTTGACAAAAGACAAACATTCAAAAATTTAAAATTATAAACAGGGAAAATATATTATGCTGAAAGGAATCCTAGACAACAAACCAATAGCAGTAATAAATTTATATGCTCCAAATGCCAGAGCATCCAAATTCATAAAAGAAACATCTGGGCTAAGAGAAGACCCAGAATATCCCTCCCTGAATTCTGGAAAAGTCTAACAGAAAGATGGTACAGGTAGGTGGTGCAGTGGGTGTAAAATGAGCTGGAGAAGGAAATGCCAAACCATTCCAGTATCTTTGCCAAGAAAACCCCAAATGAGGTCACAGAATTGGAAACAACTCAGCAACAACATGTGCTAAATGGCAAAGGATAGAGCAATGGGCTTGGAATCAGGAAGACCTAGCTTCATAAGTTCAAATCTAGCGTCAGACACTTATAGGTCTATCACTCTGGTCAAGTCATTTAACCCTGTCTGCCACGATGCCTCATCTGTAAAATGAGCTAGAGAAGGAAAGAGCAAACCACTCTAGTAACTCAAAATGAGGTCACAAAGAATTGGATATGACTGAAACAACTAAACAACAACACAACAGAATGATAAATAAAAGGAAAAATACTGAACTCAACAATTAAGTCAAAGAACAAATCTTCAAAACAATTAACTATGTAAAAGAAAAAGATAATAATGAAAAAACCTGCCAAAATTTTCTGGAATGCAGATAAAAAATTTATGGGGGGTGCAGGGAGAAACTGTATTTGTGGACAAACATACATTAACAAAAGATAAAAAGATAAGATTATGACCTGAATAGTCATTTAAAACAATTGGAAAACCACAAACCAAAAATAACCGTAAGTGATATGTTATTAAGAATTAGAGGAGAAATAAATGGGGGAAAAAAACCATAGAAAAATTCAACTAAAGCTAGTTTTTTGAAAAGACTAATAAAACTGATGAACTCTTAGGGTAATTTGATAGAAAAGAGCAGAAAATGAAATAAATAAAAAGCAAATGAGCAAGGTTAAATCCCAGTAAAATCAAAATAAATAAGAATAATCAGACTATATTATACAGTCATAACACAAAAGAAACAGAAGAATATCTTTTAAAAATATGAAATACCCAAACTTCCAGAAGACCAGCTAGAGAGTTTAAATAATCCAATCTCAGAAAAGATGCAGCTGTAAATGAACTATCGAGGCGGGGAGAAAGTGGGGGAAGAAGCTCCTAGTCTCCATGGATTCATGGGAAAATTTCTAAAGAACAAGTAGAACTCACATTTCACATGTCATTTTCTAAAACTGAGAAAGGAAGCATCCTATGAAAAGCCTTCTGGGAAACAAATACAGTCCTAATGCCCAAACCAGGGAAAGATAAAACACACAAAGAAAATTACAGGCCAGAATCATTAAGGAACACTGACTCAAAAGTTTTAAACAAAATCCCATTAAACAGACTATAGTAGTGATTTGTCCAAGAAATAATTATGGTCAAGTGAAATTTATGCACGGGGATGAAAGGATGGTTTAATATTAGGAAAATAATCAATATAAGGAATCACATTAAAAATCAAAACATCCAAAACCACATGAAGATGTTAACTGACAAAAAAAAAAGTTTCTGACAAAGTACAGGACTCCTTTACACTAAAAAAACAGTACAAAATATAGGCATAGAGGGATTTTTTAAATGCAAAAAGTATTTGTCTAAAATCAAAAGCAAGTATCATTATACACTGGGGATTATGCTAGAACCAATGCCCATTTCCCCCACAATTATTTGATATAGTTCTGGAATGCTAGCAACAGCAATAAGAGAAAGCAATTAAAGGCAAAAAGAAAAGTAAAGAAGAGGAAAAAATATCCCTATTTGCTGGTGATATGATGGTTTACTTGGAAAATCCTAGAGAATTAGCAAAGATAACAAATGAGCCAATCAATGGATTCTGTAAAGCTGTAGGCTACAAAACAAATCCTCAAAACTCAAAAGCATTCCTATATAATAAAACCAAAACCACAAGTAATTGAAAGGGAAATCCCATTCCAAATAACTACAAAATGCAAAGAATATGTAGAGACCAATCTACCAAAGCACATAAGAGACTTGTATAGATTCAAATACAAAGTACTCTTACAAGAAATAAAGAATAATTGGAAGAACTGGAGGAATACTCAGTGCTCATGGCTAGGCTGTGCAATATAATAAAAATGACAATAATGCCAAAAGGAAATTATATTGTTCGTGCTATACCAATCAAATTACCAAGGGGATAGTTTATAGAACTTGATAAAATAATAACAAAATTCATTTGGAAAAACAGAAGATCTAGAATATTTTTTAAATGATGTAAAGAAGTGGAGACAAAGGAGAAATAGCACTTCTACACTTCAAACCATATTATTAAGCAGCAGTCATTAAAACCCTTTATTAGTTTTAAAAAAAATCGAGAGAGAGAGAGAGAGATCACTGAAGCAGACTAGACAAAAGAGAATCAGAAAAAAAAAACAGGACTCAATAACCAAGCCAATGCAACATTCAGTGTCTAGGGCAGCTAAGAGTACACCAGCATAATTATGAATTGCAAAATAGATTCTCCACAGGAAGACAGAACCAAAACATTTATTCAAACACTAGAACACTGAATCTCATCACCAGAAAGCCAAATCCATGATGGCAACAAAGAATTCATAACACAATAACAATGCAGGGGGCACCGCCATGCCCAGGCCTTATCCCTGCTAGGGCCTTCCCACAAATGAACACTTACAACCCTCACAGCTTGCTGCCTGCTTCCTCTCTCCCCCTCAACTCTAACTGCTCTGACCAACTTCCTTGGGGCTCTGCTCCATCCTCCCTATTCTTCACATCCAGCAAGCTCCTCCCACCACAGGCTTCATGTGACTCAAAGTCCTGTGTCTTAGGCTTCCATGTGACTTAAGTAGGTCACATGGGCCTATTAATGGATGGGAAAGATCTTCCCATTTACAATACCATTACACCAAGCAACTGATAAAGTGGAAAACATAAACTGCCTAGGAAAAAAATGATAATCTGATAAACACTACTGGGGAAATCTGGCAGAAATGAGGCCAACACCATATACCACATTTAGCAATATATCTTAAATGGATTCTTTTTTAGCTGTGTCCAACTCCTAAGGATACCAGAGTGGTTCACCATTTCCTTCTCCAATGTGTCACCATTTTACAGATAAGGTAACTGAGGCAAACAGGGTTAAATGACTTGCCCAAGATCACAAAGCTAGTAAATATCAGAAGCCAGATCTGAACACAGATACTCCTAACCCCAGGCCTGATGTTATATCCACTGCACCACCTAGCTGCCCCTAAATGGATATATACTACCTGAATATCAGAAATCATACTGTTAAAAAATCATAAAAGACAAAGATCATATACTCCTTATAGCTAAGGGTAGAGGACATATTCTTAACCAAACAAGGCATAGAGGCAATTACAAAAGACAAAATAAGTAACTTTGATTAATTGAAAAAAATAAAAGCTTCTGCACAGACAAAATTAATAAGAAGGGAAACGGTCATACAGGAAAGAATCCTCTTTAACAATTTTCACTAATAAGAATTTGATATCCAAGAAACATAAACAATGAATAAATATATAAGACTACAGACATTCCCTAATAAATTATCAAAGGATATGAATAAAAAATTTTCTAAAGAAGCTGTAAAGTATTCACAATCACATAAAAGAATGCTCCAAATCGCTAATAAGAGAAATGCAAACCAAAATAATTGGGAGGTTTTACCTCACACACTGCAAATTAGTCAAAATGACCAAAAAATGGAAATAGCCCATTTTGGACAGGCTGTGAAATGATGGTAACACTAATCCACTGTTGGTGGAGGTGTAAAATCATGCAAATAAAGTTACTAAAATGTTTATACTCTTTGGACCAGAGACTCCATTTCTGGGCTTGTACCACAAGGAAGTCATAAAGAAGAAAATCCCCTTATAGTCCCAAATATTTATAGCAGCCCTTTTTGTAATAGTGCAGAACCAGAAACAAAGGAAATGCCCATCAGTTGGGGAAGGCTAAACAAATTGTTGTCCATGAATGCAAAGCGATATAACTGCTATAACAAATTGTGTGTATGATGAATACAAAGCATGGAAAGATTAATGTGAACAGAACTAAACCAAAAAAATTATACACAATAACCACAACAATGTAAATATAAAGAACTAGCAAAAGAAAGTGAAATAAAATAAAGATTAAGCATGGAGGGGCGGCTAAGTGGCACAGTGAATAGAGCACTGGCCCTGGAGTCAGGAAGACCTGAATTCAAATCTGTCCTTAGACACTTAACACACTTACTAGCCATGTGACTATGGGCAAGTCACTTACCCCCTCTTCAGTCTCTTCAGTGGGTTAACTTAACCCCAATTGCCTTCTAAAAAGCAAATAATAATAATAATAATAAAAAGATTAAGCATGAATGAAGTTATAGGAAAGAATACCCCTACACCACTCACTCATGGGCATGGGGAATCCACAAATGTTACAAATTTTATATATTTCAGGCTTTTTCAATGTACTGATCAATTGCTCTGATTTTTTTCTGTTAAAAAAACTTAGTTGTTATATAAGATAGTTCTCAGACTGCAGAAGGGTGATGGGCCCTTGAGACAACTAGGATGATGCACCAAGCAAAAGAAACCATTAAAACTTATTTAGAAAAGAAAAAAAAATCAAAGTTGTGGACTCCGGCCTTCTCCCTCCTCAAGTGTGTGAAAAGGACTGTGTTTCCTGGAGATACAAAGACAAGATGAAAACAAAATCATTGTCCTTAACAAGATTATGTTCTACTGGGGAGATATATCTGAAGACATAAGCCCCACTAAAAGCTAGGGCTGTAGGAAAAACATCCCATAATAGATGCGCTTGAGTCTGAGGATGAAGAGGGCGTGCACTTTAGGTAGGACAGCCTAGGCAATGGCCTAGTGTCAACAAATGGAATACAGAGTTCAGATAGCAGTAAGTGGGCCAGTTTATCTGAATTAGCTAACTGCATAAAAGTGAATTATGTGAAATAAAGTCTGGGAAGGCACAAGAGCCAGAATGGCCAAGTTATGGAGTCCGTATTCATCCTAGGGGCAAAAAGGTGGAAGAGTGTAGCAAGATCAAACCTTTGCTTCATTGTTACTCTGTCGTGTCTGACACTTTGTGACCCGTCACATAGGATTTTCTTGGAAATAATACCAGAGTGGTTTGTCATTTCCTTCTCCAAGGGATTAAGGCAAACAAGCTAAGTGACTAGCCCAGAGACACACAGCTAGTAAGTGTTTGAGATCACATTTTAATTCAGGTCTTTCTAACTCCAAGACCCAGAGGTCTATCTACTGCAAAACCTAGCCACTTCCAAAACCTTTGCTTTAGGCACCTTATTTTCATAGGATGGATAGGAAAGGGGGTTAGGAATAGAAGCAGGTAGGTGGCGCGGTGAATAGAGCACTGGCCCTGGAGTCAGGAGGACCTGAGTTCAAATCCGACCTCAGATACTTAACACACAAAAAAATGGCCATGTGACCTTGGGGAAGTCACTTAACCCTTACCTTTCCCCCTCTTCCCCCCCCCCCCACAAAAAAGAATGGAAGCTGGAAGACAAATCAAGAGGAAATGAGGACCTGAACACAGGTGGAGGTCATAAGAACAGAAAGCAGGAGACTGATAGATATAAGAGACGTTGTAGAGGTAAAAAGACTTGAAAAATAAATGCAATGTGAACTAAAGGAATATCAAAAAGTGAAAATGACTCCAACATTATAAACCTGTGTGACAGAAGGATGTTCTGACTCTCAACAGGAAGGTGAAATAGAGGGGACTGACTAGGGGAAGAAAGCGAGTTCTGTTTTAGAACCTGTAGATTTGACATCCCCACAAGAAGACATACAGGTGGGACGTCTAGAAAACTAGCTGAAGAGACATTCAGGCTGGATCCGGATCTGGCAGTCATCTGCATGGCCAGAACTGATCCTACGGAAGCTGAGAACATCACTGAGAGGGTGAAGAGAAACAAAGAGAAAGCTGCCTAACTCTGAGCGTGGGGGACATGCCAGAGATGACAATCCAGGAAAGGGGAGTAAGGAGAGATCAGCTTAACACTCTATACAGAAAAATCTAAGTAGATGAAGCCTATTGTCTAGCCCAGAAGAAGGTCAAACTTCAATGGATCCTGGCAGTCTACATATTAACTATAAACTAACATTATCGAAATGGATTGTACTTTTATTGATTTTGTTAAACATCTCCCAATTAGACCTTCATCTAGTCAGCTACCCTTGGGGAATTTTGCTGGCAGAGAGTTTGACACCTCTGGTGTAGCCTATGAACTGTTCATAGAGCTTGTCCATCATTCTTGTACAGAAACTGCAGAGGGACAATAACTGAAGCCCAGACTGAAATAGGAGGGCAGCAATAAGCTGTGTTTCTTTTGGGAAACTGAGGCATACTTTCAACTTTAAGTTTATCCCTGAAAGATAAAACCACCTTTTTAAAAGCAACATTCCTTCTGTTGTGTTAAGAGGTTTGCAATCATAAACAAAATAAAATCTCAGAGAAATAAAATGTGTGGGTCACTCAAATACAGATGGAAAACGCACCCTAGGTGTCAGTAGACAGAAGCACATTAGCGACAATGAAATGAACACCAAAAATAATATAATAGATATCAAAGCACTGTTCAAAACACATGCTATGGGAGGACTCAGAGGAACACCCTGGGAGACAGTGAGTAAACATCAGTGGGAAGCTAAGGAGAGAAAGCAGACCAGAGCTGAATGAGATGCAAAGCCATGTGGGGGCTGCTGCGGAGGGAGCCATGATGTGGATGCTGTGATGCTGTCAAAGCACTCAAGTGTTTAAGGCTCCAGATAATGAACAATTGAATGAAATCCCGATTCACCACCCAACTTCTCTTACAGGTGCTTCAAAGAACCCTTTCATACAAGTACTCAGAACAGAATTCCTTCAAGTAGCACATCCTCCTAGCTTTTTAAAAATAATTCCATTTTGGAAACGACCCGGGCAAACTAGGACATAGTTAGAGATGGGAAATGAAGCTCACTGTCCCACGGTAAGTACTTGAACTTGGAGTGGACAGATGGGTCAATACTTTATGGATTGGCAATTGTCTGTCAGGTCCTCCCTACCACATACATTACAGGTTGCCTTAATAGACAGTTTTTGTGAACTTGAATAACACAAAAGTTAGTCATGCTGTAGTCAACTTGGTAATGAAACTCCCCAACTTAGGTAGCTAAGTTAATCCTCAAACAGACAGAGGTTAGAGTTAGAGTTCCTATTTAGGGCTTGAACTCTATGCTCTTCCTGCTTGATATGAACTGCCAGTGTTTCTGCTCCGTTCTCATGGCTTTTAAAAGCCAAAGATCACAAGATACACACGAGAATTATATGAAGAGAACTACAAAAACATTCTTTAAAGAAATAAAGACAAACCTAAACAGAGAAGCATCAATTGGGGCGGCTGGGTGGCGCAGTGAGTAGAGAGAATCTGAGTTCAAATTTGACCTCAGACACTTAATACTTACTAGCCATGTGACCTTGGGCAAGTCGCTTAACCCCAACTGCCCTCCAAAAAAAAAATGTGAGAAACATCAATTGCTCATAGATGATCAAGACAACACAATGAAAATGACAAATGATTTTTGTGAAGAAGTCATTTTAGATAGTAAGTAATGGCAAAGTGATTCTTATTTAGATGTCTCATGTAGAAGCTAGTTCCTATAGTTTAATTCTGTACTGCAGACGCATCAAATAGGAGGCCACAACACTCTGAAGTGAAATGTGAACCATCTGAACCAAATGAAAATACAATAGAACATAGATAATGTTAATATATGGTTTTCTTTTTTTATTCTTTGTTACATTTTAAGTTTCAAACTGTCTCCTTCCCTTCCTCCCCCCATCACTTACTAGAGAGGGCCACCATTTGACAGAGACTTATAAATATATGTAAAATGATAGAATGCGTACTTCTTTCTCCGGGGGTGGAGAACATCTTCCTTCATAGATCATTTGTGGTTGATATGAGTATTTATAATAGTCAAAATGATTGATTCACTCAGTTATTCTTAGAACAATACTGCTATTACTAGATACAACGTTCTCTTCGTTCTGCTCATTTCATTCTTTCTTATTTCATGCAAGTCTTTTCATGTTTTTCTAAAACCAGCCTGTTCATCATTTCATCACAATAATATACCACAACTTGTTCAGCCATTTCCCAATTGATGGGCATCCCTGAAATTTCCATTTTTTTGCTACCACAAGAGAGCTGCTATAAATACTTTAGAACATAAAGGTTCTTTTCCTTTTCCCCTGATTACCTTGGGAAACAGAACTAATAGTGGTATTGCTGAATCTAAGCATATGGCCAGTTTTATAACTCTTTGGACATAATTTTAGACTGCCTTCTAAAATGGTTGGATCCATTCACAGTTCCACCAACAAGGTATTAGTGTACCAATTTTTCCACATGCCTTCAAACATTTGCCATTTTCCTCTATCATTTTAGCCAATCTAATGGGTATGAGATGATATCTCAAAGTTCTTTTAATTTGCACTTCTCTAATCAATAATGATTTAGAGCATTTTTATATGGCTACATATAGCTTTGAGTGCATAATAAAAAAAACCAAACTGCCTTACATATCCTTTGACCATTTATCAATTGGGGAATGACTCATATTATTATGAATTTGATAAAGTTGTCTATACATCGGAGATATGAGACCTTTATCTGACAAACTGTCTATAAAATCCCCCCACCCAGTTTTCTGCCTTCCTTCTAATCTTGGTTACAATGATTTTATTTGTACAAATCCTTTTAAATCTGATATCATCAAAATTACCCATTTTTATATCTCATGTTCTCAACTGCTTTATTCCTAAATTCTTCTCCTGTCCCTAAGTCTGATAAGCAACGTGTTCCATGTTTCTCTAATTTTTAAAAATGATATCTCCCTTTATATTTAGGACATATATCCATTTTGAATTTATCTTGATAAATGTTATAAGATACTAGTCTATACCCAATTTCTCCCAACAATTTTTACCAAATAGCATATTCTTATCCCCAAAGCTTAAATTTTAACATGTGTCAAACACAAGGCTACTACAGTAACTTAATACTGCATACTACATAATCTGCTTTTCTATTTCTTAACCAATACCAAGTAATTTTAATAATTACTGTCCTATAGTTGAAGATCTGGCACACTAAACCTCCTTCTTTTACATTAGCGCCCCCCCCCATTAATTCCTGTGATATTCTTGAACAATAAATTGGGTTATTTTTTCTAGTTCAATGTGAGTGCAAGCAAGGTGGGATTTTGGTTTTGGGGGTTCGGGGGCTGTTTTTTTGGAGTTGTTTTCCAGGCTCACGCTAAATTATAAACATCTGAAGGATAAATCTCCTTTGAGCTGAAACAATGAGGTACCTCGGCACATGGGCTTTCACGCCTTTCTGCGCTGAGTCAACTGGGTGCCCAGGAAAACTGTGTATATAGAGAAAGGTGAGAAAACGAGGGAGAAAAAAAAGTGAGCATGGAGTGTTGACAGAACTAGCAGTGGCAGGGACTCGCTATCCAGCAGGAACTCACTAAGCAGTGGGGACGACCCTCTGAAAGCAGAAGAAACCTCCCAAAGATTAAGAGGGAACCTGCTGTAGCAGCCCTTCTGTCAGACAGGATTTGTGCAGACTAAAGTAAAGTATAGGTTTTAGAGATACTGGGATAGTTGTCTGTTGTTTCCCAATCACTGTGTTATTTTTTGTAGTTAAAACTCCTATAGAGACAACAAAGGAGACAGGGAGGAAGTTTTTTTTTGGAATTTCTCAGAGGAACTTTTTGGCTTTGCTTGGAGGCAGAGTTTGAGTGGAGTTGCCCTTTCCCAAACTGTGCCCAAGGGGTAGGGGCCCTGGAAGTGTGCTGTGCCCAGAGCTCAGACTAGAGAGGGCCCTCCTCATGTAAAGTTGAGGGAAGATAAGCTGCCCCAGAGTTGGGGTGGTGAAGGTCAGAGATGGAGGCTGGGGGCAAAAGCCCCTGGAGCCTGCTGTGCCTGGACTCAGGCAGGAGCAGGGAGAGCTTGGAATGGAGCAGTCCCATTGGACTGGAGGTGAGGTATGGAACAGGAACAGAAAGCTGCCTGCATGTGAAACCAGACAAGAACCAGGAGACCTTGGACCTGTAGGAGGAGGAACCCCAGAGTTAGGGACTCAGCCTCGAGTAGAGATGGAGGCTTTGCAGCAGGGTAGGAGCAGTGAGCATGCTTTATTTCCCTGGGATGAGTTGGGACCCAGGAGGTGGAACTGTCTATGGTGGGAGGGGGGGGAATAACCCCCAGGGACCGACCCTGTTGGCTTTGTCACCCAGCCATCACTCAGTACTTGGAAGAAGGGGTTAGAGAAGTGTTAGGACTTGGATTCTTTGGCTCATCCAAGCATGCATGCACCTGAAAGTGCCAGGTGGGAGCCTGCAACAGTAGTGTGTGAAGAAGGCCACACCCCCAAGAGGACTTTACTTGGACACTCTATTTTCATTGAGGGGACTGTAATCTACTGCAACCTAGGGGTGGAGTATGTTGTGTTCTCTGCTGCCCCTGAGGATGTGTTGTGCAGCGGAAGGCCCTGGCCTGGGATCCCCTGATTATATAAACAAGTATAAGGTGTGGAGTATGCTGTTATGGTACATACTTTTGTATAAACAAGTTTGTTATGTTGTTATGAATTGTGAATGCTTTAGTTTCTTGAATAAGGTTTAGTTTTGGGTAAATAGAATACTTATATGTTGTGATTCGACCCTAAATATATATACATATTCACAGCAGCAGTCTAAAAATGTGCTGCCTTGATTGGCGTTACACTCAATAAAATAATGTTTTTGGTAATTTAGTTGGGATAGAATTGAATAAGCAGAATAGTTTAGGTAGAATTGTCATTGTTTTTTATATTGGCTCTGCCCACACATGAACAATTAATATCTCTCCAATTACTTATATCTGTTTTTATTTCTATAAAGAGTGTTTTATAATTATATCCATGTAGTTCCTGGATTTGTCTTAGTAGGTATACTCCCAGAAATTTCATACCGGCTACAGTTATTTTAAATGAAGTATCTCTTACTATCTCTTTTTGCTTGGTTTTGTTGTGATATTCAGAAATGCTGATTACTCCTGTGGGTTCATTTTCTATCCTGCTACTTTGCTAAAATTGTTTCAGCTTTTTAGCTGAATCTCTAGGATTTTAAAAGTATATCATCATAAAATCAACAAAAAGATCATTTTATTACCTCACTGCCCATTCTTATGCCTTTAATTTTTTTCTACTCATTTCTATTGACAGTGCTTCTAATGCAATACTGAACAACACTGGTGATAATGGGCATCCTTGTTCCACTCTAGAGCTTAATGGGGGAAGGCTTCTGGCTTATCCCCATTACAAATAATGTTTGCTCATTGTTTTAGGTAGTAATATATAGTTTCCTAAATCAATACAAGGCCTGTAGGGATCCTTATGCATGGTTTAGCTGCCTCCTGTTTCTATCTGAAGTTGATAACCCTGCTTTACTGCTATGATCACAGCACCACCTAATGATGATAAAGCATTTATTAAACACCTAGAGGACTGGGGGATGGGGAGGAAAAGGCAGCAGCAAGAGACCTAACTGGAAACACCCTTTATTAATGCTGATCAGAAGCTCAGACAGTGCCTAGGGCACTGAAGTAAAATGAGTTGTTCATGCAATTAGTACTGTGTCAAAACCAGATCTTCCTGACTCCAAGTCTTCACTACCCCAAGCTGTCTATTATTAAACATCTATGAAGAAAATGAGAGAGAGAGAGAGAGAGAGAGAGAGAGAGAGAGAGAGTGTACTGGGATGAGAGGAGTGGTGTGTGTGTGTGTGTGTGTGTGTGTGTGTGTGCGTGCAGAAGAGAAGTGCAGTAGGGAAAGCATAAGAACCTTTCCACCTGTGGAGTTGTCAGCTGAAACATTTCTCTCCCTGTCCATTTTTTGTTCCTGTTCCTTTGGTGAATTTCAACAAATTATGATGAGCACATTATGTATATACATTACAATCTTGAGTTACATCTTTATACTAATAAATACATTGTTTCGGTCTTGAGTTTCACACCTTTTTATTATGAATTTGACTGTATCACCCTGGGTAAGTCACTCTCTCAGTATTCTGGGTTCATGGTATCAAACTAAAATAGAAAGGGAGCCACTAATCAATACATAAGGATTCCTGCAGGTTGCATAGTAGCTTAGAAAACCATTCATTAACATTATCTGTGTTTTATTGTATTTTCAATTATTTTGTTAAATATTTCGCAATTCCATTTTAATTTGGTTCTAGTTGAGAATGTGATACTTTGACACCATTATTCTAGTCAACTAAAACTATAAGCTTCAGAGAAGTAACTAGGAGTCTCCTCACCTAGAACTTCCCTATACCATGAAATCACAGGTCCAGCCCCATTCCTCTCAGGAACTTCAACAAACAGACATTTCAGTATATAACTAACAGAAAAGGACTGCATTTCTTTCAGGCACAGTCATCACGTTCCTTTGTTCATCTTAATTTTTTTGTTTTTATTTTCATTTCCAAAACCTCTCCTTCCCTCTACCCTCTTCCACACCCATCAAGAAGGTAAGAAATGATACCCATTATGAATGCATGCAAAACATTTCCACATTAGCCAAGGCGGGGAAGGGGAGGGAGGGAGGGCAGGAAAAATAAAATGAAAAAACAAAATATGCTTTGATTTTCACTCAGAATCCATCAATTCTCTCTTTGGAAAAGGATGGCATTTTTCACAGTAAAACCTTTGGAGTTGTCTTGGATCATTATACTGATTATACAGTTGATTATTGTTACAATACTGCTATTCAGGTCAAAGCCATTATTCTTAAAAGGAAAGGCCCTTTTAAAAGAAAAGTTTACAGCAGACTGGTTCAAGGTGGGGTCAAGATTCAGATGGGAACAGTTATGCCTAAAGTACCAAGTCCCTAGAAGGTATAAGATTGAAAGAAAGTATATTTTAAAATACTTGCACCTAAGATAACAAGGAACTTTATCTATGTCCAAACAACAGAAGTGGCTAGAGGCCAAAGATGTTCTGTTACTTCTGTCACTCCCCAGTTTCCTCCACATGGGACTCTACCCCATCCCCACCCTTCTCCAGTACTAGCAGCTGCTCGAATTTGTGGAATGTGCTCAGCCTTGTCACTGTTGCTGCTGAAGATGAACATAGTTCTACATGTCTGTCATAGACTTGCCAGACAACAGTTCATCTTTGATTGAAACATGTTAAAAAAAAAGTACCCTAAAAGCTCAAGTCCCCACGAACAAAAAATGATTAATTCTCATCTCAGTGACTTATTAATAACCCTCATCACCTGATATTCTCCTTTTCTCAAGCTCCTCATCTTCCATATCCTCCAGTGTGACTGCAAAAGCCATGAATTCTTAAATATGAACTTTATCCCAACAAATCAAAAATGTGTCTAGAAACCATGACACTTTTGCTCCTTTCTTAAAGGACACAGTAGTCAAGTTCAAAGAAACTTTTGGATTACAGAATTTACAGACAAAATCCATCCATACCTTTTACCATCCAGTGTAAAATGATGGAGAAAAAGGCTCTCACAAAGCACAACACTCCTTTATGCTAAAAACCCTACAAAATATAGGCATAGAGAGACTATATATGTAAATAAAGTATCTATCTAAACCAAAAGCAGAGATCCTATGCAAGGGGGTTTTCCAATAAACATGAGAGGGAAGCAAAATGTCTATTACCCCCACAATTTAGGTATCTATATATAATGGATCTCTTAAGAATTTAAAGCTAGAAGTGACCTCTGAGATCCTCTAATATAATTTCTACCCCTAACCCCTGGACGAGGAATGAAGAAACTAAGAATATTAAACCTGAAGAAAATAAAACTTAGGACATAACAGCTGTCTTTAAACATTTGAATGGCTGAGTTGCAGAAAGACTGAATTTACTTTAAAAGCTTTCAGATTGGAAAAAGCAGCAGCAAGTGTTAAAAACTGCAGATTCTGACTTAAAAAAAAATCATTCCCCATCCTTCAAGTTGTTCGCAACTGACAAACTATAATGAAACTAAGCAATATAGTCTCCTGTTGAATGATAACCTAACAAGTATCTACCAGAGGATGTCAAAGCTCAACAATTACATACCTGAATCTTTTTTTAACTACTTCACCTGAAATGCCAATATCACAGCTCTAGAATGAACCTTTAAAATGACTGCCAACTCTTGCTAATTTCACTCCCACAACATTTCTCACATCTTCTTCCCTCTAATCACAAGACCACCACCACCTTAGTTCAGGCCTTCATCACTCTGCCAGGACTAACTGAATAACCTCCTAAATTAAGTTTAAGCCTCCCTGTCTCAAGTCTCTCCTCTACACAGATGCTGAAATGATTTTCCCAATGCTAGTGCCACAATGTCATTCCTTCTTCGTTGGCTCTTTAGTGATTCTAGGATCAAATATAAAGTCTTCTGGTATTTGGAGCCTTTCACAATCAGCCTCTCTTTCTAGCCTTATATATTACTCCTTTTCATGCACTTTATAGGCTAATCGCACTGTCTTGCTCTTCCTCTTACATCTTCTACCTCCAGGTAAAACACTGGCCTAAAGTCAGCCTGCAGTGCAATTCCTCCTCACTTCTGCCTCTCACAGTACCTAGTTTCTTTTAAAAATCAGTTCATATGCCTCCTTCTACATAAAGCCTTTCCTGAACCCCCCAACTATTACTAGTGTCTTTTCCCCAAAACTACCATCTATTTCATTTATAAATACTTCTATACCTGTTGTCTCCTCCACTAGAATGTAGCTCCTTGAAGGAACAAAATGTTTCCCTTTTGGCTTTGTATCTGCAGAGCCAAACAATCAGTCAATCAACATTAATTAAACACAGTAGCGGTAGGCATATCAGAGAGACTTCACAAATGCTAGCTAATTGCTAAGCCAAATCCTACAGATACTGAAGCCCCCAAAACACAGCATGACCTGCCCACGGGTCAACACATAAAGTGTTTTTGAAATATTACTGTATTTATCACATAATATTCTATGATTATTTGCTTCAATTATTACAGTGTAAGCTCTAAGAGGGCTGATACCAAGTCTTATCCAAGCTCTGAGTCCTGCCCCAAACTCGGCACAGGATTCTGCACATAGGAGATTCTTAAACATTTGCTGTATCTCAGTTGTTACAAATGACAAAACCAAGAGTCCAAGAGATATGAATTCTCTGCTTTCAAGTCACATGCTTATTCTAGTACATGAAAGAATATCACAATGAAAAAAAAAGTGGTACTTTCTGGTAGTGAGAACCATTTTTTTTCCTCAATTATTTGCTATCAGGAAATAAGACTTTAGACACAGCTGTATTATATTACAATGCCTTAGGAATTTAAAATGAGAGAGGGAAGGTGGAAGAGAAGCAGTCCAACTACATCTTAAGCTTTACTTAAAAACACATCTATTTTGGTAACCTTTCTTTATGGTACAATTTTATAATTAGGACACAAACTTCACAAAATCAAGTTGGAATGACCTCAGTGACCACTTAGTTCAATCGACACACAAAAAGAATTCCCACTATGACATACCCAACAAATGATTGTCCCATCTCTTCTTCAAGAACTCCAAAGAAGGGATCCTAATTAGAAAGAACCTTCCAATAAGAGCAGTTCTTTAGAGAAAATCTACTGCTCTCAATGCCAAAAGTAAAGAAAAATAAAAAGCCTAGCAGTAAACTCCAAGAAATGTCCATGCGAAATACTAAGTTGTAATTATTTGCACCATAGCTTTTGTGATAATTTTACTCTTGCTCACATTTTTAGCTAACTTTTGAAACCTTACTCCTAAGACACATGAAAAGGTTTTATTTTTTGAAGTCTACCAATAATTTTTATCCATGTCTCTGAAATCTACAAATATATTAAGAACCCACAAATAAAACATCTATGACAAATCACTGTGAATGATGTATAAATCCTCCCAGCTTCCAGCCCTCCAACATACTAGGTATGTGGCATGCTACATAACAAGCAGAGTGAGGGGAGGAGATAGGGTGCTTGCTAGTGTTAGAAGTCAGGAAGATGTGGATTCAAGTTCTCTTTGTGGTTCTGGGCAAGTTATTTAACCTGTATCCAAAGCAATTCTCTAAAATTATAAGTTACAAAGCAGATGTATCAGCAATGGTGAAGGAAGTTTCTTCACAGGACGTTCTCCATACCAATAAAATTACAGGTCCAATTTTAAAAGTTGGAGTTTGAATTCAAAGCATTCTTCTTCTAAAAATAAAAGATATAAATATATACAGGAATTCATACCTATATACTATATTTATATTTACCAATTTTCGACACACCATTAAGATAAAATATATATTTGATACTTTGTTCCACAATCATGCCTGAAAATACCAGAGAATGATTAAAAAAAAAAAAAAGATGATGGAGGAGATAGAGCCAATAAAGTGGAATAGAAGTAGGGATTCACCCAAGCTCTCCCAAATGATCCTGCAGACAACTTTAAAATAATGCCTCAAAAGGAATTCTGGAGGGACCCAACTAACAAAAGGACCAAGTGAAACAATTTTCCAGCCCAAAACAATTTAGAAGGTTGGCAAGAAAGGTCTTGTTTCACTGGGGTGAGAGTGGAGTACAGTCCTGCACAGAGTGGCCCTGGCAAGCCAGCAGCATGCCTTGGGAGGTCACTGAATCAGCACCAGCTGCTTCTGGAGTTCTCTGTCCAAACACAGATGGGAAGAAGGTTGAACAACTGGTCAGAAGGAGATTACAGGGGACCTGCTGCTGGGACTGGCTGCAGGACTCTGATGCCTTGCCCATACAAGGTTCTGGGTCACAGTCCTTGGGCAAGGAGAAATATTAGCACACTAGTGCTTGCAGGCTCAGGGGAACAGAAACCCTGATCATAGTTTCAGGGTAAAAAAGAATGCTGGTGGTCACTCACAGACCAGTAGAGTAGTGGTCTATCCTTAGATCATACCAACTTGAAAAAACTGAAAACTTACAGAACCCCTGAACTAGGCCTGAAAACTGCAGCACACCAAAAACCCCACCCCAAAACCAAAAAATAAACAAAAAAAAAAACACCCTGAAATTTGGGACAGTGTCCCCTTCACCCTAGGAGCAGAGTCTAACTTTAACATGAAGTTATAAATCAAGAAATAGGCTGGAAAAATGACCAAACAACAATAGAATAACCTAACCATACAAAGTAACTATGGTGTCAGAGAAAATCAAGATATTCTCTCAGAAGATAACAGTGAATTCAAAGCAGTTACATGCAGAATCTCAAAGAAAAATGTGAATTGGTCTTGGGTCCCCCCAAAAAAACCCTGGAAGAGTTCAAAAAGAATTTAAAAATCAAATGAGAGCTGTAGAAGAAAAAATTGGGGAAAGAAATAAGAGTGTTGAAGACAATCATGAAAAGAGCTCAGTAAAAGAGGCACAAAAAAATTCACTGAAGAGAACTCCTTAAAAGTACAACTGGTCAAATGGAAAAAGATATACAAAAAAAAAAAAAAAAAAAAAGACTCACTAAAGAACTTCTTAAAAGGCAGAACTGGCCAAATAGAAAAGGAAGTATAAAAGTTTCTGGAATTTGGCTGTTTTCATTTTGGGATCTCTTTCAGGAAGAGATTGGTACTTCTTGATAATTTCTTGAAATATGATGTTTAGGCTTTTTTTTAAAATTGAGATATTTCACATATTCTTGTATTCTATTTTTTCATTCTTTTGATTTTGTTTTATTGTTTCTTGATGTCTAATGGAGTCATTAACTTCTGCTTTCCATTCCGATTTTTAAGGAATTATTTTTTTTCAGTGAACTTTTATACTTCCTTTTCTATTTGGCCAATTCTGCTTTTAAAGAAGATTTTTAGTGATTCTTTTTTTTTCTTTGTATATCATTTTCCATTTGGCCAAACTGTTTACATTCTTACATGGGAAGAAGAAACTTTTAACCCCCAAGAACTTTATCATTATTAGGGTTGTTAGAAGGCATATACATGGACAGAAAGCATGGGTGGGAGTTGACTAAGATGGATAAAATTAAAAGGTGGGAAAGAGGGATGCAAGATGCAATGGGAGAAGGGGGAAGGAACAAATGGAATGAGGTAATTCATCACACATAAAAGAACTGTGAAAGCGCTTTTACATAGAGAGGAAGATAGGAGGTAGTAGTGGTAGACAATGCTTGAACATTAATCTCACTGGAATTGGCTCAAATAAAGAATAACAATTCATACTCAGCTGGTTATTGAAATTTATCTTACTCTACAGAGAAGTGTGAGGAGAAGGGAGTAAGAAAAGAAGGGGAAGATTGGGAAGATAGTGGGAGGTGGTAGTCAGAAGCAAAACACTTTTGAAGATGAACAGGGTGAAGAAGAAGAGAGGCAGAGAGAGAGAGAGTCTATTTTCTTCCTACTATGTACATGATAAAAGAAACTAAACATGCTTTAATATATTCCATATCAGTCCCCAATAGAAGGTTATTTGGCAGCTATAAAATGTCAAAATTGTTTCTGCCACTTAGACTAAGGACCTTAAAATACAAGGGAGTGGTAGTAAGAAGTGATTGCAAAGGCTAAAATACCACTTTCAAATGGAAACCAAATGTGTTTCTCCCCCAGTTTTCGTTGGGTGTTTTTCAGGTCCATTCCTGATTAAGGCTGCAAGAGGATCTAATCATGAGCTTTAGACGAATTTCACAGGATCTGAGGTGCACTTCTGCTACCTTCTAGACTCTAGACTCTAGGTGCACTGGTCTAGATTCTAGACCAGATGTCCATACATGAACAAGAATTTATGATACACAACACAAATGGTCATCCAGTTTTTGCATGAAAATCCCCCTACTGAGAGAGATCCCAATACCTTCCAAGGCAAATCATTTAACTTTTAAAGAGCTCTATTAGGAAGTATTTCCTAACATCAAATCTACATTTGCCTCTCTCCAATTTCCATTTGGAAAATCCAACTGGTCAAAGTTCTATCCTCTGAAGACAACTATCCTCCACATGATTCCCCCATAAACACCTGAAAGTTGCTAACATATCCACCCCTCCCTACAGTCTTCTCTTTCCCAGGCTAAACATTTTAGCAGTTCATTCAACTAGTCCTTATATGGTACAATCCTGGACAGCATGCCTTTTCTAAGGCAGCCTAATATGAGCTTTTTAAGGTAACATGTCACTGCTGACTTACACTAAACTAAAAGCTTCAGATTTTGTATAAACAACAGCTATGCTTTTCCCTGTATAATGCTCATAAAATTTATGTGAACTCAAGTGATGAACTTTACACATATCTCTATTTTGTATCATTATATTACAAAAATCACTATTACATTAAGTGAGATCTTTTGGGATGTTAGCATATCAGTTTTCCTTTTGCTTCCTATCATCTAAAACAAAAAATAAGGACAGAGCCTGAGCACTTTACTAGAAAGCACCTTCCAAAATGACACTGAATCATTAATGACCACTCTTTGGATCCAGCCACAATCAGTTCTGAATCCACCTCATCTAGCCAATTTTGTCCACTAAAATAAGACCTTGTCAAATGACTTTGCTAAAAATCTAGGTAAAAATAAAATACTCCTTTCTCTCTTTGCTTTGCCTGTCTGTGTCTCTCTGACTTTCTGTCTCAGTCTGTCTCCCTCCCTCCCTCCATGTGTATTTCTTAGTCTCTCTCCCTCACACACAGACACAGACACAGACACACACACACAGCATACAGCATTACCTTTTTCTACAAATCTAGGAATCCTACAAAAAAAAGTTAATAACGACCAGATCTCCAGGAAGCCAGGTTAGTTCTTTCTGATCACAGCTTCCTTTTCTAGATGCTCACTAAACACCACTTTAATTATATGCTTTAGAATTTTTCGGGAAATTAAAATCAAGCCCATAGGTTTTAGCTTCATGGGCTCCCTTTTCTTCTCTTTTTGAAGATTGGGACAATATTCACTTTATACAGTCTTGTCACCATTCTCTCTCTGATCCTTTACCAAAATTCAAGTCTAGATCCAATCCCTTTATAAATATCATTAACTGAAAGGAAAGACAAAGAGAAAGATAATTTTAAAACAAATGTTGCAACCAACCATACTTTTCTTAAGCATGTACTGAATGTATATTGTAGGTGTAATAGAGTACATAAGATATTTAAAACACACTGCCTGTTCTACAAGAGTTTGCAATTTAGTTAAAGAGAGATGACATAAATACATGAGAAAGGAAAGTAACAATATACAGCTGCCTAGGAATTAAGTGCCAAATAAATCTGATACATGCTTCAGGAGAAGGGCTAAAGTGGCTGGAAATGATGGTACCAGATAAGGAGGCTGAAGAATGGTTAGAATTTACATAGGTGGAAGAGAAAGAAAAGAGCATGTCATATAGATAGAACATATGGAATAAAGGTATGGAATTTAAAATTAACATGGCATGTTCAAGAGGTAAGGAAATGTAATTGTTACAAGGATTTGCAATAGTAAATAACAAGAGATGAAGTTGAATGAGCTGGGTAGGATCAGATTATGGAAAACCAGGCTGGGCAATTTAGACCCACAGGCTAAATTGTAAGTCAATGAAGGTTGAAGTAGTGTAAGGAATACTGTGTTTCAAGATCAGTCTAGCAATGGAACATCAGGTAGAGATGAAGTAGGGAAAGAACAGAGACAAGAAAATGAAACTGGTGCAGCCATCTGCATAATAAGAGGTAGGTGCAATAAAAGCATTTTAAAAGAATAGATGAGAATTAAAAACAGATTAGATACAAAAATTTAAGGATACAGATCTAAGTACACTAATGCCTCTATTCTGAACTGACAGAGATAACTGTGGTTCCAGTGGCAAGAGATATAGATGAAAAATTTGTTTGACAACAAAGATGGCAAAGTTCACCATGGGACATTCGCTGAACAAACATCTGAGTACCTACTGTATGTTGAAGGCATTACCTTCGTTGTTGTGGGATACATTAAGGTAGGCAGCTAAGCTGCACAATGAGTCATCTTCCTAAGTTCAAATACAGCCTCAGACACTAAATTATGTGATCCTGGGCAAGTCACTTAACCCTGTTTGCCTCAGTTTCCCCATCTGTAAAATAAGCTGGAGAAGAAAGTGGCAAACCATTCCGGTGTCTTTGCCAAGAAAACTCCAATCAAGGTCACGAAGGATGGGACATGACTGAAAAAAACTAAATGACAACAACAAAATTAGGGGAAATTAAAGAATAGTCCGTGCTAGAAAAGAATTTAAGTCTGTTGCTTAGAAGCAATGTTGAGTTTGAATCGATAGCAAGAAATCCCAGTGGAAATGTTCTGCAGGAAACTGAATATATAATGCCAGAGTTCAGCTGAAAAGATTAGACAGGAAATAAAATTTACGATAGAGGCTAATTATTGAACTTATAAGACAGGACCTGTTCATCAAGGGAAAAAAATACAAAGAGACATCTTGAGTACGGCTGGGAAGACCAACCAACCAAAATGATAGAGATATGAGCAGAGAAATGCAAAGAAAGTACAGTGTCATAGAAGCTGAGTTTTTAAAAACTGATATAGTATATGTTATATCACCTTCACTTCTGAATGAGGTCCAGTTAGAAAAGGTCACTGGATTTGACAAGACCAATCTAAAACATAAGTATGTCAGACAACTGAAGACAAATAAAGTAAGTACTAATTTCCATACTGCCAAACACCTTGCAAGGACTGCCACTGCGATTCCCTGTGCTATTCTAAATGAAAAATTACAGTAAAGTTACCTACCCACTCATTTCATTTGGAAGATTTATGGAATCTATTTTTCTTAGCATTTTCAATCCATATATATTACAACTATGAACAAGAGAGAAGGTAGTATCTTTTCAAAAAACATATAATTCCATCACTTTTGAGGAAGTAGGGGGGAAAAAATGCGCTTTCCAGTGACAAATGGTGTATTTAACTGCCAAAACAGACTTCAGAGGTGACTCCAAATTTATTTTAGACAGGCAAAACCATAGGGGCACTGTTAAGTAGCTAGCTAAAAAGGACTTATTAATTGGGATATGCACTTAAGCCCCCAAAGATAAATCACACCCTTATAAAATGCTTAGGCTTTCATATATATGTCTACACATGTACACACAAATGAACAGATAGAAAGATATAGATATTTAAAATCTCATTCATTGTTCTAAACAATTCTACGCTGTCAGGCAGCCCTTAATAGTCTCTAACTAATTTCTTAGCAAGTTGCTACAAAGGCAAGCCACATTTGAATCTAATTCACACTTGGGAGGGAAAAAACCTTGGCAAACCATGTAACTGGCCTAATAAAGACCATGCTCTTAACGACAGCCTGCCATCAATTGCCAATTAATGTCAAATATGCCACTAAAATCTGAAAGGCCGGTGGCATAATGGAAAGAGTACTGAATTTAAAGTCATGGACTTGGGATGGAATCGTGTGTGTGTGTGTGTGTGTGTGTGTGTGTGTGTGTGTGTGTGTGTGTGAGAGAGAGAGAGAGAGAGAGAGATAAAATAAACCTTATTTTCCACATTTGTAAATTAAGGCAGTTTAACTAACTGATCCCAGTTCAAAGATTCTATGAACCGATTCTATAAAAATATCATAGTATATAGAATAGGGAACCAGCCTGGCATAATGTATAGATGGAATCAGGACAACATGGGTCTAAGTCTTGACATTGACACACATTAGCTGTATGACCATGAGCTCTTGTTTAACCTCTCAGTGTTCTAAGTAAGTCTTTGAAGACTATATTTTCAGCAATCTGCATTAGAGGAAGGCACACAGAATTTCCTGTATTGATAAAATCATAGCACCCAACAAAAAAAATAAAGGGAAAAAAGCATTTATAAAGCCAGCACAGCTGGAAAGGATCAGATTTCTGAAAAATCTGTGCCCCTCATCCCAAACCTCTATGCATCATCAGCTCATTATAATTACATAAGCTATGTGCTTTAAAGTCATCAATAAGATGGCATATATTTCCGAATTCATTTTTTGGAGAAAAATATCATTTTTACAAGAGCTAGTAAGAGGACAATATGTATTTGTTGTTATTAATTATTTGTGGCATAAATTCAAAGCATCGTTTTAAGAAACGTACATAAAATATCTTCACCACTGCTGCAATTAAGAAAATTCCTGAAAACAGTGAAGAATGAGATTAACTGCAATGCCTCAGTTAAGCTCAACTAGCCAAAACATCTTCCAAGTCCTGTTCTTGCAAATGAATGATGTACCTGCCTCTCTAATCAATGATCAGATAGGGAGCAGCCAGTAAAAGATGTGTGACCTGATAGTGAACCAAGCAGACTAGTACAGTCTAGTCCAAGCATGAAATAAGCTAAAACAAACTATAGTGGATAACAACTATGCTTGTGGGCGGTCGTCATAGCGAGTTTTTAAATTATTAAAACATACTTCTATGAAATATTAACAAGCAGATATTGACAAGCCTTGCTCAAAAGTCTTCTATACAGAGAGATTTCTGGTCTTTAAAAAAAAAAAGCATTCTTTTTAATTGGGAGAGAAAATTCCAATACTATGGAATACACTACAAGCCTGTAACTGAAAATACGGGTAGACTCTTACTTTCAAAAGAGAAAGTTTAAAATATTTAGCTACTTTTGAAACAGGAAGGACAAAATTTAGGATTCAGGACAAAATGTTGCAGCACTTAAGTAACCTATTTACAGACTTACTGAAAGAGCTCAGCCATATACCTACTCAGAGCCATTAGCATTGTTTGCTGGTCTTTTCAGGTAACAAAATCCATTTCTTTTGTGCAAATAAAATAGGAACCAACGTGGAAAAATGGCTAAACCACCAACTTTTGGAGATTCCTCGTTGGAAAACTTAGCTATTAGATTTAAGCAAGATCCCCTTCACCTCCACCAACTAAATTCTCCAGCTTTCTTCCCAAGTGAGATCAAATTCTCCAGCTTTCTGCAGAAAGCTCTTTCTTGACTAGTTTCCCTCTCTGATCACCATCTCCTCCGTATCCAGTTTGTAACCATGTAGTCTTTGCCCTGGCGGCTGCCTGCGCCATCGTGAGCTCCCTGAGGCTGCATCCCCAGAACTCAGCCCAGCACCTCACACACTGAGGCAAGCTCTTATGTTTGTTGTGTTTGTTGACAGAAGAGCCATAGGACACATTAAGAGCAACTGATTCAACCACAACTCAGTAGGGTTGTACTAGTTGTACATGTACATGTACTAACATGTACACACACAAGGAAAATTAATCCCACAAACTAACCTAATAGACAACATTAGCAAATAGACTGTAATTGTACAGACAGTTTTTTCGGTTTTGTTTTTACCAAATGCTTTGTTCGTGTAGCTGTTCCCATTTATGATGTTAAAGAAATAAAAAGCACTGTGAACAGTATCAGCCAGCGTTACCAGGCATACACACTTCATTTCCAATAGTCTCTAAAGAAGACAACCCACAGAGGACCTGGGTTCAAATTCAGACTCTGATTTTATGACCTGTGTGACTTCATCTCCTGGGCCTCCCCTTGTTCACGTGCAAAATGAGGGTGTTGTGCTCCACAGCCTCGGCAGTCCCTTATAACTCTAGTCCTAGGATACTACCAGTCTAGTCTATCAATAATTCAACAAGCACTGAGCGTCCACTATGTGTTCATGAGCGTGCTAGGAGCCAGCTTTACAATCCAAAGGAAGCCATCATTCAGGCCCAAGTTTCACTAGCACAATTAAACAAAGATTAGCTCCCCTGATAAAACTGACATTATCTTCATCTTAGCATATAAAAGGGCATTTCAGAAAGCAAATAATCTGAGGGCAAAACTGCAACATGAAAAGTAGACAGAAAAAGAAAACTCAAAGGTACGGACTTCTGCCCTTCCCTCAGTGGTCTGTGTCACCCTTCTATCTCCAACAATAGAAAAGCAAGGTGAGTCAAAGTAAAGGGTTAATTCTGCACTAGCCAGCGCTAACTGGCCTAAAGCAATGTATATTCCGAGACTCACAATTTAATCTTCAAACAGCGTTATGAGCATGAAAAGCCAAGGCAGCACTGGCCTCTTTGAAACGGAAATTTTACTTTTTAGCTCCAGTTCCTCAACAAGCCGTCAGGCAAATAGGCACGTTTCAATGGGCACAAACCTGAATTCGGGACGTACTATTTTAAAGAACCTAGATTTGACTTTGGCTGGGTGACTTCCTATCTCCTGTGACCCTGAGCAAATCAGTCAAACGTCTCCCTCTCTGGGCCTCACCTTCCTCATCTGCAAAAAGCAGCATTGTTTCATAGATGTTAGGGACGGAGAGCAGGTGGAAGGTCATCCCTAGTAGACCTTCCACTTACAGATGAGGAAGCTCAACCCAAGAGAGGTTAAGTCACTGCTCCAAGGTCACACAGGTAGTCAATGAAAGAGCCAGGACAGGAAGCTAAAGTCTGATTCTAAATTCATCCTTTTTTCCTACAGTATCACAGAGGGCGTTTGAACCGCTCATCTAAAGTCTCTTCCAGCTCTAAATCCTAGGGCCCCAAACGCGGCCACATCCAACAAAAACTACACCTCTTTGGTTATTTACAGACTTCCAAGGTATAAAATAGTTTAAACCATTAAAGAATAATTCAGTTTTCCCTAGGCATTCCTTGACCCCCCCCCCCACCAAAAAAGGACAAAAAACGGCCTTTCGGAAACAAATATTCAACTCTTAACTGTAAATTATGTAAACAGAGGCTTACAGATGAGAAACGATATTGTATTTACAGCCTATTTTTCAAGAGAAGGCGGGGAACGATTTAAAGCGTTTCCAAAGTAAATACAGCACCAGGAGAGGAAGTGGTGATTTAAAGCAACTCGAATTCGAAGTCAATTTTTGGACGTGGTTTAACTGGGCTGGGGGGGCCTGGAGTATAGCACTTATATATGTATAGCACTTAACCGGAATCGGAGTCTGAACAATTGAGTGAAACAAACACAGCGAAATGATCCGGAGGCAGCTGAAGAAACTGGAGCCCGGTGGCACCCCCTCCCCCTCCGAGGAAGGGGCCGACATCAAAGTCAACCTCGCCCCCTCCCCAGCATCTACAAGCACCATTCCCAAGCTTCCCGAGCCTCCCCCTCCTCCCATTCCCCGTGGATCGCGCTCTTGCCGGCCAGGTGGCATTGCCTCTGCCCCCAAACACACACAAAGTGCCCCCAAGCTCGCCCATTAGCAGCCGTGGGCTCTCACACACAAGTTTGGAGACGGCGGGGAGCGGAACGAGTCTGGGCTGCCGGGGACCGATGGCAGGCTCGGCACCGGCCCCGGGACGCGCGCGGCTCAGCCCTGTCCCGCCCCGGGGATCGCCGGCGCACGAGGGGCGCACACAGAGTGACAGCCCCCGGGCCAGGTGGGGGGGGGAGGGTGCCGGCCTGGGCAGGGGTGGGGAGCTGCCGGCCCCGGCTGGGGGGGGTACCGGCCTGGGCAGGGGGGGGTGCCGGCCCTGACTTGGGGGGTGCCGGCCTGACAGCATGCCCGGCGGCGGCGAGGGGGGGGGCGCCGCTGTCACCCACCTTCCTTCTCGGCCCGCGCCGCCGCCACGATGAGGCTCATCACCAGGTGCAGCGCTCCCAGCAGGCAGGCGGCCGGGCTCGGCGGGCGCCCGCTCGGGGCCCCGGACGACTCCCGGAGCGCCCGCGAAGAGGAGAAGGGAGAGGGCTCGGCAGCGGCGGCGGCGGCGGCAGCGGCGGCGGCGGCTCCTGCTCCGCCTCCCTCCCGGTTCCCCATCCTCCCCGGCCGGGGGCCGCCGCCGCCGCGGGCTCCGGGCAGCCTCGCTTAGCGCCGGGCGCGTCTCGGGAGCGAGGCGCGGGAGGAGGCGGGACGAGGAGGCGCCGTGGCCGCCGCGGCTCCGGCTCCGGCTCCGGCCGAGGAGAGCGGGCGAGAGCGAGGGCGAGCGAGAAAGGATCCGTGTCCGGGCTCGGGCTCGGGCTCGGGCTCCGGGCGTGCGGGGCGTCCGTGTGGGAAAGAGCGAGTGTGTCACTCACGGACGCGGCATCGCCCACAAGTACTTGAGGTAGCAGAGGCGCCGGGTCACGCACGTCGGGCCGCCATACTGGAAACGGGCACGGGAGGGCGGGGGCGGAGGAGGAGGAGCGCGGAGGGGGCGGGAGGCGAGGGGCGGCGGCGGGTCCTCGCGGGGCAGCCCGGCCTCCTCCACGCCCCTCCCCTCCCGTCCCCTCCCCCGCCCCGCACGTCAGGCCGGGCACCGCCCATCGGAGGCCCTCCCCGGGCCGTGGAGGACTGGATAAAAGAGAGCTCCGGCCGCCTCTGCCCCCTCCCCCACGGGTCGTGCCCACCTCGTTCACAGCCTGGGAGAGAGGGAGGAGGAGGCGGGGGGAGGGAGGGACGGGCTGAGAAGCCGGGCCCGGAACTATGATGGCCGCCCGAGCTTCACGCGAACGCGCCGGTCACGTGGCGGTGTGTGTGGGTGGGGGGGGGTGTGCTCCGGCCTCTCTATCCCGCCGTCTCTATGGTAGGAGAGGCTCGGCCTGGGCGCCCCGGACCTCGGGCTAGCGTGGTGGGGGCGGTGCGGGTGGAGCCGCGGGAGGGAGGGGGAGTGTCTGCCGCGTGGTACATGCAGAAGCGGCCCTGGGGCTTTGCAGACGTCACCGCGTCAGCATTCCGGAGCTAAACGTCCTGGGGAGCTCGGCCCGGCCCGGGAAAGCCCCGTGGGGACGAGTCCGGCCCTGCTCGGCGGGCATCCTGGCGGCCGGGCTGCCGTGTCCGCTCGGTGCGCGCCGCCCCTGGATCTTTGATGGCCGGGCTGCCGAGCGCGCAGCGCCCCGACGGGGGGCCAACCTGTCTCCGCGCAGGAGAAGGAAGGTGAGGACCACAGCTTCCCTAGATCCGGGCCGTCGCCCGGATCTCATTGATTGATTCATCCATTTATGATCCGGGGGTGCCAGCTTGGCGGAATGGATACGGATGGTGGACCTTCCTGGAACCAAGCCCGCGCTCCTGGCACCAGCTGCCGGGGTGTCGTGCACCCCGCAGAGCCGCCCCCTCTGCCTCCAGGCAGCTAAGACCATGCGTTACAGACCGAGCGATGGGGCTGCATGAGGAGTCTAGCGCCCACGAACGGGCTGAGCCCAGTGGTGATGGGAGAGCAGAATCGACCACTACCCCCACCCCCAAATTAAGCACCAGAAATCGAGAAGTCCCAGGAAGAATGAAATGAAACTATGTCTTCCATAGAGCTCCATTTAGCTTGGCTTCTAATCCCGATGTTTGCTACCTGTGTGACCTTGAAAAAGATGCTTAACCTCTTGGGAGTCTTGCCTTCATCTGCCCAAGGACAAGGCTGGATGAGCATGCCTCTGAAGGCCCTTCCAGTTCCAAATCCTGTGGACCACTATAAAAATTCCTTTGAGAGGAAGACATCTTCAAGCCAACGTTTTGCAAAATTAATCTTTTTTTTTTTGAAGGGGGGAAGGCAGGGCAATTGGGGTTAAGTGACTTGTCCAAGGTCACACGGCCAGTAAGTGTTAAGTGTCCGAGGCTGGATTTGAACTCAGGTCCTCCTGACTCCAGAGAAAAATTAATCTCGAGATTAATTTTTAAAACAGACTTAAGTTTAATACTGAATGTAAAGAAATGTGAATACAACGTATGCAGTCTGCATCCCTAAAGTGGTGTTTGAATGTGACCAGGGCGGTTTTTTGGAAGATTACCAAGGGAGGCCATCATAACAAACATATATATATTCACTTTGCCTCTCAGCCTCTAATCACATCAATTCTTGCTTCGCAAGTCTTTGTTTTGAAAAAAGGAAATGATTCCTTTGTCCCTTAATTTCTTTCTGCCAATTTTCTCTTCATTTCTCCACTCACCAATGTATACAACAGGACATAACAGGACCTCACATATTTCTTATATTTTTAATTGACACATTTCAAAGTAATTTGTTTATTAATAAAACTCTGACATTCAGATATCATCTTGTTTGTGTTTTTTTATTGTATATTCCCTTGTTATGTTTTTGAGAAAATCAGCTCATGATGGGTAAAAACTGGGTTTTTTTACTTGCATCTCAGCTATCCAAAAATGATACTCTTATAATAATAATCATAAAATCATAATGATTTTGCTCATAGGATGGACTCATTAAATATTCATTTGAACGTATTGTCTAGTTCATAGAATCATGGGCATTAAAAAAACACATTTTTAAAAATATCTCAAGGATCATAGGCTTATAGAATTTTAGATTAAAAGGGATCTTAGAGATCATTTAGTCTAACTCCCCTCATTTAATAGTTGAGAAAACAACCCAAGACATCAATATTAGTCAGAAAAATTTAATTTATTAGGTGTGTATATGGAAAGTTTAATAACCCAAGTTGTATTCCTAGAATTAAATCTGGCCAGTACCCTTACATTACAAATAATAGCACCTACCCTCACTTAGGCATTTTTGCCTATACACCTCTTGTATTTATATGGTAGATTACACTATTATTTTTATTCAACAACATGGAGAATAGAGCACTAGACTTGAACCCAGGAATACCAGGGTTCAAATTCTGCCTCTTTATTAGCTGTGTGATCATGAATAAGTCCCTTAATCTCTCTGGGTCTCAGACACCATCCTACAACTTACCGATCAAGTTATAAACCAGTTGCTAAAGTTGAGAGTATGAGTTCCTACACTAGGGGTGGGGAACCTGCAGCCTCAAGGCTACATGTGACCCTCTAGGTCAGCAGTTCTCAACCTGTGGACTGTGTTCAATTTGTAACAATGAAAATACATCCTGCATATTAGATAGATTGATAGCAGTAACAAAATTACAGTTATGAAGTAGCAATGAAAATGATTTTATGGTTGGGGGGGGTCACCACAACATGAGGAACTGTATTAATGGGTCACAGCCTTAGGAAGGTTGAGACTCACTGCTCTAGGTCCTCAAGTGCAGCCCCTTTGAGTCAAAGGGGCTGCACTTGAGGACCTAGAAGACCACATGTGGCCTGGGGGCCCCACCCCTGCCCTACACCAATGGGATTTTATTCTGTACCTTTGTCATACAGAGATTGAAACATTTGAAGGCTTATGAAATATTCTTAAGCATTTAATATTCTTACATTGTATGGCAGGTATGCCCATGAGTCAGAATCTTCAGCTTTACTTTCAAGATCCACCTTGGTCCTGGGCTTTTTCTTCAGATTTTATGGAGTTGTGCCAGGAGGACCACGGTTCTGCTCAACTCTTTATTGTTACCACTCTTTGTTCACCCTGAAGCACTCTCTTATCTTGGCTTATATCTTGTTTCTTCAACTTGCTGTGCTCATTCCTGCCTCCAAAAATTTTTCTCATGGTGCTTTTCAAAAAACAAACACTTTTCCATCCTCCATCCCAACTCTTCCACAAAGTCTTTCATGACTGTTCCCATTCATTTCACTCTGTCCTCAAGAGTCCTGCAGCATATATTATCCATGACACTCATCTGGGCATTTAATCATTATTTACTATTATTATTTAGGTATACTGTGTATTCAATCTTGTATCCCCAATAAATAAGTTTGAGGGCTGGACTTTCAATTTTGCCTCACGTTTTTGATGGTTTGATTTGCCTTTCGTTGAAGTGTACTGACCTCTGCATCAGTTAATGGTATGGATCTGGTGGGACAGTTAGGTGGGGCAGTGAATAGAGCACCAGCCCTGGAGTCAGGAGGAACTGAGTTTCAAATCTGACCTCAGACACTTAACACTTGCTAGTGGTGTGACCTTGGGCAAGTCACTTAACCCCAATTGCCCTACCTTCCCCCTCCAAAAAAAAAGCAAAAAAAAAAAGTATTGATCTGGTACAAAAAAATTTTTTTGGTTTTTTTTTTTAAAGAAATAACACCAAAGATATTTAGCTCAAAGCCCTCGAGAGTCTGTTTTCCTAACCATTTGGTTACTCTAATGTTACAATTTGACTGTTACACAAAAACATTTCTGAACACTGCAGCAAAGGTTAACACAGTAAGTAGTCAGAAAAAAGAAAAAAAAAAAACCCCAAACATTGGTTTAAAGCAGTAAGAAATATTTCAGGCCTTCAAAGTCAAGACAAAAGTAAGTTAAGAAAAGCTTAAGGTTAAGTTTAAGTAAAAGATTAAGAAAAGCTAGTTAAGACATAAGCTACTCACAGAACCTGCAGTATGGCTAGCCTAGATGGGCCTGAACAGGGAATGAAGACGTTCTCTAAGACTGAACCAGTTGCGCTGGCCAGATTGTGATTAGGCCCACCAGACTGGCTTTGGGCTGGGAAAGAATCTTAGCTACCACATAAACATTTTAGTACAGTGTTTTAGGTGTGTCCTGTGAACCCGGCACTAAGCTAAATGGGAGAGAGATAAGCACAAAGGATGAAAGACCTTTATGATAGTATACATAAAAATAAAGATGGAGTAGGTGTTGGGTGGGTGAGAGGGAAAACTTTATTTTCCCCCTTGGGAATCTTTGAACACAAACTTTGTTTTTCTGTTATCTCACATTTTAGATTAACTTCAACATTTAAGACATCACAATGTCTTCCTAACATTTTGAAGTGACTTTTCATTAAGTGACTAAGTTTCTCTTTCTATTGGAAAACATATCAGTATATAGTGATTAACATCAAAAATTGGGGGGAAAATAGTATTTATTTTTTACAAAATAATTTTTAAGAGCATAAAGGGGTCCTGAGACCAAGAAATTTGAAATAAGCTGGACTAGAGCTACAGAACCAGACATGTGTCCTCATATGTAGACAATATGTTGATTTGTTTTGCCTGACTATACATATTTATTATAAGTGAGAGCTTTTATTCTTGGAGAGGAAAACTGGTGCACAGTGATAGATAAAAGGGCCGGGTAAGTACATTTTAAAAGTTGGAGAAAGGAAAGAGACCAAAAATACAACAATTTATTATGACCTGAATAAACTTAAATATAAACACACATATGGATGTATTTTTTTTAAAGATACATTTTATTTTTATTTATTTATTTTCCTTTTTGGCAGGGGAAAGGTAGGGCAATTGGAGTTGTGACTTGCCCAAAGTCAAAGGCTAGTTAAGTGTTAAGTGTCTGAGGCCGGATTTGAACTCAGGTCCTCCTGACTCCAGGGCCAGTGTTCTATTCTCTGTGCTACCTAGTCACCCCATGTTTCTTTCTTTAATGCTTAACACTTATGTAGCATTTTATTTGCAATGTACTTCACAATTTTAATAATTTTTTGATGCTGATACTAAAAACATTTCCACCAGTAATTATATCAAAATTGGTTAGACATATATTCAAGAGAAATATAATCAATCATTCATTATATGTTTATTTAGCACCTATTACATACCAGGTATTTTGCTAGTCCTTGGGAATTTGGGTAATTATGTCTCTGCCTCCCTCACTCCTCAACCCCAAAATGTACACATTAAAAGACAGGCACAGTTTGTATGTCTTGTATGTCTCTTTAAATTACTTTCTTTTTAATTTGGGACCTAAAGCTTCTTGTTGGTCCTTGACAAGAAAATAAGAACAATGGGTTGAAGTTGCCCATTTAGGTTTGATGTCAGAAAAAAAATCTTCCTAACAATCGAAGTAGTCCAAAAGTAGAATAAGCTGCCTCAAGAGACAGAGACTTCAATGAGGTCTTCAAGAGAAGGTTGGTGGCTGCTTGTTGGCTTTATCATTCAGGTGCAAGTGAGCTTAGGTGGCCTTCCATGTCCTTTTAAAGCATGAGATTCTGGGACCCTGTGAAAATGGAAGTAACAGGAATGAAAATGAACTTTCTCTTTTTCCTTTTCAAGTTAATGTAGTTTTAAATCTTCCCCCTTTAGTACATAGATGTAGTTTTTATATTTAACCAAAGAGTTATCTAAGGTAATTAGGGAGGGGTGGAGGAATTCATATCTAAAATTTCAGCATTTTTTTATATTTTAAAAAATCCACTCCCACAGTCCTCCTCTGATGCCTCATTGTGGCATGGAGGCAGTTCTGGCTTTTGAAGATTATGCCAGTAAAGCACAAGCTATGGCAAGTCCTTCAAAGCTGGAAAGGCTTCAGCTATGGGTGCAGTGATATATTTATTGTCTGTCTGTTGCCTAAGGACCAGCTTAGCTTAGATGAGAGAGATGTTCATTAATGGGTTGACTGCAGCATAACCAATTTTCTGTCTCTCTCTCTCTCTCTCTCTCTCTCTCTCTCTCTCTCTCTCTCTCTCTCTCTCTCTCTCTCTCTTTCTCTCTTTCTCTTTCTGTCTGTCTCTCTGTCTCTTTCTTTCTCTCTGTCTCTCTTCCTTCTTTCCTTCCTTCTTTCCTTTCTTCCTTCCCTCCTTTCTTTTTCTTTCTTTCTTTTTACTTTCTTTCTTTCCTTCTTCCTTCCTTCCTTTCTTTTTCTTTCTTTTTTCTCCCTTTCTCTCTTCCTTCTTTTCTTCTTTCTCTTTTTTCTTTTACTTTCTTTCCTTCCTTTCTTGTTTCCCTGATGTTTGTTCTTTTTTCAAGTCCCAGCAGTTCTAGCAAGGCATAGAGGAATTGTGATCTTCTTTGGTGGAAATAATAGCCACAACAATTAAATCACAGATGCTCAAAACATTTAAGACTATTAAGTAAATAAAACTAGCAGATCACTCTTGAGAGTGGTAGAGGGGGAATACAATGATCCCACAGCAAAAGACCACCTACCACAGATATTATTCCATAGCTATGTCTCTTTCACACTCCCTTAAATCCTAGGGCAGAACTCCTAATGCTAAAGAATTCCTTATATTTTCAGCACTCTATTTTACTATCTTTGTTACCTTAGGACTTAGGGGAATTCCTTAACTATTCTGCTTCTCTCTCTGTCTCTGTCTCTCTGTCTTTCTCTGTCTCTGTTTCTCTGTCTCTCTGTCTCTTTTTGTCTCTGTCTCTGTCTCTCTGTCTTTCTCTGTCTCTGTTTCTCTGTCTCTCTGTCTCTTTTTGTCTCTGTCTCTCTGTCTTTCTCTGTCTCTGTTTCTCTGTCTCTCTGTCTCTTTCTGTCTCTGTCTCTGTCTTTCTCTGTCTCTGTCTCTCTGTCTCTTTTTGTCTCTGTCTCTGTCTCTCTGTCTTTCTCTGTCTCTGTTTCTCTGTCTCTCTGTCTCTTTCTGTCTCTGTCTCTGTCTCTCTTTCTGTCTCTGTCTCTTTTTAAATCTGTTTATAATCAGGGGCTCAAGGTCACTATCAAAAGGTTCTCCTCCCTGGTGAAGAATGACTACTTGATGCTCTTTGCCTGAGTTTGGGTGAGAGAAAAGCATATGGAAAGGGTAAATCCTAAGTCTTTCAGCTTCCACCTTGGAGAGGTCATAGGCTTTCCTGAGGGAGAATCATTCTCAATCAATGAGGAGAGTAATATACACATAGGTGTGAACCCTGGGTTACATGTAAAATGGAGGTAAAATGACTTGCCTTGCCTACTGCACAATACATTTGTGAGGATCATCTGAAACAATCTACGTGAAAGTGTCTTGTAGAAGAATCTAGAGCGCTATGTGCCTGTCACCTGTTACTACTGTTTTGCTGTTTATTTTGGTACTCAGTTATACACTGCATTACATTAATACTGAATTGTTTTACATATGTCTAGATTATAAGCTCCCAGAGAGCAAAAACTTCTGTTGTGCCTATATGCATAGGAGACATTCAACAAATGTTTGCTGAATGAATGAATTGTATTTGAACTCAAAGCAGTGAAGACAGAAGCCAAAGTCAATAGAAAGAGTCACAGTAGAAATTTCCTCAGATTTCTAAAGTCCTGCTTTAATGACTGAGTGTGACATGGAGATGACCCTGGATTCTCAACAGTTATGCCAACACAGCACAATCTTTGGCAGTTCCTATCAAGCTGGGAAGGCCATGAGAACAGACTCAGTGACAGCTGGTGTGTCTGTCATCCAAAGACCTGGCTAGCTAAGTTTTGGTAGACATTGCCAGGAGGTTGAACAGCAGGTGAGGAATTATTTTGGCCTACTAACTCATGAAACGTTCTATTAAAGTATAGAAGGGGTCAACATATGTGTCAGTGGGGAGAAAAACCACTTGAATGAAATCTCAGATCTTTGAAGAATTAAAGCAATTATACACTTTTAATATAAACACTTATTACCATTCTGGAAAGCAACTTGGAATTAGACCAAAAAATAGTAACTAAAATGTCCATATTCTTTGACCCTGAGATCTCAGTGCTAGGCACATATCCCAAGAAGACCAAGGACAAAAAGAAAGGTCTCATATATACATCAAAATATTCAATCAATATTTTTTGTGGTAGTAAAAAATTGCAAACAAAGTAGATACCCATTGACTGGGGAATGGCTAAAGAAATTTTGGTACATGAATATTAATGGGATTTAACTGCCCATTAAGAATTAATGAATATGAGGAATTCAGAGAAGCATGAGGAGATTTACACAAACTGATACAGAGTGAAGTAAACAGAGGTAGGAGATCAACATATACAATGTCAATGAAATAATAACATGAAATCAGATGTTGTATATTATTGCTAAACTTGGTCTCAGATAAGAACTGAGGAAATACATTTTTTTCTTTCTTTGCAAAAATGGGAGAGTATGAGTATATTGCATGTACTGTCTTTCACAATTGATGCATTGGTTCGTTGTGTCAAAATAATTTTTTTTCTTTACTTTTTAAAATCTTTGTTGAAAGGATGGCTCACTGGATGGAGTGGGAGAGCTGTATTTGGAAATGAATATGATATAAAGGCAAAAAATCAATAAAATAAAATAAAATAAACACAAATACTTGTTACTTGGTTCATTGTTAGGGATAGAAACTGAACCTGTGATTTTATTGTTACAAGAAACTCCCAGGTGATGAAATTCCTTCTCCCACCATAGGTTGGTACTTAATCTGCAGCTTAAAATCTTACAGAGCTGTATAGAGTAGGAATGTCAAACTACAAAATTCTGCAGTTCACCAAACCAGATTAAATTAAAATTGGAAAATGTTGAACAAAATAAACACAAATGTAATCCAACAATGTCAGTTTATGGTTTTCTAAGCCAAGATGCATCTGCAAATATTCGTTTCTATTTGAGTTTGACACCACTGGCCCAGAACTTGAAGTGGTTAAATAATTTGCCCAGGCTCATACAGCCAGGTAGAATGTGTCAGAGGCAAGATTTAAGAATCAAAGTCTTCTTGGATTCGAGGCCATCTCCCTAGTCATTATATCACAGTGCCTTTCAGTACTTACAAATATTTTTTAAATGCTCTACAACTGTGTTAGGGGGAAAGAATTCCTAGTATTTAATTTATTTGTTCATGGGGAGGAGCCAAGATGGCAGAGTAATTTATTTGTTCATTCAACAAATATTAATTAAATGATTGGTGCATTCAGAGCATTATGCTAAATGCTAAGTCATGCTCAATATCTTCATGGAACTTAAATGTAGCAAGGGTGATAAGACAACACATAACTGTAATATGCACAGCATTATGTGTTCAGTTGATAATAAAGATGCAGAAAAGAGGGGCGGCTAGGTGGCACAGTGAATAGAGCATGAGCCCTGGAGTCAGGAGGACCTGAGTTCAAATTCAGCCTCAGACACTTGACACACTTAGTAGCTGTGTGACTTTGGGCAAGTCACTTAACCCCAATTGCCCTTCAGAAAACAAACAAAAAAGATGCATAAAAGGTACCATGGACAATATGAGATGATATTTGGATCATGCATTGAAACACTTTCCTAGTGGTGAGAAAAAGGAACCAGTCTCTATTCTGTTCCCAAATCTGCTTCTTAAATACCAGATTATTCTTTCTTGATTTTTTTTCCAGGTCCATTTTATGTAACAACCAGTGAATTCAATTCAATTTGATTCAATAATTTTTGTATATACACATTACTACAAAAAAGAAATGTAAGACACCTTTTCCCAGTTTTTTTTCAGAGGTGGGAATTCCATAGTTATGGAATGTTGCATTTTTTTCAGATTTTTTTCACGTATTGATGAGTTTTACTGATTGTTGTATCTCTTCTTCCCCTTTATGTTTTTTTCTTTAAAGACATTTTTTTATATGAGATGACTCACTCATGGGAGAGATGGGGAAGGAAAGCAGGGGTAAATCTAGGCAATAAAAAGGATTAATAAAATTAATTAAAATGCATCTGGAAGAGCAAAAGGTCCAGAATATCAAGGGAATTAATGAAAAGAAATGACTCATTACTTTTTGACAAAGTTCTCTGTACATTTGAAATATTAGAACGTTATCTGAGAAACTATTCATAAAATCCTCTCCCTCCATAATTTTCTTTTTTCCTTCTAATCTTGGCTACATTGGTTTTATTTATACAAAAATATTTTAATTTCATGTATTCAAAATTATCCATTTTATATCACACAGTGCTCTCTCTCTCTCTCTTTCTCTCTCTCTCTCTCTCTCTCTCTCTCTCTCTCTCTCTCTCTCTCTCTCTCGTTTATTCTTCTCCTGTCCACAAGTCTGACAAGCAATATGTTCCATGTTCTTCTAATTTACTTATGGTATCTCCCTTTATATCTAGGTCATGTATCCATTTTGACTGTATCTTGATAAATGGTGTAAAATATTGGTCTAAGATATTTCTGCCAGACTGCTTTTCGGTTTTCCCAACAATATTTAGCAAATAGTGAATTCTTATCCCACAAGATGAAATCCATACATATGTCAAACATGTGGTTGTTACTCCTGTATATTATATGTCTACTATGTTCCACTGATCCTCCTTTCCGTTTCTTAGCCAGTACTAGACAGTTTTGATAAATACTGCCTTATAATATAGTTTAAGGATTGTTATTGCTACACTTCCTTCCTTTACATTTTCTTGGTTAGTTCTTCCAAATGAATTTTGTCATTATTTAATTGGGATGGCATTGAATAAGTAGAATAGTTTAGGCAGAATTGTCATTTTTATTATATTGGCTCTGCCCACTCACGAACAATTAATATTTTCCCAATTATTTAAATCTGCCTTTATTTCTATACAGAGTGTTTTATAATTATGTTCATGTAGTTCCTGGGTTTGTCTTGGCAGATATACTCCCAAATGTTTTATGATAACTATGCTTATTTTAAATGGGGATTTCTCTTACTAGCTCTTCTTACAGAGTTTGTTGGTGATACATGGTAATGCTGATGACTTATGTGGGATTATTTTTATATCCTGCTACTCTATAAAAATTTGTAATTTTTTCAACTAGCTTTGCAGCTCTAGGATTTTCCAAGTATATCATCATATCATCTGCAAAAAGAGATAGTTTTATTACCTCATTGCCCATTCTAATTTATTTTCTCTCATTTTCTTCTTTCTATTGATAGCATTTCTAAAACAATACTGAATAATAGTGGTGAAAATGAGCTTTATTGTTGCACTCCTGTTCTTATTGAGAAAGTTTCTAGTTGATCCTCCTTACAAAAAATGCTTGCTGATGGTTTTAGGTAGATGCTTCTTTTCATTTTAAGGAAAAATCCATTTGTAACTATGCTTTCAAGTGTTTTTTAATATGAATGAATGTTGTACTTTGTCCAAAGTTTTTTTCTAGGCAGTTTGTATTTTTGTAAGTATTCTTCCATTTCTCTTAAATTCACTTACATTTAGTAGCATGTAATTGAGCCAAGTAACTCCTAATAATTGCTTTGATTTCATTTTCATTAATGGTATGTTTGCCCTTTTCATTTTTGATACTAGTGATTTGGTTTTCTTCTTTCTTTAAACATTAACCAATGGCTCATTAACCCGCTCCTAGTTTTATTTATTAAGTTAATGGCTTCCTTGCATTCTATTTTATTAATCTCACCTTTAATTTTTAGCATTTCCAATCTGGTGTTTAATTGGGAATTTTTAATTTACTCTTTTAATAGTTTTTTTAAAATGCATAACCAATTCAGTGATCTATCCTTTCTCTATTTTATTGATGTAAGCATTTAAAGACATGTATTTTTCTTCTGATTGCTGCTTTTGCTTTATCTCATAGGTTTTGGTATGTTATCTCGTTATTAACATTCTCTTTAGTAAAGTTATTTGTTGTTTCCATGATTTGTTCTTTAATCCATTCATTCTTTACGATTAGGTTAGTTGGTCTCCTAAAAAAATAAATAATTTTGTGTGTGTGTTTCCATGATCCCTTGTTATATGTGTTTTTGTTCTATTATGATCTGAAAAGGAGGCATTTAAAATTTCTGCTTTTAACTAAATTTTTTATACCATGGTATATGGTCAATTTTTATAAATATATAATGTCTCCTAAGAAAAGGTATATTCCTTTCTATTTCCATTCAGTTCTCTACAGACATCTATTATATCTGGCTTACTTAATATTCTATCCATCTCCTCAACTTCTTTCTTGTTTATTTTTTTGATAGATTTATTCAGCTCTGACAAGGGAAGTTTGAAATCCCTCACTATTATAATTTTACTTTCTATTTCCATTTAGCTTTTCCTTTAAAAATTGGATACTATAGCATTTAGCACATAAAAGTTCAATATTGATATTAATTCATTATCCATGGTACTTTTTATCATAATATAGTTTTCCTATTTATCTCATCTAATTAAAGCTATTTTAGCTTTAACTTTGTCTGAGATCATAATTGCTACCCCTGCTTTTTTTTGCATTGAATGAAGCATAATAAATTCTGCTCACTCCTTTATTTTTGTATATGCGTATTTAATTTTTAAATGTGTATAATATAACATATTGTCAGATTCTGGTTTTTCACCCATTTTGCTGTTTCCATTTTATGGGTAAATCAATCCATTCACATTCAAAGTTATAATTATTAGTTGTGTGTTTTCCTCCATCCTATTTTTCCTCCCTGTTTGTCCTTCTTTCCCTCTCTTTTTATTCTATCCCTCCTCAGAGGTCTAGTTTACTTCTGACCATTGCCTTTCTTATCCACACCCCTTTCTAAGAATCTCTCCCTCATTCCTCCCTCTTTATCTTCCAGTTCCTTAATCCACCCACCCTTCTAAGTTTCTCTGTTATCTTATCACCTCAATGTCCTATTTGTCTATTAATTAAGACTTTTATACGCTTCTAAATTGATATCTGTTCTCTCTTTAAGCAAGTTTTGATGAAAATAAAGTTCTAGCACCGCCAGTGCTTCACCCCTCCTACCCTCTACTGTAACAGTTCTTCCATTAATACCTCTTTTGTATGAAATAATTGCTCCATTTTATCTTTCTTTATCCACTTTTATCTTTTAGCATCATCCCATCATACTTCACTATTAAGTAAGCCCTCTATTCTATGTATGCTCTTTTCAACTACCCTAGTAATGATCACATTCTTAAGAGCTACAGATCATGTTTTTCTATAAAAGAAGTAAACAGTTTGACCTTATTAAATCCTTTAGAATTGGTCTTTCATATTTCTCCTGATATTTGTAGTTCAGATTTTCCATTCAGTTTTGGTCTTTCCTCATGAACACCTGAAAGTCCTTTAATTCATTAAATATGCCCTTCATTTAGGCCAGACTATCACTCCAGGAGGTCAGGTCTTTAAAATCCTACCCAGTTATCTTAGGCTAGACAACTACTTTACTCTGAATTTAATTATTTCTATCCCTCTAAAGTTCATTTTGAAGCATTATTTTAAGTTGCTTTGAATTTGGGAGAACCAGGTAATTTCCTGCCTTACTCTGCCATCTTCCCTGAATTCATTTCAGTTTTTAGGATTTAGCATTTTCAATGGAGTTATGGGAAAAAAATACAATATATTTTAGGATCACATGATCATAAAAATCTGGGGCTGGGAAGGACCTCGGAGGCCATGTAATTAATTTTCTCCTGAGGCCCCTAAGTAATTTTCTCAAGGTTATTCAAGTCACCAGTATGAAAGATTTTAGAATACATAAAATAAAAAGGAAACAAAATTTATTATGCATCAAGTGAATCCCCCAAAGCAAGGGTCATGATCATGCTATCAAAGCAAAAAAAGAAATTTAAAATATGCTTTTTATTTTAAAATTTTTATTTTTAAATGAAAACATTTTGAAATATATGGATTTAAACAAGGAAATTACACTTTACTGGAAGGTGTCATAGATACCAAATCAATGTCAATATTAGCCTAATAAGTTCCAAATGGAAAAACTTAACTGAATTTTAAGGTTTTAGAATCTTCTTTGAATTTATGTGGGGATGTATCTGGTGATGAAGGGTAACCCCTGCTATATTGAATTGATTATGGCCTTTTCCTAACATTAAACTCAGATCCATATCATTTTTTTCAAATTGATGTGTTTATTTACTTTTAGTTTACAAGATTCAGTTCCAGAATCCCTTGAGTTTCAAATTTTCTCTCCCCCCAGGGCGGCACGCCATCAAGTATAGGATCTGCAGATACTTTTACATTGGACATTAGTTTGGTTGTATAGAAGGACTGTAACCAATGGAGTGAACAATGGGAAAAAAGAAACAAATCCAAACATGGAAAAGAAAGATAGCATGTAGATTGCTTCAGTCTCCATTTAAACTCTGTTCTTTCTAGATCTTTCTCTGAATGTAGATATCTCCTTCCCTTCTGAGACTTGTAGAGTTGTCTTATAACTGTGTGTTGCTGAGAAGAGTCCGGTGTATCAAGGGTGGCCGTCACACTTATGATGTGTCTGTGATTGTGTACAAATTTTTCCTGGTTCTGCTCTTCTCACTTGGCATCAGTTTGTATAAGCCTCTCTAGGGAAATGTGAAGTCGATCTCCCTCCCCATTTCTTATAGCACAGATTCATATAATTGTTTTTTTTTAAAAATCTATTTATCTCTATTCTGTCAGAGAGATAGGCAGAGTTAGAAAAGAACATTACAGGCAAAATAACAAGAAAGAATTTTATAGCCTAGAAATGGCACTCAGACCTCTACAGATTTGTAGTTACTGTTACTTACATAGCCTTGGGATTCTGGGAGTGCAGCTGGTACAAAAGGTATCATCAAAAAAATTCCATAGCTTTTTCTCAATCCCTCCATCAGGCTAAGTTATCAGTTTCTTTACTATGCATGTCAAGAAATATTAGTAGTAACTCCACTCATAAAAAACCAGTTCTGTGGCTTCAAATGTTTTATTGGAAAGGAAAAAGAACACCACACTATTATTCTTTTATTTTCTGGATAGTCTTATGAAGTTGAAATAAAATATTGTTTGAACTAGAAGCCCTTTTCAGATGCTGCAGGAGTTGAATTAAATTTTAATTATTGGTTTGCCTCCTCTTGGTTGATATTTGTAGATACATAAATATATAATACACATTTTTTTTTCTCTCCATCTCTCACTGGCATTCTGACTCAGTCTTAGATCTTGGCATAACTTTTGAAGGCATTGTTCTGCTTTTTTGCTATTCTTGTCCTCTTTCATTTCTGTTCTCAATTCCGTGGTAACTTACAGTTCCTTAATTTTCTCCCTGATATAAAACATCTTTTTGAATTTAGAGGTCAGAAGGTTGAGTAATGACATGAGCTGAGTAAGAAGTCTCCCACACAGTTCTCTTTCTTCACTACATGTGTCAGAAAGCATTTTCTAATCTAGATGTCTCACTTATCTACAGAAGATATTTTTCTAAAGCAAGAACTTGATCTCCTTTAGCGATGAACAAACATGAGATTCATAAACAAAATCAAAGTCATTTGTTTTTCTTTTATTTTAGCCGTAATGATGCTCACTTTGAAAATCTCATTGCAAATACATGCATATATATGTAAGGAGATGCTCTGAAAAGTCATACCATATTTTCCAAGGTAAATAATAATCATACTAGCTAACGTCATAGTACATAATCATAGTAACTTGTTTTCTTCTTATTTTAGAGGTGCTGTTCACTTTAATAATATTCAGTTTGAAAATCTTATTGTAGATACGTTCATTATATATACATAAACATATATATATATATACACATACCCACACGTAGATATTCTATGAAGGAAAAGCATATTTTGCAAGGTAAATAACAATAAAAACATTTATCTAGCACTCATTATGTGCCTGGCACTGTGCTAAGCATTCTACAATTATTTGTGAAGTAGGTACTAAAGCCAGTACTATTTTTTTTTTTTTTTGCTTTTTGGAGGGCAGTTGGGGTTAAGTGACTTGCCCAAAGTCACATGGCTAGTAAGTGTATCAAGCGTCTGGGGTAAGATTTAAACTCAGGTCCTCCTGACTCCAGGGCCCATGCTCTATTCACTGTGCCACCTAGCCGCCCCCAAGCCAGTACTATTTTATAAACTGGGAAGTTGACCATTTTCTCTACCACTTGGTAAGACATGGTTTTCCATCAGTTTTGAGCAGTATATCTTAGCAGAACTCTGTCATTTATATAGAGATCTTGACTTAGGCATTAATGTTCCTGCTTGTTTTTATCAGAACTTTTCTGATCTTTCTTTGAAGAGCCAGGACTGGAGATCATTTTGTCTTTGTTTTATGGGTTTCCACATCCAAACCTCCTGTAATAACCCATTTCATACTTAGCTGGACAAGTTGTTGGGAATAAGACCTAATCTGTTGCCATGAACATACTCAAAGCCTTTCCAACATTAAAAATATCCATTCCTTAAGGTTATGGTATTCAAAGAACAATACAACATTTCTGTGGCAAGATATATAGATCTGCTTAGAAAATCCAACATACATCAGAATCTTTCAATGTATGACTAATAACTAAAAAAGAATTTCTTAGTTCCTAAGTTAGTAGTAAAGCCTACACTTAAGGATTCAAAGAACTTACCCTCAAAGGTCATGTTGACATTTTACCAGAATATTGACTAACAAGGGAACCAGATTTCCTTTTAAATAATGAGACTGGATTTTTAGGGTTTTTTTCCTTTTTCTTTCTTTAGTAGGAAATTAGCTTCAAGCCATTTTAAAGCAATAACAGTAACTTGTGGTAACACATTGCTTTATCTCTTACTATACACAGGTAGGAATGAACAGTTTATATTTATAGGACCTTATAATGCAGTTGAGACACTAAGGAAACTTTCATTGGGTCCAGGAAAGCAGTAAAACAACTGTGATCTTGTTTTGAACTTGTAAGTTGTCAGTAATGGAACTGGGGATGCTTACTATCATTTCTGCTGCCATTGTTTATCCAAGATTCAAGTTGTTAATAGCAATGGACTAATACTGTGGCTAGCAAAGAATCAAGACTGGATCTGAGGACCAAATGCCTATATAAAGCATGGGCTCCAATGGTGCCCAAACACCTTTGATACAACAATACCGCTGCTATGTCTATATCCCAAAGAGATTTAAAAACAAAAAAGAAAAGAAAAAGGACCTAGTTGTACAAAAATGTCTATAGCAGCTCTTTTTGTGATGACTAAGAATTGGAAATCAAGGGAAATGCCATCACTTGGGGAATGCTGATCAGCTGTGGCATATGGTTGTGATGGAATATCATTGTGTTCCTAAGAAAGGACAAGCAGGATGTTTTCAGAAAAACCTAGAAAGATTTATGTGAACTGATAAAAAGTGAAGTGAGCAGAACCAGGAGAATGTCGTATACAGTAACAGTACTGCTGTGCAATGATCAAATGTGAATGGCTTAGCTATTCTTAGCAACACAAGAATCCAAGACAATCCCAAAAGACTTATATGAAAAATGCTATCTGCTTCCAGAGAAAAAACTAATATTGTCAGAATACAGACTGAAGCATACTATTTTCCCTTCCTTCCTTCCTTCCTTCCTTCCTTCCTTCCTTCCTTCCTCCCTCTCTCTCTCTCTCCCTGTCTTCTTGTACAGAATGACTAATGTGGAAATAGTTTACACAATTATATATATATAACCTATACCAGATTGCTTACTATTGAAGGGAAGGGAAAGGTGGGGGTGGGGGGCGTGAGGACGGGGAGGGGGAGAAGGAATGTTAGAATCTGGAACTCAAAACCTTAAAAAAAAAAACCCAAACATTAATAATTGTTTTAACATGTAATTGGGAGAAACGAAATTATTATTTTTTGAATTTATTTTTAGTTTTCAACATTCATTTCCACTAAGAGAAAATATTATTAAAAGGAAAAAAGAAAGTATGGTCTCCAGCTAAAGGATACTACAAAATGGAAGACTAACTTGAAGTATCACAGTGCCTGTTTTAAAGCCTTGGCTACATCATTAGACTGGGAAAGTTACTTAATCTCTCTAAGTCTAGGTTTCCTTTCACATAGAATGGAGGATTATGGCTGTTGCACTACTTGATTGTGAAGGTTTATTTTGAAGAAAACTACCTTGTAAATTGTAAAGCTCTATAGAAATGTGATGTGTAATCGTTCTTGGCTTCTTGTATCTCCTCCAAAGCTTCTTCCTTCCTTTTCAAAGACGACCAGTGATATCACAAGTTGATGTCTTGGTTGGTATGTGAGTCAGATTTAAGTGAGGAAGAGTTGCACAAAGTCATCAGACTGGCTTCTAGTCATTTAAGACAAAAGTTAGGATGACTGGTGATGGTCCAGGTGTAATGGATGACCTTGGCTTCTTCCATGGCTGGCCAAACTCTAAGTGCTTCATAGTACCTGACTCAGCTGCATTCAAGGCAGTTGGAACAAATTGTTCTATCAACCAGGAGAAGTCTTTACATGCTTGGGATAGACAGCCCCTAACTCACCACCTGGTTTGAGGCCTGTTGGTTACCTTGGGGTGTGGATACTGCTCATGCTATGCCTTCTTGGAACCACAGGTGAGAGCTGAGTGACAGAAGGACACCAAAGGTGAATGAGCAGCCCTGAAAAGGGCTCCACAAGCCCTCACACCAGAAATGCTAGTCCTCCTTGAACAGTACCGCCTGATGCTTACTGCATTATTGTACACATAGCTGCTACTCAGTAAATGACTGGTGGATGAATGAACAAAATCAGGGACTCAGAACTGGGTAATAGGCTGCTGCTTATCTCACTGCTGTGATCATTCACTTTTATCTTTGGTGTAAAATGCTGATTGGTTTTTGTTTACATCTTGCATCATTACTTGGGCCAGCTTCCAATTAATATTAAACTGTATGGAGCAGTTTAAAAAAAAATTTATCCTGTCCTATAGCAAGGCATTTCTTCTGGTTTTGTGTAGGAGTCCTCTGATTTTAAATAAAAGTGAAATAGTAAATTGTTTATCTCAAGGTTTTGTTTCTCTTTATTTTTCTGCAAGTTAGCTTCTATAAATGGATCGATGAAGGAGCTTGGTTTTTTTTTCTTTTTTAAGGATTTTCATTCTGGGGGACAATTGATTATAAATGTTTGGGGGCTTATCTGTGAATTTGAGGGTGTACACATGGAGACAAAGCTATGCGGTTGGGATCTGAGCATGGAAGGATTAAGAATTTAAAAACTACGTGTGATTTACATTCCTAAGTAAACATGACAAATAGTTATGTGCCCACAACAAATTAGCTGGGCTCTCTTCAAGAATCGATTGCTTTCTAAATTCTCTTCCAACTCTCATATCCTGTGATCCTATTGTTTGAAGAAGTGTCTCTAAATTTTAGAATCTAAAATATTATATATTTTTATAGTTATATATATTTATATATTTTAGAGTTTAAAATATACATAACTTGCTACCATACTAGGCTGCTAGGTATCACAGTGGGCAGGCTTGGAGTCAGGGAGAACTGAGCTGAAATCCACTGAACGTCTCTTTACCTCAGTTTTCCCAGCTGTCAGATAGGCATCACAACAGTTTATCTCACATTTCTTTTGAAGATCAAATGAGTTAATATTTGTAAAAGTGCTTAACACAAAGTAGAAGTTCAATACATTCTTATTTCTGGATTCAGTATATTTCTGCTGGAATCCCCCAATTTCAGAGCAAAGAAAGACTATAGAGATTATCTAATCCCAGCTACACCTGAATGGGAATTCTGTCTAAAACACACCTGAAAAACCTTCTTCTGACCTGAGTCAAGGATTTTAAGGATTTTCGGATCATAGTTTTAGAGCAGGAAAGGTCATGAAACCCCAAACCACCATTTTTACAGGTGAGGAAAGAGAGTCCCCAGGAAGTTAAATCATTTGCTCAGGGTCACACAGCTATCAAGGGTCTAAGGAAGACGTCTAATTCAGGTCTTCCTGAGCCACGGTTCCTAAAGCAATCCGTTTTTGAGTTAATGAGATAACATACATAAAAGTATTTTTTCCAACCATTTAAGATGATGTGCAAATGTCAGTTATTATTTTGGAGAGTTCTAATTGTTAGTTTTTCTTTATATTAACATAAAACTCTACTTCATTTTTAGCTTCTATTTCTTGGCCTTATTCTGGAGTCAAACACAGGACAGCTAAGTGTTGGCCCTCTAAAAACCTTTCACCTGTTTTGGGTTTCAACCAAGGGTGTGCCAGTAAATGTTTAACAAGGTGGGGGTAGGGTGGGGTGGGGAGGAGAGTAGGAAGGACATACTTTTAAGTTTGATTTGCATTATTGACATTTTCTTAACAATAAATCAAGGCCAGATATATAATGATTTCTGAAATGTAAATGCCCAAGCCAGTCAGAGCTGGCTCCAGCACACACACACACCTCCCCCATTTCAATTTCCTGTCATTTCATTTTTCTTGTCACTTTTCTAATCTGAAGCCCATTGTGAGAAAACAAAATAAGAGTAGTTCTTCTTTCTTTCTCTTCTTATCTGTCATGGGTCTTATCCTTATCCAAAATCTCCTTTCATTTCTTTAATTGTCCTCATTTCTTGCCCAGGATTGCACAAGCAAATGTCAACTGGGAGATTTGAACTCGGATCTTCCAGACTCCAAGTCCAGTATTCTATATACCACACCTAACTCTTCCTCTTCTTATTCTCATCTTTAGATCTGCTGATGCTATTCTTATAGGATCCTTAGCATCTCTCATAAGCAAGCTCTGTCTCAGCACTTTTAATCTCTCTTATTGTAATTATCGTATTGTAATATAATAGAGGAATGGCCAATAAACCCAATCCTTTACTGCACAGAGTGCTTGGCTGATGCAATTCCCACTTAGACTTTGAAGCATGTGTCAATATGGTTCCGGTTTGCTAACCATGGAATGAAGAACATTTTTTTTTCAATTGACTCTTGAGCCAGACCTGGGGTGTATTAAAAAGCTAGTGAGTCAGGGCCAGATCCTTTGTCGGTTTTGTTTTGTTTTTTCCAGCCTGACATAATCAAGTGGAAAACAACACCATCTATACAAAAACAAAACAATCCCCCAAAACAAGGACTAACTGAAGAGAGAGGCCTTAGGTTTTCATATCCTTACCAGGGCTCTACAACAAGATCTGTGAGTGAATGACTCTGCTGTTGGCTGTCTATTGAAAATGGCTATCACCTTGTGAGCTTCAAAGGGTCAGGAGAGCTGGCCACTAGGCTGTTCAGGAGTTGGAGTCCATGCAAGCTTTTGTGGCCAGAAAGTTCAGCATCAAGGCCTCAGGTCCCAAAGAAGCAGACTCATGTATTAGTACCACCGTGTTGGCCACGAAAGAAGCAGATTCATGTATTAGTTCTGCCACCAGTTCTGCCTGAAACCCAGTCTTTGATCTAGTAAATCAGAGACCGCATTGTTCCCCACCAGAATCATTTGTCAAGTAAATACAAATAAAAATTAAGTCAGAAAAGAATCTGGAATGAGATGAATAGTTTAGAAAGGGTGAGTGGTATGGTGAAGAAATAACTGATCTCAGCATCAGGAAGACCTTGATTCAAGGCCCACTTCTGACCCATATGGCCTGTATTATCCTCAGTAAATCACTGCATGCCTCAGGTAGTTCCCTAGGACTATAAACTGAAGGTCAGGTACAGTTCTACACTGATAGAGAGAGTTCTTTACCAGAAGTCTCCCATACTTTTGAAATTAGAAGCTTACTAAAAAAAAAAAAGGGGGGGGGACTTGGGGGAATAACTTAGAACTTAAATTCATTAGGTCCTTGTTTTTTTTCAGTAATGTTGTTTAAGTTCCTCCTAATAAAAAATAAAGATACCACCTGTGTGGGGAGACCCTCCATAATTTGATCATACCTACTCAACCTGGGTTTCATTTAAAATAATGGCTCACTTTCCCTTCAAAATGTTGTGCTTGCGGTTGCTTCATGCTTCCCTCAATAGAATGCAATCCCTGTCTATTCATCCTTCAAAGACCAGTTCATATCCCCTTTTTAATGACTACCCATTGATCTCTCCTTTTGAACTTTTAAGTAGGTCAGTACCACATAGTTGAATCCTTATAACAATTGCTCAATAGTTGTTTCATGTGCCTCTCACTTGTACCCTATAACTATATACATGGAGCATCCAAAGCGCGCCATGACATCTTACTGATTGGACTTCAGATAATGGGAATATCTCCTGATGTTTGGCTGACTGAGGCTCAGAAGGATGGGCTCTTATTGGAGCAATCATACCCCCTGTAGTCTGTTGAGGTCTGAATTGTTTCTGAGCTCTCTCCCACCCCTCCTTATCCCCCATGCTTTTTTTTCCTTGGATTTCCAGGATAGAGTCTGACAAGGGTGGGGGTGGGGCGGAGAACGGAGGATATTTCTCCTCAGTCTAGGAATAGAAAACTTGCCAATTTGATAAGCTGCAAAAGGAGCATTTGCCAGAAGCCTGTCCTAACCTGAGAGGGACTTCCTGTGCTTTCTGCTTTTCTGTTTCAATGTTCCTTTGATTGTTTACAAACATTTGAGGGGGAATGGGACACCTCTTTTTCTGAATTCAGGGAATTGTACCTGTTTGCTCTACCCCTCTCAACTTGGAAAGTCCCTGATCTTTGATCCAATTACAAATCAGATTACCTAATGTCATATTGTTTCCTTTTAATGAATTTGCCTTATTTGGTTAATTGTTCTTAATATACAACAGTATATCTCCCTTTGTATTCAGGGTCCAGTGCCAAAGCTGAGGAAAGCTACTGGTGCCAATTTGTTAGGCAATTGGCATGCGTTGCTTAATCAATCAATTCAAATATCCAGAAACTCAGACCTTTGTTTTCTCAGCCATTACATCTTTCACCCATCACAGAACACATGTCAAAGACTATAGTCCCTAAAATAGATTTTCTATACAAGTTTGAGAAGTCTTAAGACAGCGGTTCTCAACCTGTGGGTTATGTTTAGTTTATAACAATAAAATACATCCTGCATGTCAGATATTTACATTACGATTCATAACAGTAGCAAAATTACAGTTATGAAGTAGCAACGAAAATTATTTTATGATTGGGGGGGTCACCACAGCATGAGGAGCTGTATTAAAGGGTCGCGGCATTAGGAAGGTTGAGAACCACTGTCTTAAGGGATTGGGAGCTCCTGAGTCTGAAAAGTGGTCCTCCTAAAGAAGGAAAATTTCATCGTTCAGCATGATTGGAAAAGGAAGATGATTCTCAATAGAAATTTACCCTGGAGCTGAAGTACTAAAGTCATACCATACAGGGATAGAGAGGGGCAGAAACATTTTGGGTCTTAATCTTTGTTTGTTGTGACTCACCTGGATGGCACAGCTCTAGAGTGAATGGAAGGTCTTTTGTTCAATAGTCCCCCAAACTATCTCTATCTCTTGGAAGGAGTTGAGTGGACTATTTAAGAATTTTACTTCTGTTTCTATATTCACAGGCTCCTGTAAGGAGTCCTTAGCATGATATGAAACTGTTTTTGCATTGGGGAAATGGAATTTGTCTTATACTAGTACCATATTGTACACTCAATGTCTGTGCAAGAGCTGGAGCCCACTTTTGAGAAAAAACAGACACATCGTAACTAACTAAACTTTATTTTTTTTTTTTCACATTTCCATAGAGTACTCAGGCGTGGAGGCAATGGACTAAAGAAAGATATGGACCCTGCCTGTTCAGGACCGTGGATATAACATAGTGTCCGTTAAATGGGCCTAAAATTTGTGGAGTGGGAGGTAAGGCCATAGTTAACAGAGATATTGATGATAATAATACATTTTTAATAGTTTTTTTAAGGTTTATAATGGGAATTCATTGTAACAGCAACATATGAGTAGTTTAAATATTGTTCCCATTTTATACTTGTAATACTAAACATTATAAATACTAATAATTATAATAATCAGGAAATTGATGCTCAGGGACTAAGGGATTTGATCATACTCACAAAGTTAGTAAAAGTCAGAGTTCGGATTCAAACTTGGCTCTCCTGACTCCAAGTTTGGCTTTCCTTCCATCTACTACATTGCCTCTCCTTGCAAGGTCCATATCTTATACTCCTTTTATATGCCACATAGTAGATGACATTGCATAAAACACAGAAGAAGGAGAGCAACAAACATTGGCCAGCAGTTGAATTATAGAACTTAGTATCATGACTGACTTAGCTTAGTTTAGTTTAGACAGACCAAGAGGAAGATTGGATAGAGAATTGGTCTTGAAGTCAGGAAGGCCTGAATTCAGATCTCACTTTTGACCCATATGGGCTGTGTGACTCTTGGAATGTTACTTAAACTCTCAGTTCCAAAGATAGCTCTCTGAGATTAGAAATCGTAGGGCAGATGTAAGTTGGAATTAGTAGGGAAAGTTTTTCACCAGGAACTTCTTATACTGATGGAATCAGAAGTCCAGTTTAAAAAAAAAAAAGGAGAAAATAGTTTAGCATTGACGTCCTTTCACATTTAACTACACGATAGACCAAAAACTCCCAACATAATTGCAAAACTTGTCTCGGTTCCCAGAGAGGTTAGATGATTAATTATTACTTTATCTTGATATTTCTGTTTGCAATAGAACCTAGGCACTTGGGTTAAACTACTTAGGAAAAAAAGAAAACTTCCTGTTGTGTTGACTGTTACCAAATACTTTTACAAAAGAAGAAAAAAAAACCCTACGTGGTTTTTTTTAGTTAAGCAATGCCTTTCTTTCTTGGAACTCAAAGCTAAAACTACAGAACTCATTCAACTGGCTCATTTTGCAATGTACAGGTGGAAAATATGATTGATATTTGCAGATGGCAAAATTGGGCCAAAGGAAGGATGTGATTACCCAGGTCACACAGTTACATAAGCAGCTGATAATTGAAACCAGGTTTTTTAATACAGTGAACAGAACTGTACTGTATCCACAAAGGAGACTGGGCAAATTTCCCTACCAGACTACAAGGCAAAATTTCTAAGGGTGGTAGCTGATTTCTTTAATCTTTCTTGGAAAAAAGTTTGAAAGGAAAATTGCCATACAGACTACCAGTAAATACAAAGTTGTACTTGGGGTCGTTATGCTTAGGATTATTCTGTCTCTGTCAGTGAATTTCACAGCAGGTTCTAGGTGAACAATAGTCAACTCACACCTTGATACCAACTCACCAGACAGTTTTACCTAGACTGGGTACAAGGTGGCAATTTCATCTATAGACGTATCCTGCTTGGAGATTAACTATGTAAGGATTCAAGATGGTCTGGGTGATTCTACTTATCCTGTTTTTGTTTTTAATTTATTATCTATTTTTAACATTCTTCTTTTTTTAAAGTTCCAAATTCTTTCTCTCCTTCGAGCCTCTCCTTCACTGATTAACAAGGCAAGCAATATGATATCAACTGTACATGTGAAATTGTGCAAAAT
>CM053600.1:8736011-8742245 GCA_028646575.1 Pseudocheirus occidentalis
TCATGGAAAAAATTTTGTAGGATTCCTTCTTAATCTATTTTTTCCAGTAGTCTATATAGTATTAGAATTAGTCATTCTTTAAGTGTTGGGTAGAATTTACTTGTAAAGCCACTTGGTCTTGGGAATTTTGGAGAGCTCATTGATATCTCATTTCCTTTTTTTTTTTTTCTAAAATAGGGTTATTTAAGTATTCTGCTTCCTCTTCTGTTAATCTGGGTAATTTGTATTTTTGTAAGTATTAATCTATTTCACTTGATTATTAGTTTTATTTTTTTGTATTTTATAGATTTAATTATATATTTGGGTACAATGGTTCCTAATAATTGCTTTAATTTCATCTTCATTGGTGGTAAATTTACCCTTTCATTTTTGATACTGGTAGTTTGGTTTTCTTTTTTATTTAAAAAAGCTAATTACATAATGTTTTACCTATTTTGTGGTTTTTTTTTTCATAAAACCAAATCCATTTTTATTTGATAGTTCAATGGTTGGTTTGTTGTTGTTGTTTTTTTACTTTCCATTTTATTAATCTCCTTTGAGTTTTAGGATTTCTGTTCTGACGTTTAATTGAGTTTTAAAAATTTATTCTTTTTTTAGTTTTTCAAACTGCATGTACAATTCATTGATCTACTCTTTCTCTTTTTCATTGACATAAGTGTTTGGAGATGTAAATTTACCCCCTAACTACTGCTTTGGCTGTATCCCACAAATTTTGGTATATTGTCTCATTGTTGTCACTCTCTTTAATGAAATTATTGGTTGTTTCTATGATTAGTTCTTTGACCCACACATTCTTGAGGATTAGATTATTTAGTTTCAATTAATTCTTAGTCTATGCTTCCAAATCCCTTTATTGAATGTAATTTTTGTTGGCACTTTGTTCTAAAAAGGGTGCATTTAATATTTCTGCTTTTGTGTATTTGTTCGTAAGGTTTTAATGTCCTTACATGGTCAGTTTTAGTGAAGGTGCCGTATACAGCTGAGAATAAGATATGCTCCTTTTTGCTCCTCTTCAGTTTTCTCCAGAGGTCTATCATATTTAACTTTTCTAAAATTCTATTCATCTCCTTAATTTCTTTCTTATTTATTTAATGATTAGATTTATGTTGTTCTGAGAAGTAAGATTCGAGGTCCCTTAGCAATATAGTTTTGCTGCCTATTTCCTCCTATAATTTTTTTAATTTTTCCTTTAAGAATTTGGATGCTTTGCCATTTGGTGCATATATGTTTACTACTGATATTACTTTACTATCTATGGTGCCTTTTGACTGCTAACCCTGCCTTTTTATCTCAGCTAAAGCATAATAGATTCTGTTCTCAGTCCTAATTTTAGCTATGTTTTTCTGTTTCAAGTATGTTTCTTGGTTTTTTAAAAAATTTGCTTTTTGGAGGACAGTTGGGGTTAAATGACTTCCCCAAGGTCACATAGCTAATTTTTTGTGTTAAGTGTCTGAAGCATTTTCCCCTCCACTGTGAAAGCTCTTCCTTATGCATCACTTTTATGTGACATAGTTTTATTTTTTCCTCTCTTATTCCAATGTATCCCTTTCTCTCCCATATTCAATGTATCCCTTTTTTCTTATCCCTTTAATTAAAAAAAATTTATTTATTTTTTGTTTTCAAGGTTCATTTTTATTAGATTTTGAGTTCTAAAATTTTCTCGCTCTCTTCCCTCCCTTTCCCCTAAGACAGCTTATAATCTGATATAGGCTATACATGTACCATTATATTGCACATATTTCCATATTAGTCATGTTGTGAAAGAAGAATCAGAAAAAAGAGAGAAAACAGTGTGCTTCAATTTGCATGCACACTCTATAGTTCTTTTTCTGGATGTGGATAGCATTTTCCTTCATGAGTCTTTTGGAATTGTCTTAGATCATTGCAATCCTGAGAAGAGCTAAGTCTACCAAAGCTGGTTATCACACAATGTTGCTGTTACTGTGTACAATGTTCTCCTGGTTCTGCTCACTTCACTCAGTATCAGTTCATGTAAGCTTTCCAGGTTTTTTCTGAACATTTTTCCAGAAAAGGTTCATCATTTCTTATGGAACAATAGTATTCCATTACATTCATATACCACAACTTGTTCAGCCATTCCCCAAGTGATGGGCATCCCCTCAGTTTCTAATTCTTGGCCACCACAAAAAGAACTGCTATAAATATTTTTGTACGCATGGGACCCTTTCCCTTTTAAATGATCTCTTTGGATACAAACCTAGTATTGGTATTGCTGGATCAAAGGGTATACAGTTTTATAGCCCTTCGGGTATAGCTCCAAATTGCTCTTCTGAATGGTTGAATCAGTTCACAACTCCTCCCTTCAATTTTTTTTTATATCATCCCAGCATAATTGACTCACACCCATGCCCTTTGTTTGTGTAGACTCCTTCTAACTGCCCTAATAATGATAAAGTTCTTAGGAGTTATATGTATCATCTTCTCATACAAGAATGTAAACTGTTTAACTTTATTAAGTGCCTTATGATTTTTTCTTTCATGTTTAATTTTTTATGATTCTCTTGAGTCTTGTGTTTGAATGTCAAGCTTTCTGTTCAGTTTTGATCTTTTCATTAGGAATGCTTGAAAGTCCTCTATTTCATTAAATATCCACCCCCACCACCCCCAAGGATTTTATTCATTTTTGCTTGGTAGGTTATTCTTGGTTATAATCCTGGCTCCTTTGCCTTCCAGTCTATCATATTCCAACCTCCTTTAATGTTGCTAAAGTTTGTGTGATCCTGAAAGTTGCTCCATGATATTTGAATGTTTTCATTTCTGGCTGTTTGCAATATTTTCTCCTTGACCTGGGAGCTCTGGAATTTGGCTGTAATATTCCTATGAGTTTTCATTTTGGGATCTTTTTCAGGAGAAGATCAGTGGATTCTTTCAATTTCTCTCTTACCAGCTGGTTCTAAGATATTAAGGTAGTTTTCCTTTCAATTTCTCTTTTACCAGCTGGTTCTAAGATATTAAGGTAGTTTTCCTTTAATATGATTTCTAACCTTTTTTTTAAATCATGGTTTTCAGATAGTTCAATAATTCTTAAATTACCTCTCCTTGATCTATTTTTCAAGTCATTTGCTTTTCTGGTGAGATTGTTCACATTTCTTCTATTTTTAAATTATTTTGATTTTGTTTCATTGTTTCTTGTTGTCTCATAGAGTCATTAGCTTCCACTTGCTTAATTGTAATTTTTAAGGAATTATTTTCTTCGGTGAATTTCTATATCTCTTTTCATTTGTCCAGTCCTACTTTTTAAGTAGTTTTTTTTCTTCAGCAAATTTTTGTGTATTTTATTATTTGGCCAATTCTGTTTTTAAGTGATATTTTCTTAAATTTTTCTTTTTCTTTTTCTTTTTTTTTTAACTTTTACTTTTCTTTACCAAGCTGTTAATTCTCTTTTCATAATTTTCTTGCATTGCTCTAATTTATTTTCTCATTTTTTCCTTCACTACTCCTATTTATTTCTTTAATTCCTTTAGAAACTCTTGGTTTCACTTTTGTTCAGTTTTTCTTTGTTATTTTTTTGTAGCTGTTTTCATACAGTTGTTTTCTTCTGAATTTGTGTCTTGATCTTCCTCATCACCATGGTATATTTTTATGGTCAGACTCTTTTTTTTTGTTCTTTACTCATTTTTCCAACTTATTTCTTGACTTTGAACTTTATGTTAAAATTGAGCTCTGTTGTCCTGGTGTGTAAAGATTCATTGTTCCAAGCTTTAGGATTTTTGCCCTGCATTTTTCAGAGCTAGTTCTAGGTATCCGAGAGTTTTCAGTCCTTCCAAGGTGGTGTGATCTGGGGAAAGGTGTGGTCACTTTTCTCTTGGTCTGCACTCTGGTCTTTACCCAGGAATTACTCCTGCTCCCTTGTAGCCATAAGGACTAGCACCTCTGTTTCTGCCACAAGTGTTAGTGCTCCTCTCTGCCCTGAAACCTCATCCATGGCTTCTATTCCCTTGTGCTCAATTACAAGCACTCTTCTCTGCCCTGGAATTACAACCCAAAACTGTGTATGGGCAATGGAGTTGCAAAACAATGCTCATTCCTGGAACCAGTACCAGCTCAAGGTCCCCTGTAATTTCTTTCTGACCAACTGTCCAATCCCCTTACTGTCTCTGGTCTGAGAGTTCCCAAAGCTGCTGCTACCATTGTTGTAGCCACCCCAAGCCTCTCTACTACTGTTGTTGCTGGGTGTGTTTTGGGTTGGACTGTAAACCCAGAATAACAGACTTCTACTGCCAACATCTTAAGTTGTCTTGGGTTGGAAAAATATCTCACCCCAATCTTTTTTTGGCAATTCTCTTCCAGAATTTGATTTATGCATTATTTTAAAGTTGTTTGGAGGGGAATGTTGGGAAAGTTTGTCTGGGTTGCTACCTGTACTTCTCCAACTTATCCAGTTATCTTGTTGAAGAAGCCTGCTTTACCCAACAATGTTAATAAGTAGAATCCAATCTAAAATAAACTTATTTAGAAGAAAATTTACCTTCCAAAATATAGACAAAGAAAGGCTGGATGGAACAGAAGATAAAGGACTGGTCTTAGGGAGTATCCATCATTTGGGGAATGAATAAACAAATCATGGCATATGCATGTAATATAATACAATTTTGTTATTAAAAATGATGAAAGGGATGGTTTCAGAGAAACCCAAGAAGACTTATATGAACTGACTCAGAATGAAATAAGCAGAACCAGAAGAATAGTTTATGTCATTACAACATCATTGGAAAGACCAACAACTTTGGAATGCTTAAGCACGATGATCCCAATGACTACTCATGATTTCAGAGGACTAATAATGAATACCCTCCTCATTAACAGATAAGTGTTGGACTCAGGCTGGAGAATGAGGTGTATTTTTTGACATGGACAATGCAGGAATTTGGTTTGTTTGACAATACATATTGTTACAAAGATTTTGTTTTTAAATTTTTTTAAAAATGAGAGATGGAGGTAGGAGGGAGAAAAAATAGATTTTTGATTGAAAAAAAATGTTTAAAAAGATTTGACCACATAGTTAGGAATACCTGATCTCAAGTCTTATCTCTTACACAGCACATACTGTCTGTATTACCTAGGTAAGTTGCTTAACTTTTCGATGTCTCAAGCAACACTTTAAGATTGTAAGTCAAAGAACAATTACAGATGTGCATTGTTAGAGGAAATTTACCTATTGAAAATTCTTTATATGAATGACATATATAGTCTGGTCTTTCTGTGCCTCTCCCTCTCCCCCCCCCCCCAAAAAAAATTAAAGAGGAAAAAAAGTTGGAATAAATGAGAAAAAAAAGCAGAGCAATAGAACTAGTGTTTATTTTTGTGTTCCTAAGTATTCAATAGTGAGTTCCTTTTGGACAGAGATTAGGTAAAACATGTTTGGCTAAAAATAGAATATCTTAATTATGAAAGCTTTAGGATATTCAAGGGGTCTTAGAAACAGAACTGGAGATATATCAAAAGAACATCTGTCAGATTAATGTTTAAACCTTTGAGAAAAGACAATTTGTTTCCTGGTGAATTTCAGAGAGGTAGACACCATACTTCTCTTGAAGATCCATGCTCATATTTTAGCATACTGACAGTCAAGTTCTTCTTAATACTTAGCTGAAGTTTATCTTGTTTTAATTAGAGTTTCTTAGTAAATTATTAATAATAAGTAAGTAGAATAAGTGCTAAGAATCCTTTTCAGAAATTCCTTTCATGGACTTGATAGCAGTAATTGTCACCTTTTAGTCTTCTATAGGAAAAGGAACCCCCTTTCCATTAACTTTTCTTGATAAAACCTCTTCTCTAATGTATGTGTAGATTTAATCTTTTAATAATAAAATTTTAATTTTATTGCAGTAATTATCTTATGAGATAAAGTATATTTAAAATTTTTACTATTATATAATGACTTGATGCTGAATTACGTTGTTAGATTATTTGTAGAGCTTTTAGGAGGGATAGGGAGTAGAACTGTGGCTTCATTCATATAGGGAACTCCCAGGTGAGAAAACTCCCTTTATCAATGTAGGGAAACACCTTCATTCCCCCTCAGTCACATAGTGATGGCCACACACTAGATTTCACCATTTTGCACAGAAGTCATTGTAATGGTAATTAATTTGTTTGATCAGATGTTAAGTAGATCCTAGTGACCTAGTGTTAAGTATAGAACTCTGTCCATTGGTGAAAAGGTGTGAATTCCCCTGTGACTTGGAAGAATGCTATTGGCTGAGACACTCC
>CM053600.1:8742745-8779709 GCA_028646575.1 Pseudocheirus occidentalis
ATAATATTGTGAACTGTTGAAACTGTGAACATTGTACTGAATAAAGATTTGTAATGGAATAAACAGAGTGTTCACTAATACTGTGTAATCTGAATCTTAAAAGCTGTTTACAGTAGCATTCTCTCAGGAATCTACTGCTGATTGACTTTACAGTCATCCAATTACCTAGTGAGAAAATCTGACATTCCCCTACCTGTTATTCTACTTCTCTCCATCCCTCATTCACTGAAATCAAAGAGCTCTCCTAAATCACTGAGCCCTTCAATTCCCCCAACACTCAATAGTACCCCTGGTCTGACTCCACTTTTCTCCATCTTTAATCTCAACTTAATACTTAGCTCTTTCAATTCTACCCTGCTCTCTTCTATTGAATAATTTGCCCCCATGTCTCATTTCTATTTTCGTCTTGCCATATCTTAGCCCTGGATTACTCTCACCATCCTCTGCTCCAATTCATAAGCCACCGAAAACATTTAGAGGAAGTTTTAAAACTGTGATGTTTGGGTATATTCCCAATTCATATTTTCCAATCTCAACTAGACCCTCACTGCAACAAGGCAGTCCTTTTCTTCCTGCTTAATTAAATCTCCATTTCATTCCTCATGGAAGCTATTAGAAGCATGTCTTCTTTCCTCAAGTCTTCCTCCTCACCTTTCTCTCAGCTGAGAACCATGCCTCTTTATTTTCTTGAGAACATTAAGATCTTTCAGTGTGAGCTTCCACTTCTCCTATTCCCTTTATCTCAAAATACCTTGACATTGTCTACTACTCTCTTCCTTCCCCTAGTCTTTGACAGAGTTGACACTTGTCCTTACTCAGATTAACTCTTCTATATGATCTGTTGACTCACTTTTTATTTTTTTCTTGCATCATTCTCATTTCTCTTCCCAATTTTTCCTCCACTTCTCTTACTTGATTTTCAAAATTCTTTTTGAGTTCCTCCACGGCCTGTAAGCAGTTCATATTTTCTTGGAGGCTTTTGATGCAGGAGTTTTGACTTTGTTGTCTTCTTCTGGTTCCACGTTTTGATTCTTTTTGTTCCCCCCAAAAGGATTCTATGGTCTGGTTGCACTTCCTCTGTTTGCTTGTCTTGTCATTCAATTACTTGTCTTTTGATCTCTTTGCCACAGTAGAACTCTGCTTCCAGAGGGGAGGGAGCTGTGTCCCAAATTGTTGGGGTTTTCACAGTTGTTATCAGAGCTATTATCTGAACTATGAGGAGGGTGCCCTCTCTACAGCCACCACAAACTCTGGCACATTTGCCACACACTCTAGGACCACCACCCAAGACTATGAACCAGATCCAAGCAAGTCAAAGCAAGAGTGATTATCCTCTGAATAGTTGCTTGGTCCCTCTAAAATCTGTAGGCCAAGAGCTCTGGAGTCAGTCATATGGCAGCAGCTGCAGCCACTGCACCTCTGCCACCTCTTGTCCTGGTTATAAGGGCCAGACTGTGCTTTTCCATCGTCCAGTGCTGGCAGAGTTACCCACTGACCTTTTACTTTCTTTTTGGCATTTATGGGTTGAGAAGTCTGGAAACAACCAGAGATGCTGTGATTCACTCTCCCAAAGTCTGCTGTGGCTGATCTGGGCCACCCTGGGCCGCTTGTGGCTCATGCAGGTCTGTGCTCAGCTCTCAGTTCAGAGCAATAGACCCTTTCTGTCAGCCTGCCAGGATGCCTTCAGTAGGAGATTTGTTTCTCTCTGTCACTTTATGGAATCTGTAGCTCTAAAATTTGTTTAGAGCAGTAGTTCTCAACCCTCCTAATGCTGCGACCCTTTAATACTCTTATGTGGCTGTATCTGCATGTGGGTGGACCTGCCTGGAGATGGATAGAGGAGCGGTGTCTTGGTTCCTAAGACTGTGGGAAATATGTGTTTTTCAATGGTCTTAGGTGACCCCTGTGAAAGGGTCATTTGACCCCCAAAGGGGTCATGACCCACAGGTTGAGAACCACTGGTTTAGAGTCATTTTTTTTTTTTACAGGTATTGGAGGTGGTTGAAGCAGGAACTTAAGCAATTTTCTGCTTTTTACTCCACCATCTTGGCTCTGCTGTCTGCGGGATTTATATATTGCCAATGGACCCAGATGGCTCTGGTAGTATAGATATAGAAGATAGGATGTCATGTGTGAGGAAGAGAAAAAAAGGTCAGTTTGATTGAATCACAGAGTATGGGAAATAATGTTCAATGAGATTGGTCAATAGATTGGGGCCAGATTCTGCAGGCCTTAGAAGCTAAGCAGAGGAATTTATGTTTTATCCTAGAAGCAGAAGAAGCCACTAGAATTCACTGAGTAAGTGAGTAACAGGGTTAGATCTGCACTTTAGAAATACTACTTTGGTACCAGTATAGACTAAACTGAAGTGGGGAGAAATTTGAGACAGTGAGATGGACCAACTGATTAGTAAGATGCTACTTAATAATATTAATAATTAATAATATCAATAATCTATAATAATAATTAATAAACTTAATAATCTAGGTAAGAGGTGATGAGAGTCTGATCTAAAGTAATAGCTGTGTGAGTGGAGAGAAGGGGTCAGATGTGAGGATGCAGGTAGAAATGACAATATTTAGCAACCACTTGTATATGTGGTGTAAGGGAGAATGGAGAAATCAAAGATAATGTCAAGGTTATGAACTTGAGAGACTGGAAAGAAGGTTGTGCCTTTGACAGAAATAGAAAAGTTTAGAAAAGGAAAGGGTTTGGAGTAAAAAGATAGTTTGATTTTGGACATGTTGAGTTTAAGACGTGTCCAGTATGAAATGTCCAAGAAGTAACTGGTGATGTGGGACTGAAGCTCAGGTGAGAGGCTGGGGCAGGATATATAGATGGAGGAGACATCTGTATAGAAATGAGAGTTTAACTTATAGAAACTGATGATGTTACAAAGAGAGCGTAGAGGGGAAATAAGAAAAGGGACCCAGGCAGAACCTTGGAGAACACCCAGGGTTGGATGACAGGAGACTGAGGAGGATGGATAAGACAGATATGAGGAAAATAAGGAGAAGATTCAGGTCGTGAACATCCAGAGAGGATAGACTATTCAAAAGCAGAAGGTGGTCAATAGTGTCAAATGTAATAGAGAAAGCAAGAAGGATTAAGACAGACATGACCATCAGTTTTGATAACTAAGAGATTGGTGGTAACTATAGAGAGAGTAGTTTCAGTTGAATGATGAGGTCTGAAGCCCGATCGGAAAGGATGAAAAATGAGGGAAGAGATGTGGAGGTAATGAGGGTAGACATATTTTTCAAGGAGTTTGGCTAAGAAAGAAAAGAAAGATACAGGACAATTAGGGAAATTGTTTGTGGGATGGTAATGTCTAGGGCAGGGGTGGGGCCCTCTAGGTCCTCAAGTGCAGTCCATTGACTGAATCCAAACTTCACAGAAGAAATCCTTTTATTAAAGATTATTTCGACTCTAGTATAAGTTTTTAAGAGTAGGTGAGACATGATAGACCTAGTTGAAGTCACTTCTTTGTCTTTTGCTCTCCAAGAGGACCCTGGAATCCAGAAGGTGATGCTAGTGAATTGGATTTAAGTGAGAGAGGGCTGTGCAAACTCACAGATTCACTTTCTCCTCCAGAGCCTCTATGTGTCCAGTCTTATCGAACATTATCTCCAATACTCTATGATTCAGTCAAATTGACCTTTTCTCTTTTCCTCACACATGACACCTTATCTCCTGTCTCCATACCCTTACAGTATTCCACATGCCTGGAATGCACTCCATTCTTGCCTCTACTTTACAAAGTTCCTTTTCTTCCTTTAAGATGCAACTCAAGCTCTGTTTTCTGTATGATGCATGAAACCTTTCTGATCCTCTTCACTGCTATTTGTCCTCCTTCCAGATCACCTTGTATTTAACTACTTATATATATATATATATATATATATATACACACACACACACAAGATTTTCAAAAAGTCTTCATGCAAGTTTAAACTAGTATGCAAGCCTTATATTTGCAGAAAGACTTTTGGAACACTGTTTTAGTATTTATTACTTTTATATTTATGCTTTGTGTGTATATATATATATATATATATATATTTCCCCATATAACTGTTGCCTCCCTCATTAGGATGCACATTACTTGTAAATAGGTATTGTTTCATTCTTCATGCTTGGTACATAGAGTTGTTTTCTTTGTCCTTTATTTGAAGAAGATGTCTTGGGGTGATGTCTTGACTTACGTATGAATTGGATTTAAATGAGGCAGAGTTGCATAAAGTTGTCAGCCTCCCTCTCTCTTCTAGAGTCATCAAAGTCCAGTTGCAAGACAAAAGTCAAGATGACTGGTGGTGGCCCAGGATGCAGTGGATGACCTTGACATCTTCGGTATGTGAACAAACTCTAAGCACTGCACAGTACCTGCATCAGTTGCCTTCATGACAGTTGGAACAAATTGTTCTCATTTGCCTATTCTGCCAGGGGAAGTCTTTACATGTTTGGTGTAGACACCCTCCTAACTCACTGACAGGTCTGAGAACTGTTGGTTATCTCAACCTGGGTTAGCCCTTCTGCTGGGATGGTTTTACCAGGGTGTGGTCACTGTACATGCTACAGTTTCTTGGAGTCACCAAGAAGGTGGGCACCAAAGGTGGCAGAGCAGCCTGAAAAGGGCTTTACAAGCCCTCATACCAGAAATGCCAGTCCTTCCTGAATATCCCATACATATTTAATAAATACTTGCTGATTGATTAAAATGCTCTAGAAAGATGAGCTATTATTATGATTTCTATTTCAGATCCAACATATAGGTGACTGTCTGAATTCTGCTAACTGACATTACAGCCTAAAGCAGAAGTATCCAAGAGGAAGGATTGGTCATTTGGCATGGAACTACTCAAATAACACTTACTCAGCTTTACCATTTAAGCTTTTAACATTTTTATCATCTGCCTAGCCAGATAGTGGAATTAGGGGACTAAATCCTCTCTCATTCTCTCTGTCTGCCAGATGAGAGGTAGCATGGCATAATGATACAAAAATGGCCTAGGAATCAGCAAGAGTTGGATCCAATGGACGTCTTTGATGTCTGCCAACTTTGCCATTTTGGGCAACCTCCCAGTGCGCTAGGTAACTCTCTAAGACTGTGAGTTGATGATCTGCTTTGGTGTAGGAAGTCCCTTACAAGCAACTATCTGCACAAATGAAATCACAGGCCAGGCTTAAAAGAAAAAGTGCCAGGGTGAGATAGTCCTTACCTTAATGGAGTTGAGAGTCTAAGTGGAAGACAGAGCCCACTCTTATATAAGTACATGTAGCTTATTATTTTCTTTAATGTCAGACTTGTGGTTTCATTGGCACAAATTAGTCCTGGTCATGAAATGCTCAATAACAATGTGCATTAACAACTTTTGTTCCACTTAGTCTTACAGAGTTGCTTTTGACACTTGAAAGATCTAGGATGGCATAACTCACATGTGTCAGAAACAGTAAAATTAACCCAGAGTAGATATAATAATTATCGAGATTGGTCTCTTATAGAGTCTTTGTAAGACCAAAAGTGGCAGAAAAATTGCATATCTGAATAGGCAGGTGAAGGTTCCCTACTGTGAATTCCCTTTACTGGTGAAATAATAGATTTGGACACACACACACACACACACGAGTTATACTAATACACTCTAATTTTGATCCTCTGGTTTTCTCATCAGTTTTCCTTCGTTCCTCCTTTCAGTAACAGTAATACATTTTTTTTCCTCATCATAATCAGTGTAGCATATGTTTTACAAAATGGGCCAAGTTCCTTTCTTCAAAGACAGTACAATCTAAATTGGAGACAAGGGGAGATGATGTAAGAGATGAAGGGAAATTTAAAAAAAAGAGAGAAACTAGAATAATAGGAGTGAAAAGCAAGCCTTGATGTAACTTTAAGAAAAATTGCAGGAGAGCTTCACCCACCTTCTTCCTTCAGGGATTGTTCATCTCCTTCTGGCCTTGGGAGCAGACATAAGTCAAGAAAAGGAAAAAAAATACAGATTTCTGCCAAGTGGAATAGAGAAGAAACATCTCACAGAAAGAAAAGAATGTTGTCTTCAAGCTTCTGAAAGTGTACCGTAGACAATGGGGAATCAACTGTGCTAGACTGAAGGCCAGGCCAACTTGTTGAATACACTATTCCTTGGGAATATTTAACCCCTTATCACATGCCCAAGTCATTTTGAGTCCCCAAAGTTGAATTTGTTATACTAATTAGGTGGTTTTCTACAGTTGATGTGGTGAATGCTGATGCAGGCAAATTAAGTTCATTATCAATAACTACACAGACTCAGTTAATCATCTGTTAACTGGTATCCTCTTATTATCTCTGAAAATGGAAGGATAGTTCAGAATCAAGGGTATAGATTCTACTTCCCCAAGGATAATAATAGTTGGTAGCTATAGCGCTTTAAGATTTGCAAAATGTTTTGCATATCGTATTTTATTTGAATCTCACAACAACCTTGTGAAGGATGTACTAAAGGTATTATTATCCCTATTTTGAATGGAAAAGGAGACAGATTCAGAAGGTTGTTACTTGCCCATGGTCACACAGCTAGCAATGTTATAGGCAGGATTTGAAAATAGATCTGCCTGATTCCAGGTCCCACACTCTATTATGCTACCTTCCCTTTCCCTAAATGGTCAGATGGACCCTTGTTGGTTGACCACCTTCTTGTTTGCTGGCTGGTCTATTCAACTCATGGTCTTATCTCATATTTCAAAACTTCTTTATCCAATACTTTTTTTTAGTCTGCACAGATGCTGAATTTTATTGGATGGGTCAGATGAGAATAGTGACTTATTTCCCCTTAACTTTCAGTAATGTTGCATTTCCCCAAACTCTGGTAACTCTAGACTGATAGAATTCTGTACTGTTTTCAGTTCTGGGCACCAAAATCTGACAAGGATAAGATCCTCTGAAGGGCTTTAAAAGGGAGGGCCACCATGCTGGTAAAGGATCTCTAGTTTATCCCAGTGAAGACCCACTGAAGAAACTAGGGGAATTTAGACTGGAGAAGAAAAGATTTGAGTCTTAGGTTATGAGAGTTATCTTGAGTTACCTAAAGGACTGTTACATAGGAGAAGAATTAGATTTCTTTGCTTGGTCCCAGAAGGCAAAACTAAAAGAAATGCTGGTGTAAGCTGCAAAGAGCCAATTTAAGCTTGACATAAGGAAAAACTTCCCAATGGAGCTACCTCAAAGTGAAATCTGCTGCCTCTGGAAGCAGGAGGGAACCTCTCTCTAGCAGCCTTCAAGCAAAAGTAGGATGATCACTTGTCAGCTATTGTTGTAGAAGTAATTCTTTTTCAAGCATGGATTGGACCAGAGGGTGTCTGAAATTCCCTTCTAACCCTTAGATTCAATGATTCTGATTTATCCAACTTATCCAGATTATTCTATTCTATTCTATTCTGTTCTGTTCTGTTCTGTTCTGTTCTGTTCTGTCCTGTCCTGTCCTATTCTGTTCTATTCTGTTCTGTTCTGTTCTATTCTATTCTATTCTATTCTATTCTATTCTATTCTACTATTCTATTCTATTCTATTCCATTCCATTCCATTCCATTCCATTCCATTCCATTCCATTCATCTATCTCTATCTCTCTATGTATCTATGTATCTCTTGTTTTGTATATATTTGTTTGCAGGTTGTCTCCTCCATTAGATAGTTAAACTCTGGGTGCAGGGACTGTCCTTTGCCTCTTTGTACTCCCAGTACTTGGCACAGTGCCTGGCATGTAGCAGACACAATAAATAGAGATGAATCGATTCTGTCGTCCGTTGTGGTATTCCGTTAGAAGATGCTATCCCGGTCACTTAGCATACTGTCAGCAGTGACATATCTGCAGCGAGCATATCTGAAGACAACTAGAAATATTTCTTTGAATTGCTGAGAATTCTCTTATGGAAGGAATCCTGATTATAATAGAGCAGTTGCCCAAACCAGAGAACTTCTCAACCTTCCTCTGTCTTTTTCTAAAAATTTTTTAAATTTATCAAAACCATTTATTTTCCACCCCCATCCTCCACCCTCATCCTTTAAGTGGAATAAAACAAAACAAAAGAAAACCCTAGTAACAAACAAGCAGAGGAAGGCAAAATAAATGCCCATATAAGTCATGTCTAAAATGTGTCTCCTTCTGTATATTAATTAGTACATCACCTCTCTGTCAGTCCTCCAAATTCAAAACTGACTATTGCTCAACCACAACCCTTCCATACATGTGGTACCTAGGCATAATACACCAAAAAAAAGTGCACGAATTTTTCCACAACATAATGGGCACTGTAGTATAAAGAATACAATATCTGAAGACAGAAAACCTTCCTTAGTGTCTTAGTTCTGTCCCTCACTAGCTGCCTATCCTTAGACAAACCACTTCCTCTGTCTTGTTCAGACTTCTTTCATTTGTAAAATGAGCAGCTTGGATTCTCTCTACTCTGACAACTAAAGCTTCTTCCAAGCTTCTGCCCCCACATCTCGCTGAGGGTAGTCTTCTTGATCCTAAGGAAATGTACTTCTCTGAAACAGCTGCACTTAAAGGGGCCAGAGAGGAAGGGTGACATAGTAGAAAGAACAGTGGGCTTGGAGTGAGGAGAGCCCTAGTTAAAATTTTTCCTCTGACCTACTAGCTAGTCACTTAATCCCTTTGAGTCTCAGTTTCCCCATCTGAAAAGTGTGAATAATACCATCTGAAATGTCTATGTTGCAGATTTGGTATGAAACTTAAAAGAGATCATATTCAGGATGAGCTTCCAACTGCACTAAGACTTTTGGGATGGCCACAATATTAATAAAGGTAAATTGTAAAGTGAAATGATAAATTTCAAGACATTTAGATCTACCAGTGATGACTAGTCTCAAGATTTAGGGAGCAACACTAACAATATTGTTTAGGCTCTGCAATTTCAATATGCTAGCTTTGTTGAAATGGAAACTTTGTATTAATTGCGTACATCTTCCTGCCCTCATGTTTAAGCTACATTTCTTTCCCAGTTGCTTCTAAACACTAAGGAAAATGGTGAAACATCTCTGGAGCTTCTCTTCCCTTATCTGTGGGTCCCTTTCTTCCTCACTCATCATAAAGGATCTGTAAAGTTCTTTTTTTCCTTTATAGCTATGATTGGTGCTCTCTTGTTCTTGTCTCTTCACCTTGAACCAAATTCTTAATTTAGAAATTTATGACTTAGGGAGAGCCAAATAACTGTGTCTAGTGTGATTATTTTCACTGAATTGATTTGCTAAGTTACTGACCTGTTCCATATCAGATGAGGGAATTATTTTCCATATCTCTTTCTATACGTCCATCAGTTAATTTGGGGGCCATGGTAACTAGCCACATTCTGATCTGTTAAATATACGTGGGAGTGGGGGTAGTTATTTCTCTTCAATTATCATGAGGTGAGTTGGCAGCTGGGTGACAGGTGGGTGACTTGCTTGAGTGACGCTGAAAAAAATGAGCTATTGTGCCATCTTTGGCTCCTTTTGCCCTTCGTCAAACCTCAGTTGATCCTGTGTGACCATGCTTAACATAGCTGTGTTTTATTGATACAAACTATGATGCTTTTATTTTCATAAGACCTTTGAGTGGGGGGATGATGCAGACAGAAGAATGTTACCACCTCCCCCATGCAAATGTCCATAAAACACCTGTCAAATTTTACTGGCTATGAACAGCTGTCATAAATACAGAAGCCCGGGCAGATTGCCATACCTAGCAAATGGGGAGCTTGTATTATTATCCTTTAATTAAATATACCTTTCTTGGTTCATTCCCTTTTCTCTTGTGTTGAGGCAATAAACCAAAATATTGTCTGAATCATAATAAATAGAAAATGCAGGATTACGATGAAGTCAGTAACCCGATATAATTTGTGCTTTTTAAAAACATATTCCCTCCCTCCAATAGCACAAAGCTGCATAGTAGAACCCAAAATAACCTCTCTATTTAAAAAAAGCTGTTGGTTTTGCACAAAGATTGCTAGTGCTCAACTTTGCATATTTGTGGTGAAGTATAAAAAAATGTGTCTGGAAGGAAAGCCGTTATGTTTTTGTTACTACCAAATGGTCAAACAACTCTTATTACTTAAAGGGAAGTGAAACCTGCCTCCATATGAATGTTTTAAATAAATCCTATGAAACCTATGAATCTGTATAAATGTCAGTGGAGCAAATGTTGACAAACTAGAAACATTGAATTCCTGCAATTTTCAGATACGAAATGAATCATTGCACAACAGAACATGTTATTACAGAAGTGGAATGCTACTCTCCAAGTGTACGTGAGTGACTGAGATCATAAGAATTTTCATTCTCAATGCAGAAAAACATAAAAGGCCAAATTATGCTGAAATACTTATTGAAATCCAGCCCAACTTTAGGAATATCAAATGGCCTCCAAGAATATTTCCATGTTGTAACTGATTGCTGACTCTTTGCTTTGGTGTGTAGACAAATGTGATCTGAACATTTGGCCTTTTTTTTTAAAAGGGTTTCTATAAGCCATTTTCCCATCTCCTACCAAAAGTCATTTAAGGGCATAGCTAAAAAAAAAAAACCAAAACAAAAAAACCCCAACAAAACTCCAATCTCTCCCCCCTCCCCCAAAAGGCTGTTGGATAGGAAAAGTAGAATTTGTAGTTTCACTCTTCAAGTACAGTGAAAAGCTACATTATTTGTAATTGGCTGTGTTTTGTGTGTGTGTGTGTGTGTGTGTGTGTGTGTGTTTTAGCAGAAGATATTCCAGTACCACTCAGTTATAATGGGAAATAGAAGAGTGTGACGGTGTTTATTTGAAATCTCAAATGGGCTGGGATGTTTTTTGTGTTATCTGAGATTTTGGTTCCTGTTAAAAAAATAAGAATTATGCTACAGTGTTGATGTCTACTCACAATAAAAAGGTTTTTAGAGTTATAAAATAGCCCCGCTATCCTCAAGCTATCCGTTACTCAGCTGGGCCATTTGCTGCTTGATATATGACTCTTCCACCAACCTAATCCCCTAAACAACGGAGATTTTGAGCTACTGTAAAATACTTCAATTAGGTTTGGGCTACACATTCTCTCCAGCAGCTGGGTTCCCAGTCAGGGTGTTAAAGCCATAGAATTAATTCATTGTAATAACCTATTTTCTACACTTCTAGGGGAATTAGCGAGAGCAGCACGGCTGGTCTTCCTCAAACAAAGTAAACTCTATCCTTGGGTTTTTTTTTTGCTTTTTTTTTTGTTTCCTGAAGTGATGCCTGGGAGAACTTTCTTTTATTGTTGTCACCTTTCATTGGGCAAGTTAGGTCCTGAGACAATGGCAGCAAGTACACCGATCACCATGTGAGGAGTCACCTCGATTGAGTTCACCAAAACCAAAATAGCTAAAGGGTAATTCATCTCATCATTTAGGAGTTTAGTTGGCAGGGCAGGTTGTGGGAGTTAGAAGTTCTTTCTATGTGTCACCATGGCAACTGAGGGAAGTTACATTGATTCCTCCCCCATCTTCTCCATATCATCATCCCCACACCCTCAGTTGCTGAGGTATTTACTATCTGAACAACTGCTAGGAAGCCAGGTTCTCCAAGCGCCCTCTTAAGAGTTCCCAAATAACGGTCTCTGCACTTCATATTTGCCATTTCTGTCTGCTTTGAATTCTGAAGTGCTACTCATGTTGTGTGGCTATATGGTCATGAGAAAAACCCCTTGGAATAACTGTAGTTGTAATTTGCCTTTGGGAAATTGCAAAGCTTTGCTGACACAGGCTACTTCTAGAAATGAAGAAAGGCTCATCATTAAAAAAATTATTGATGAGTTTTACTTTTACATAATCTTCATTTTCAAGTATATCATTATTTCAAGTATATCTTTACTTTATATCTTTACAACCTATCCTTCCAGTGAGCCATCCTTTGCAATAAAGAACGAAAAAAGGAAAGGAAATAAACAAAAATAGCAATTCAGCAAAACAAATCATGGCAAGTCTGATGATATATGGAAGGTCCTTCCCCTTCTATGCAAAGAAGGGAGGGAGTTCTATTTTCTCATTTCTTCTATGACCTTAGTCACTATAATTATGCAGCATTTAGCATCATCTTCCCCCCTTTCCCTTTATATTGTTGCAGTCATTATATATATTGCTTTTTTGGTGCTGCTTACTTCACATAAATCTTTTCATGATTTTCTGAATTCTACATGGCATAATGAACTTTTATTACACTCCTTTGCCACCATTTGCCTGGCCATTTGCCATTTGATGGGTACTTAATTTGTTTCTAGTTCTTTGCAACTACAAAAAGGCTACTATTAATATTTAGGTATATTTGAGATCTTTCTTTCATGGGCTAGCTTTAAAAAATCATTTATTTATTATAAACATTCTTTAAAAATTTTTTGAGTTCCTAATTTTCCATTCATTGAGAAGGCAAGGCATATGATAACAATTATATACATGAAATTGTGTAAGTATATTTACATATTAGGCTGTTGGGAAAAAAGACAATTTTTTAAAAAAGTGAAAAAATTATAATTCAAGATGCATTGAGAATTCCTCATTTCTCTGGAGGTGGACAGTTTTTCATTCATGAATCCTTCAGAATTGTCTTGAATCATTGCAACGAGCAGAGTAGCAAATCACAATTTTTTATCCTTAAATTGTTGTTACAATGTTACATTTTGTCCTTACATTGTTTTTTATTTTCCTGGTTTTGCTTGTCTTACTTTGTATCAACTCATATAAGTCTTCTCAGGTTTTTCTGAACCCATCCTGCTTATCATTTTTTAGAGCACAATAGTATTGTATCACAATCATCCGCTACAATTTGTTCAGTCATTTCCCAATTGATGGACATCCCTTCAATTTCCAATTCTTTATCACCACAAAAAGAGCTGCTATAAATATTTTTGCACATATAGGCTCTTTTCTTTTATCTTTGATCTCTTTGGGATATAGATCTAGTCGTGGTATTGCTGGGTCAGAGGATATGCCCTTCGGGCATGCTGCCAAATTGTTCTCCAGAATGGTTGGGCCAATTCACTGTTTCATCAACAATGCATTCGTGTCCCACTTTTCCCAAACCCCTTCCAGAATTGTCATGTTTAAGGTCCATTTTTTTAATGCTAATATTCTATTGATATTGCTATTTGGCTGCAAGTCATGGCACAATACAGTTTCCAAAGAATTAAAAATGTATATTGCAAAACAAGCAATGGAGCTGTACATGGCAGGTATATGGGTGCCATACAATATAATAAACAAGGTGTGTTCTGTGTGAGGAGCAGCAAGTAGACTATTAGACTATAAAGAACATGGAATGAAGTAATGTATAAGACAACTGAAAAGAGATGAGGGGACCAGGTTGTGCAGAGCAAATTATAATCTTCATTGTTGGAAGGAACCACACATGGAGAAGATCATACATCTGTTTGAATAATTTTTAATTTAAATAGAATACAATAATCTTTTTTGCAACTTCTGATGAATTGGAAAAGTTGATTTTTAAAAATCTTCCTCTTTTCTTCAGTAGTTGACTTATAAATGCATATTCTAATTTATCATGCAACTGTGAGGGAGGGCATCCCCATCACTTACCTCCATAAGGAAGCCCTGAACAAAGAATCATGGCCTAAGGCCATTTGTGCACTGGATAGAAATTTAAGAGACTTCAGTCGTTCTAACAGCTAAATTGAAGAACTCAGTTCTTTCTAGAGAAATCATGTGTCATTGCTGAAACAATGGTCCACAAAGCTGAATTCTAGAGCTGATTTTCCAGAGGTTACATCTAGTTAATACAGAGGAAAGGAAGATATTTGGATCCAAAGATTGCATTGCATATCATACATGTCCACGACCAGTAGGCAGAAGGCTGCAAATGAGAGATGAAGTGCTTTGCCCGAGGATTATCCTGACATTTGCACTTTCCAGATCAATTTTTCTCCTTAAAGGGATAAGCGTCCCTTTTAGTATAAAATATATGTGCATCCCCTGTTGGCCAGGCCAACCTTTGGTGGGGATTTAAGGGCACTTTTTTTTTCAAAGAGCTTATGGTTCTTTATCTAAATCCTGGGTGGAAACTGAGTAGACTTCAAGGGTGATTCTGGATGGGAAGAGTTCTCCCAGGACCACCTGCTGCTCTTCTGATATAAGGGCTTTTGCTTGATAATTTCAGGGCTTGTTGATTGAGTCATAGATTCTGCTACTAACAAAGGAATTGAGATCACTGTCCTCTCCTTTCATCCGGGCCCTTTAGGCTGACTTTACATTTCTCCTCATTAGTCTACCTGCATAGCAACAAGTCTCTTTGTGTTGTCCAGTCACTTTGGGAAGAACTATTAAGTAACCTATGTCCCACAGGTCAAAACCAAAAACTTTAGGGTAATTGTGTGTGTGTTTTTAAAAACTGTATTCTTAACACAAACTCCAAATGACACGATCTTTCCATAAACATAGTAGAATAAAAAAGAAGGTTGTACATGAAACTTCGGATCTCTTTATACACAATTTTCTTTTTTTTTTTTTTTTTTTAAGTATATATTAAATTCAACATGTAACTTTCAAAGCTGCCCTGAATGTTTTTGATTTTTTTCCTGAACTTTCTTATCTCCTGTGGGTTAAAAATGCTTTAATGATCCTCTTTTCTTTTTTCTTCCTTTTCATTTTTTTTCCTTTTGGCAACCCTATCCTCCCCTCTCTCCTACCTTTCTTCCTTTCAAAATTGGGGAAAAAAAACCCAACAGCATCCCAAAAAGCCTTTGCAGAAACATGCTTAGTCAAGCAAAACAAATTTCCCCTTTAGCTGTGTCTGAAGATGTATGTCTTATTCTGCATCTTGAGTCTTAGGACAATTTTTTTTTTGTATCTACAAGATTACTTTAAATCTGTCTGATGTCCTTTGGATGAGGTTATGGGCTCAGGGAACCATAAAAAAACAAAGAGGTCAGGGTAACATAAAATGATGAGGTATAGGATTAGGGGTGCTTGAGACCCCAAAATACCATCATGTTGGGTCCTGCCAAATGAATCTGACTTAAGTCTTCTCTCAGCCAAAGAAAACCAAAATTTATTAAAAGTTCACCATATTGGGTAGACTGGAGTCTTGGTATCTGTAAGGCTTGTATCACCAGAATCACCTGATACATAGCAAGTAAGTGTGTGCTAGAAAAATTTATGATGCTCTCACATATATGGAGGCAAGATAGGGTCTTATATACAGAAAGGTTGTGGGAGGAATCTAGGGGTGGTCTAGGGGAGGAGTTTAGGGAGGGTCTTCAGGAGGAGTCAATGAGGTCAGACTCCAGTAATGAGTGATTAAGGGTGGGAAGTTGCTGGAGGCTACCTGGAGACTACCTGACTGGACAGTGGTAGGCTAGGCCAGTTCAAGGGTGAAATGGATTTGGGCATAGATATCTTGGGAGGGAAGTTGCTGGACAGAGGGTGGGAAGTTGCTGGACAAAAGAGGGCTAAACAACAAAAGTTTGGGCAGAGCCACAATGAAAAGCCTATGGTCTCAGGCAAATGCCTCAATGGGAAGATTCAAGGAGAGCTCCAGGGGGTTCCCAGAGCCCAGTAACCTCATCATTTTGGTCCTTTAGCCAAATCTTAGTCTCCATTTACCTCCACTTTTATTGGAGTCCCAGCCCCGAGTCTAGTTCAACTTCAGTCCATTCTGAGCACTATGCCCAAAACAATTTCCTATAACTATCATACTAATGTCATGCATCTAGGTGGAATGGTGGATAGAACATTAGACCTGGAGTCAGGAAGACCTGAGTTCAAATTTAGTCTCAGATACTTTCAAGCTGTATGATTTTGGGCAAGTTACTTAATTCTGTTTGCCTCAGTTTCCTCATCTGGAAAATGAACTAGAGAAGGAAATGGCAGACTAATCCAGTATTTTTACCAAGAAAAACCCAAATGGGATTACAAAAAGTTGGACATGACTAAGCAATATCATATTAATAGTTTTCTATCACTATTTAGATCAGAGTTTTTTTTTGTTTTTTTTTTTTAGATCAGAGTTTCTTTATCTTTTTTCTGTATGATCCCATTTAACAGTCTGGGGAAGCCTATAGACCCTTCTCAGAAGTGTCTTTAAATGCATATATATATATAACAGAAGATAATTATATCAAAATGTAGTTATTGAAACATAAAAAAAGAAAGTTCATGTTTCCTAGATTAAGAATTCCTATTCTAGATTTTTGTAAAACTCTCCTCCCCTCAGCCCGCATACTTTTGGTCTTTGTCTTCAAAATTATTTATAAGCTGGTTTCACCCTATCAATCTATTCTTATACATTATCCTACTATGCCCCAACTATACCTCCCATTTGCCTTCTAATCTATAACATGTAAGCCTCACTTTGAGATTTTTATAATATTCTGGCTGATCTAACTCACCATAGATTTTTTTTTTACTTCTTGAATGACAATTTTTTCTACCACCCCTAGAAAACTTTCTTCAATTAATCCTACTTATTATTTTTTTTTACCCCAAAACAATTTTACTTGGTGATTTTATATGTATATATCTCATGGCTATACCTGTATTATCTGTACCTATATGCACATATATGTATAAAGATGGACAGTCATATAAATTTACGTACATACTTAGACATATATATGATGAGGTGTAGGCTCTGGGACCCTCCTTGAGCTCTCCTTGAATCTTTGAGGTATAGGCTCTGGGAAACCCCTTGAAGTCTGATTGAAAATTCCCACTTCATGAGGCATTTGCAGAGGCCATAAGTATTTCATTGTGGCTGGGTCTAAATCTTTGTTACTAGCTTGGCCCTCCATTGTCCATCTACTTCCCACCCTTGAGCCTTTTAAAATATCAATCCATTCTTGCATTGACTTCATTAACTCCTCCTGAAGCCCCTCCCCAGACTCATTACTGGAGTCTGACCTCATTGACTCCTCCTGAAGCCCCTCCCCAAACTCATTACTGGAGTCTGACCTCATTGACTCCTCTTGAAGACCCTCCCCAAAGTCCTCCTCTAGGCCACCCCTAGATTCCTCCAACAACCTTTCTGTATATAAGAATCTTCCCTCCATGTGGTGTGAGAGTGCCACAGAATGCCCTAGTACAGACTTGTTCTGTGAGAGCGCCATAGAATGAGCTAGCACAGACTGGCTCCTTAAGAGTCTACCCCGCAAGGTGAACATTTAATGAGCTTTCAATAAACTTTACTTTTCTTTGACTGAGAAGACTTGAGTCGAATTCTTTTGGCAGGACCCAGTGTGTTGGTATTTTGGGGTCTCAGGCAACCCTAACCCTCTTTGTGGGTAAATCTCTTCATACATACATACATACATACATACATACATACATACACACACATATAGATACATAGATACACACATAGATATCCAAGGAAAAATGGTACAAGAAAAAAGCCATTTAAACACAATGAATAATGAAAAAGGGGTTAGCAAATAGTTTTTGTAATTGCAATTTTATGAACAAATGGTATTAATTATGAAATAGCAAAATTCATGTTTTAATTGTAATTATGCACTAATTCTTTGAACAAAGAATGAAGTGTTTGGTGTAATTTTTTTTACACAAAATTGTATTAGAGAACAATACAATATCCTTGACTTTTGTAGCATCTTAAAAGGAGTCATTGCTGAAAAATTTGAGGGCTTCATCAATTTTTCCAAAGGCCACTTATAATCTTTTATTAAAGGATTTAGTGGTTTCCTTTTTCTGAAGCACACAGTCAGCAAGAGATTGACAGAAAGATGTTGATTCAACGGGAAAGGGGACAGAGAGAGAGTGGAGTAGACACTAGTGTAAACAAGGAGGAATGTTTGAGTCTCATTTTATAAATGATCAATATCTAGCTCCCTTGTGTTAGAGAAACCTATTGGAAACGAAGGATTAGGGTGACTTCGGGGACCCCTTCCTTCTTTGGTTCATTTGCCTTCATCAAGGTGTATAAACTTCAATATTTTGCTCATTTTCACCCATTCTGCTAAGACCTAGGAACAAAAAGATATGGCACTCCCACAAAACTTACCTTATAAGCAATAAAAGCTCACAAATCATCAGAGACCAGGCTTTATCAAAAAGGAACACACAAAGGACTTACACCCAAGTTCTCCCTATTCTAATGGAGACATGCACTGTATCAAGGACTCACTCTGTCCTGGGTGGTACTCCTGGGGAGATGGGTCAGAATTTACTCTTCCTCATTCCTTCCATGGTTCTGTCTATTGGTTGGTCATTGCCATGAGTCTTCCTTGTAGTTGCTCATTATTGTGGATCTGCTTCCTGCTGTCACTCACATATGTAGCTCTGTCTCCTGGTTATAGCCCTCTACTCCTAGCTAGCAATGTGCTCCTTGCACCTCTAGATAGAGACACAGTCCTGGAGTCAGTAAAATCTGAGCTCAAATTCATACTCAGGCACTAACTGGTTATTTGACTCTGGGCAAATTACTTAACTTTCTCACCTAAAAATGGGATACCAATGTTACATGACTCACAGGACTATTTCAAGGATCCAATGAAATAGTATCTTACAGCACCTGGCACATAATTTATTATGTGCCTAATTTGTTTATGCTTGTTTCTTTCAATTACTGTCCTTAGTTCTCCTTTGCATTACTGTGTTCTCCTCCAATGAATGTCCCCTAGTAGTCAAGTTGACCTTCTATCCAGAGGATAATCCCAGTTCAGGAACATCAAGGAAGTTACACTGGGGTTTTGATAGTCACAATCTTAGGGTCATTTCACAGATACTTCATGCTCAGGGCTAGTAAATGCACAATTTACTTCTGTTCTTTAGAATGGGTTCTGTGGTGTCATCCAAATGCCTTCTCTGAAGAGTGCTATGGCAGCCCTTTTTTTTCTCACACTACACCATCTTCCACTCTTAACTAAGTTGGGGTAAAGTAGGTCAACGTTCCCTTTGTCTCTCTTGAAGGAAGGCCCAGAGTAGAACGCCTCTTGTTTGCTCAACTTCTATAACTGATTTGCTCTTCCACACACTCTCTCCTCTTGTCTTCCTAATTCCCATCTTTCTCTGGAACCAATGAACCATGCCATGAAAATCAGCCTCAAGAAAGTACTGGACACTTAGAAGGATGATAAGATTTGCCATCTGCTACCAACCTAGGTACCCTATCACATAAGCTGGATGGGGTAGAGCAGTGGTTCTCAATCTGTGGGTTATGTTCAATTTGTAACAATGAAAACACACCCTGCATATCAGATATTTATATTATGATTCATAACAGCAGCACAATTACAGTTATGAAGCAGCAACGAAAATAATTTTATGGTTGGGGGTCACCACAACATGAGGAACTGTCTTAAAGGGTTGTGGCATTAGAAAGGTTGAGAACCACTAGGGTAGAGCAACCCTCACTATGTACGCATATACACTCACAGAAACACATAGATATTTTGTGTGAATATATACTCAGATGAATCTGTGATCTCATCAGTGTGGATATTCCCTACCACTGTCTCAGAGGATACAAACTGCAACCCATTCATTCCTGAACATCCTGTGTAACTCTTGTGAACATGCTCCCGTAAACTGACCACATAGTTATTTTAAAGATTTATCCTCAAGTAAATATCAACCCTGTTCAAGCTAAAGGAAAAACCAATGTCTACACTTGGACGCAAACCCAAACTTGTTCCTTTTTGGGATGCTTTCTTCTTGTCAGATTTTACCATGTTAAAGATAGAATTACTTTCAAAAATATATATTTATATATTTATTTAATTAAATATTCTTCAATTACATGTAAAAAATTAGTATTCATTCTAAAAATATTTGAGTTTCAAATTCTGGTCTTTCCTTCCACCTTTCCCCCACCCTTTGAGAATACAAACAATAGGATATTGATTATACATGTGAAGTCGTGCAGAACATATTTCTATATCAGCCATGTTACAAAAGAAAATTTTAAAAGGATGCTTCAATGTGCAATCAGAATCCATCAGTTCTTTCTCTGGAAGTGGAGAGCATTTTTCATCATAAGTCCTTTGGAACTGTCTTAGAGCATTGCATTGATCAGAATGGCTAAGTCTTTCACTATTGATCATTCTTACAATATAGTTGTTGCTCTGTACAATGTTCTTCTGGTTCTGCCCACTTCACTTAATACTAATTCATATAAATATTTTCAGGTTTTTGGAAACCATCTTGCTCATCATTTCTTACAGTGAAGTAGCATTCCATAAGATGGAATTAGTTTAAAAAAATACAGCAAAATAAAGACAATCTGCTTTTTAAAACTTTTAAAAAACTTTTCAAGCTTTTAGTTGAAGTTTGAGTTTTGGTGGTCCAAGTGGTGCTTGATATTTTACCTTGTACTGAGAAGTCAAGGGGGAAAAAAAGGTAGAAGATAGTAGGGTTCCTTCCTTTTGTAGACTTGTATAGAAAGTTATCTTTCCCCCGTTTAAATGATGGGGATAGGAATATGTTTGGAACTGAGGTGTGCTTACTTTTTTATAAGTTGGGGGAAAACACTCAATCATTACTTTCGACTTCAGTTGTTGAGTTGTCGATTTGTAAGTTTAAGATGGAGAGGAATAGTTTCTGTTCATTTTGCCCGAAGCCCTATAGCTTCCTTTCCCCCCACCCATCTAGTGTTCCAAAGTGGGAAAGGTGGCTGGGTAGATAAGTTGAACAGATGACAGAGAGGAGTAGGGGTGGGGGGAATAGGTAGATACAAGACAGGTAAAGAGATGATAGATAGATAGATAGATAGATAGATAGATAGATAGATAGATAGAATAAACAAATACATGTACATATATTGTTTTTATACTAAATATTTGTACAGGACTAGTCAGAAAGTATGGTATAGTTGAGAGAATATTAGACTTGAAACCAAGAGGGATAGGTGTAAATCTTGGATGTGCCACTAAATAATGGTGAGATCCTTGGGCAAAACACTTAATGTTTCTAGGCCTCAGTAGCCTCAGAACTGATTCAGGAGTGGAGAACCTGCAGCCTCCAGGCCACATGTGGCCTTCTAGGTCCTCAAGTGAGGCCCTTTGACTGTGGCCCTGAGGTCACAGGTTCCCCACTCCTTGAAGTCTGGTTCCTCAGAGCTATAAGTAGGAATTCTGGCACATAGGAAAATAATCATGTGATCTAATTGCAGGTGTGTGTGTGTGTGTGTGTGTGTGTGTGTGTATTTATTTTTAATCTTACTATTTCACTCAAGTTGGTGATCATTTCAGGGTTTTTTCTGTTTCTTTTGTGTGTTCTGGGTAAATCATCATGTTGTCTATAGAGAGATTTCTGTTTCTTATTTGCCAGTATTTAGACCTTTAATTAATTTATTCTGTTTTATTTCTAGTATTCCTAGAGCTGTGTGAAATAATAGTGGAGTCAAGAGATGTCTTTGTTTTACACCTTTATTTAGCCGAAAAGTTTTAAGCATATTGCCTTCAAAAACAAAGCTGGTTTTTGTTTTTACATACAAGCTTTGTATCATATTCTAAAAGAACCTGTGCTTTTTGAAGATCATACTTTATTGCTTTTAGCAGAAAAGAATGCTATATTTTGACAAAGGCCTTTTCTGAATCTAGTGATAGAATCATGTGATTTTTATTATCAATTCCTTACCCAATTTCAGTGCCAAATAACAAATTTTCAAGCAGCCAGGAAAAAGGCCTTTAGCTAAGAAGGAAAGTCAGTTTTAATTGCCCAATACCACTCCCCATCTGTGAGCAATCAGAGCAGATATTGGAATGCAATATTGTAAAATGCAAAGGAGATTGAAGGGCACCTCTATACGTCACATCTTATAAAGCTGAGTCTAATCATCAATGACAAAAGATGGACTTTCAACAAAATGCCAGCATGGAAGTCATGCCTCCTAAAAACCCAGAGGTGAGAAAAGCATTTAGCTTGCCTACAATCCAAGTGACTAAAACACATGATAATTATCAAGAAAAGACTAAGTATTAAAATAAATTTTCTCATGCTTTTAGGACAAGATAAGACAATTCTTGGGAAAAGCATTTAATCAAGAATAAAAACAAGCCTGATGGTTATTGTATATTTGTTGGATGGCATCATATCTATTATATCCCCACACAAGGATTTAAATTTCATGTCAAAAGTATTATTTTTATTTCTCCCAGTGTTTAGGAGAGTGCTCTGTTCTTAGTATATGTTTAATAAGTGGTTGATGAGTGAGTGAAGCCAAAGAGAACCTAGGGATATGGGCGGAGCTCATCACCTGAGTTAAGATTAAACTCAATACCTCAGTCATCTATTGGTCTCAAGGGAGCTGAGAACTGAATAAAGGAAGACACAAAAGAGGAGAGAGATTTCTTAGAACCTGCTTATTGCCATCAGAGGGTACAGTGGAGAGAGTGCTGGACCTGGACTCATCTTCCTGAGTTGAAATATGGCTTCAGATACTTCTGAACTATGTTACCCTGGACAAGTCACCTAACCCCGTTTGCCTGTTTCCTCCTCTATTTTTTTCTTTTCTTTTTTTTTTTTTTTGCTTTTTAGAGGGCAGTTAGGGTTAAGTGACTTGCCCAAGGTCACACAGCTAGTTTTTGTGTTAAGTGTCTGAGGCCAGATTTGAACTCAGGTACTCCTGACCCCAGGGCCGGCGCTCTATTCACTGCGCCGCCTAGCCGCCCCGCTATTTCCTCCTCTATAAAATGATCTGGAAAAGGAAATGGCAAACTATTTCAACATTTTTGCTAAGAAAAGACCAAATGGGATCATAAAGATCTGAAACTTATGAACAACAATAACAATCCTAGGGGAAAATAGTGCTTCTATTCAGGTCACATGGCTGCTAAGGAGACTAGGTCCACCTACTAATTTCAAGCATTAGGGAGATGATCAAGTTGTACAGAAACCTAGAAATCTAAACAACTGACCAATAAGTATGGCTCTGACAAACCTAAGAGGACAATGAGAAATACACCAGGGTCAGAGGCAAATTGCAGTTGTCACAGAGACAACTTTAGGAGAAGGGCAAAGGAAGGATTTGTAACCTTAAGGATGAGTGAAAAAAATCTGAGTCCCAAATAGGATCATAGTTTATGAGCTGAAAGGAATACCAGAGATGATCTGCTCCAAACCCCTTCATTTTACAAATGGAAAAAGGAAACCCAGAGTAGCAAATGGTACAGCTGGAAGATGAAATCAGAGCTTCTGCATTCAAACTGAGCATTTTCTCCATTGTGCTCTGTTGCAGAAATGTCTTCTTCATTATGGAAGATCAAGACCATGGGCAGAGGGCCAGAAGATCAGGCCATCTACATGGCATAAATGGGTTTCTTCAGAGCCAGAGGGAACTCATATTTAGAAATATGAGGAGAGAAGAGAACGATCATTTTGCAAACAACAATTTTGAGTGTCTTTGTCTAACATCTATTCACAGGAATCCAGCCTAGACAAGATGGGGAAGACAAGCCAAAGTAGTAAGAAAGTAAGTAAATCCTGCTACTTAGCTCCACATTTGGCTAGACATTACAGTTAGGGTTAGAAACTTGCACTCTGTAAACTCATTTCAAATATGATTTCTTCACCATTCTCTCATTTCCTAAGAAAAGTCTCTTTTGAAAGTTCAACCTTCAGACCTCATCAGGATCCTCTCTCCCCTTCTAACCCATCCTGTGTTTCACTAGGGGGATATAATGCTGATGGAATTTGATGGGAATTTGAAGATCTTTCCTGCTTTGAATTTATACCCCCTAATAGGCTGAATGTAATCACGTGGAGCCTGTGGTGGGAGGAGTTTGCTGAAGGGTGGAGCAGAGCCCACAGGAAGCTGGGAGTCAGGTCAGCTAGAGGGTGGGAGAGAGAGGACGCAACCCAGGGAGACAATTAGGCTTGTGAGTTGGTTTGCGGGAGGGCTAAAGTGTGTTGTGGCTCTGTGCTGTTAAGGCTTATTAACTTCTTTGCTACTATGATGGAACTGGCATACTGGTTTTGGGATTTAGTTTTCTAGTGTCTGAATGAATATTTTGCTTCTGTCTTCTATGTGGAGAGTCTGTTATATTTTGCAATTCAGCACTATGCTGGCATATTTACAGTGGTCATGGGTGCTGTCAATATTGTGTTTGTCCTACAGGGGGCCCCTAGGTTCTGATTAGAAACTTTGGTGATTATTCTCATTATAGTAGGATTCACCCTGAATTCTTCATTCCCTTAAGAGATTAATAATTTCTTGTTGTTGTTCAATCATTTTCAGTTGTGTCTCTTTGTGATCTCATTTGAAGTTTTTGTGGCAAAGATACTGGAATAGTTTGCCTTTTCCTTCTCCAGCTCATTTACAGAGGAAGAAACTGAGGCAAGAAGGGTGAAGTGACTTTCTCAGAGTCACATAGGTGATAAGTGTCTGAGGCCAGATTTGAACTTAGGAAAATGAGGTTCAGCACCTCATTCAGTGTATTACCACTTAATAGCCTGCTTTGATATAAAGCTTTATGGCTTTAAGTCTTTACATATATTACTTCATTTGTTTGCTGATACTTGACAAAGTAGGGATCAGAAAAACTGATGGTAAGAAGCCATGACCGTTTGGAGGTCAACCAGAAATTAATATAAAACAATCTCTTGAAATTATAATGCAAATTATAAAATGTAATTTAATTAACAAAAAGTTGGCCCAACACTTTTCAGGAATAAATATATAAGGCAAAATATATATGAATCTGTAGACATTATGTTCCAGGGCATAAGACTGACAATAGTACTTGACGGGACAAGGCATGCTTTGTTTAAAATAATGCTATTGTGTGTCTTGTGATCCAAGTTTATGAGATATTATCAAAATGTCACATGTGAAAATGTGACTAATGGAACTGGAATTGGAAATGTATCATATTATGAATAACTACATTGGAAACATAATTTAGGCCACAAAAGGAATTCATTAGGGAAGGATGTATTTTATTCTAAAATTTCATGAGAAAACATGTTGCCTACTCAAGTCTAATTTAATATACACCTGATAAAACAAAAGAATCCCATTGAACAATAGTTAGAATACTCCTTGCACCCCAATGCCACTTCCAGCCTCTCCCTTGGTCACCATCACTCAGTAATTTCTGTCTTCAATGTTCTTTCCACTTAAAATTTTCACCCTATATAAATCATGATAAGTACAGCCTTGGACCATTCCAGTTCCTTTCTTAAGGAGTTCAGCACTTGGATCAGTAGATGTCTTTCTCTCCTCCTCAATTCTTTCCCTTGTACTAAAGGACTTCAATATTTATGTTGATGGTTCCTCAAGCTTACTCAACTCTCAGTTCCTCTATCTCCACGACTTACTCCTCCACACCACCTCAGTTACAGACCTGTACTGTTAATTCCCCATCCATTAATAGATCTCATGTGAAACCCATTAAGGGAAGGTTGCTTAGGGGAAGTTTGCTTGTACGAAGACTTTCACACCTTTTGCTAATTTCTGATTAGGACTGAGTCAAGAGGGTTGCGATGCCTTCTGGTTCTGAGAAATATATATATATAAACTCTGAGTTGGTATTTTGCTTTGGGGACTTGTTTCCGAGAAGGCTCTTGTGATTCCCTGGTTGAGATTCTGAGTGGCCATATGTTCAGAGCTCCCTGACCGCTCAGATGTAAAGACTCTCTCATTCTAGGGTTGTATGTAAAATGTAGAATTGATTAAGGCAGTCAGAGCCCTTGTCTGTTGGTCTTTATTTATCTGCTTGTATTTTCTTTGTTTGTATTTTCTCTGAAGTTCAGGGTGCTGACTTTTCCCCTGAAATAGCAAATGTAATTTAAAAAGATTGTTGACTCCTTAAACAGCTATCTTTCCAGGTAAAGCAGATCTAAGAACTTGTGCTAGTAGCCATCCTGGGAATGCCATTGTGGTTGCCACTATAACACCATGGTGATCACACTCCATATCTCACTATGAAATACGTGTTCCACTTTCTTGATTAAAATGTTGCTCTATGATTCTATTTCTCCCTATTCCTGACCCCTTTTAAACCTATTCTTTACCTTCAAGACAACCTCCAACCCTCCATTATTCAGTACTTTCTCGGGCTATGACTTTACTTTCCTCCCATTCCAATATTAGTCCTATAGTTAATGAAGTCAACTCCATACTGTCTTTTTCTCTCTCCAATGGCTCTTCTATTGTCCTATTAATGTTCATACCTTGCCATATGTCAGTCCTGAATCACTCCTAAATTGCTTCTATTCGTGGTACTGCTGCATGGAGTTGGATGAAATCACAGAACTGTGCTGATTAGGTATGTTGCAAATCTGTATTATCCAAGCTGTAGGCTCTAAATGCAGCAAAGCAATCCCTTTATCCCACCCTAGTCTCTGTATAAATCTCCACAGAAATTATTCCAAATTTTATTATCTCTCTTTAAATCTCCCATTTCTTCCTACTCAGCTGAGGATCTCACTTCTAACTTTGTTGAGAATATTCAAGTTGTTCAGTATGAGCTCCCTTTTCTCTCTTCATCCTAAAACTCATTGACATCGTCAGCCATCCTTAGCCTCCTTTACTCTGGGCTCTGATATTGAGGTGGCCCTTCCCCTTGCCCAGGGAAGCACCTTTACATGTCCCCTTGATCTCTTCCCTTCTCACCTTTTCCAGCTCCTTTACTCTTCCTTTCTCTCTCTTGAACCTTCAACCTCTCCTTATCTATTGGTTCCTTCCCCACTGCTTCCAGATATGCCCAAATCTCCATCATCTTCACTAGGCTCTACCATGCCACCAACCTGCCATCCTATTGTCCTCCAGTACTCCTTACTTCTACTTCTCCCATTCACTTTTCACCCCTTTGCCATCTGGTTTTTGACCTCAGTCATTCAACTGAAATCTCTCTCTCCAAGGTTACTCAGGATCTCTTCACTGACACATCTGACTGTCTTTTCTTTCTTCTTTCTTCTTCATTTCTCTGCTACATTTGACACTGTTGACCATCTTTTCTCCTCTAATGTTTTTTTGTGATGCTCTTCTCTCCTAGTTCTCTTTCTATCTATCTGGCCGCCCCTTCTCAGTCTTCTATTGTGGGTTACCATCTATATCTGTCCTCCTAACTGTCGATGTTGCCCGTCACTCCTCTGCTTTCTTCTGTCTTTACACTTTCTCTTAGTGCCTTCATCAACTTCCACCGGCTATCTCTATGCAGACAACTCGTAGATGGATGTGTGTGTGTATATATACATATATATATATATGTATGTATGTATGTATGTACACATATAAAATGAATAATATATAATAATGAATGAAGTTCAGAGGAAAGAAGACCATATATATGCATGTATATATGTGTATACACACACATATACATACACACATATATTCTTATTCTTTTCTCTGAGCTTCATTTATCACCAGCTATTTGTTGGACATTTCATCCTGGATGACCTAAAGACATCTTAAACTTAACTTATATAAAATCAAACTCATTATATTTTTGTGTCCACAAACCCATCCCTCCTCCAAACATCATTACTTATACTGTTTTAGGTTTGCTCCTGTTCTCCCGGGGTTCTGGGTCTGTTACATGGGCATTATCCTTGACTTACCACTCTCTTTCAGTCCACCTATCTAGTGAGGTGCCAAACCTTGCTCTTTTGACCTCCACAGTATCTCTCACCTATAATTCCTTATCTCTTACTATGCAGGTACCACCTTAGTTCACTCCCTCTTTACCTCCTATTTAGACCATTTCATTGTCCTCCGCAGGTCCCTCTGGCTCAGGTCTCCTCCCCATTCCAGTCCAACTGTTACACAACCAACAAAGTTATTTTCCTAGACTCTAACTATGATCATGTCACTTCCCTATAAATATTACACAACATGTAATGTTGAATATTAAATTCTAACACCTCTTAATTGCCTCTAGGATAAAATATAAATTCTTGTGTTTAACTTTTAATACCCTTTGTTATCTGGCTCCAACCTATCTTTCTAACTTCATTGTATATTACTTTTTTTCCCCCCTGCTAAACTCTAGCCAAACTGGCTTTCTCTTCCGTACCATAGCTCTCCAACTCTGGTCTCCATGCCTTTGCATTGGCTGTCCCTCCTGCCTAAGAGTCTTCTCCCTTCTCAGCTCTGCTTCATAGAGTCTTTCTCTTCCTTAAAGATGCCACTTTAGCCCCAACTTCTACTGGGACTCTCTCCTGATCCCCTCAACTGCTAATGCCCTCCCTATCCAATTACATTGGATTCATTCTCTTTATGTATTTTCTATACATATTTATAAGTGCATGTATCATCTTGCTGAACATATTACTAGCTTCTTGAGAGCAGAGATCATTTCTTTCTTTCTCTTTGTATGCCCAAGATCTAACAATGGCACATAGAAGGTACATACTGATTGACTAACTGTATTTGTGGTGGTGGGATCATAAGATTTAGAACCAGAAGGTATATTATACTTCATTTACTCCAATTATTAAAAGAAACCAGTTCATTTAGTAACAATGTCTGATGCTATGATCTTGATGGTCAATGAGGCAATGGACCCAAAGAGTATATATCAGTGTCCTAAAGAATTTTGGGAAGATGGTAGATCTCTAAATAGGCTCCTTACATGTAGAATTAATGATATTTGAATTAAGAAACAACCAGTCCAGGGAACAGTTAGCCGGCACAGTGGAAAGAGCACCAGTCCTGGAGTCAGGAGGATCTGAATTCAAATCCAGCCTCAGACACTTGACCCTTAGTAGCTGTGAGACCCTGTGCAAATCACGTACCCCTGATTGCCTCACAAAACAAACAAAAAAGCCAAACCCAAACAGAAAAAACACAACCAGTCAAGTTCACAACATAGTAGAAAATACACTGGACAAAACATTAGGAGTCCTGAGTTCTGATCCTACCTCTGCCATTAACTATGACCTTAGTGAAATCATTAGCCTTTTGGGGATTTACTTTCCTCATCTCCAATCTAGAAAATGGGAAGAAGTGACAAAATGAATTTCTTGAATCTATGAAATGTGGTTGAAATATAATTGTTAGACCTCTTAGCAGAGAACTTGGAATGTTTTTAATGTGCTGAGTCTGTCTTTTGTCTCCAGAAGTATCCGTTATCAAAATGAACAGTTTATCTTATTCATTGAACAATCTATCTGGCGTGAGCCCCCACCATGACACCTGGGATGTTAAAGTTATTGGATATCTTGGCACCCTGATAGTTCTCCTCTTAAAATCAGAAAAATGAGCGGCACTGTATCTAATCCTAATTTGCTAAAAAAGAGGAAGAGTAATCCTGCTATAAGATAAAATCCCTTTCTCATTCCAGGGCAAAAATTTCAAATTAGAGTTTAATCCCTTAGATTTTAGATTTGAATCCTTATTAAAATGAACATGAAGTGAGTGGGAGGAGAAACATGTTAAACCATTATGATTATTTATGCTACTTATGTGACTGGAGAATGTGACAGCACATTTTAAGGATGACTGGAGGAGAGAGGGATACAGAAGACAATAGGCAGTTGAGTTGAGTGTGTGGTAAAGAGGAGAAAGAGAAGGCCCCACAGAGAAGATAAACTTTGTCTCCTTTACTATTTTGCATAGTGTCAGCCCTGTAGAAGAGTTTTAAAAGATTTGCAATGAAAATTTTTATAACAGACAAAATATGACAGTAGCTCCCACTGCCTGAGAGCCATTTGTATTTCACCCCATTCCCCGGGGGTTCTCTGGTATCCTTAGGAGGACTGGAGAAATTGTTTAGTCTCTGCCATAGGCACAAGCCCTTACGGACTGTGTTTCAACAATTTGGGGGGTCCTCTGCACCCCAGCTTCTTTTAACTGCTTAACAATCAGATTAGCTTTTGCAAAGGAATATATGTATTTATATATATGTATATATATTGCTTTTTGGAGGTGGAAAGGCAGGGCAATTGGGTTTAAGTAACTTGCCCAAAGTCACATGTCTAATAAATGTTAAGTATCTGAGGCTGGATTTGAACTCAGATCCTCCTGGTTCCAGGACCGGTGCTCCATTCACTGCACCACCTAGCTGCCCCAACAAAGGAATATATTACTTCAAAAATATAGTAAGAACAGAATAATAATAAAAACCTCCTTTCCAACATGGCAAGGGTAGGGGTTGTGGGGGGGAGGAGCATAGTCTTCCATTACACCGTTTTAGCTCTAGGGGAGGGTGATTAGGTTCACATCTTAACTCAGTTGCTGTATAGCAGGCATGGTCCCACCAAGTTCCAAGTCTAAAGCCCGTTGGTCTTGTATCCTGGCATCCTAGCTTCTTTGGTTTCTCCCACTAGGCTGGCACCGACATACAGCCTGGTATTCTGCTCCCAAGGTCACCATAGCTCAAGTGCATGGGTCCAGAGTCTTCTCTAGTTGCCCTTAGAACTGAAAAGAACAAACAAAAATATCCAAATGTGAAGCCCAATCCTCAAGGCCACGGGGCTCAGCTACTGGTGAATAGGACCTTTACTTTCTGCATACCACCAGCAAGAGAGACTGAGGCTGTCTCAGCCTGATCATTGGAGATATGCAGTCTGCGCCAATGGAAAGAGGCTGCTCCCACCCAGATGGCAGGAGAACACAAACTGTCTTCTCCTGGAAGGAAATTCTTGACTTTTCCCATCTTCTCCCTATCTTAGGAGGTCTGGGAATGGGCAAAGGCCAGTTATAAAACTAATCAACAGTATCACTCAAGGGTCAACACATTTGTTTTCTTCTATGTTAATGCTGCCTTCTCAAACTGATCTAAGCTGTGAGATTCTTTAGAACAAGGATTCCATCTTCTGTATTTATATTCCTGGTGTTCCTGAGGACCTCATAAGAAAGTCCAGTAAATAGTTTATGAATAAACTAGTTGACTACAAAATACCCAAGAACTTTCTGGGTCAGCTAGAGGAGGACCCAGAAAAAGCTAATACAGCAGAAGGATAGTACGCATATAAATGAGATACCTCATTGTGACTTTGAAATGACCCCAAGTTCTTGAAGGCTGCGCCAAAGGTGTATAAAGTCCAGGGGGTTTCTCTCCCTTCTTTGCAGAATTGGGGAACACTGCATATACTGACTCAGCTTACATGTTGCCCAGTTTTCCTGAACCGCTGTTTTTCTTTCTCTTTCTTTTTTATTCTTTGTTCTAAAGAATTGTTTGGAAGGTTGGTTGTTGTCCTTTGTTCTCAAGGAGGACCCAAATGACATCACTATGTTAGAGTCAAGTTACAGTGTGTCTGACTGGAACTGATCAGACCAATAGGAGCTCAGAATGCTCTACCACAGATCGGGCACAAATAGTCCATGTAAACATTTGGGGTGAATTCTCTAAATTCACGAATTTGGCATTTCTTTTGAGTTACTTCAATTCTGCTTTGCTCATAGAGCACAGCATCTTCTCTGATATGGGTGCGCCATACTGAACTGTCCTGTGCTAGTGTCTCCCATGTCACACAATCAGTTCCACAGTTTTTTGTTTTTTGTTTTTTTTTGGAGGGAGGAAGGTAGGGCAATGGGGTTAAGTGACTTGCCCAAGATCACATGGCTAGTTTTTTGTGTTAAGTGTCTGAGGCTGCATTTGAACTCAGGTCTTCCTGACTCCAGAGCCTATGGTCTATTCACTGTGCCACCTAGCTCCCCCAATTCCACCTTCTTAAGAAAGACTTGAGAGTGTCCTTGTATGGCTTCTTATGAGTGTTTGCCCAATGTGAGTTTAGGCAAGCACATGTTTGGCATTCAAACAATGCGGCCAGCCCATTAGAGTTGCACTCTCTGTAGTAGAGTTTGAATGCTTGGCAATTTAGTTAGAGAAAGGACCTGATGCAAAGGCCACCAAGTCTGACCCCAAGGTCACCAAGTCTGATCCCAAGGCAGCCAAGTCTGATTCTAAGTCTGCTAAGCCTGCCGAGTCCAAACCCAAAGATGCTAGGGCTAAAGCTGGTAGTCCCAAGCCTTCAAAATAGATGCTTCAGGACAGAAGGACTTGTTTAAAGCTAAAACCACCTTTTTTCCCAGCCAAGGTATGATTATTCACTATTTTGTACAAATAAAGGAAATGGTGGGTCATTAAAAAATTAGTTTATTTATTTTTAGTTTTTAACATTCACTTCCATAAGTTTTAAATTTTCTCTCCCCCCTCCCTGCTTCCTCCTCCAAACAGCATGAAATCTGATACAGAATCTTAAATTGTTTTAAAAACATTTTTATTTAAAGTTTTGAGTTCCAAATTTTATCCCTCTCTCTCTCCCTTCCCTCCTCCCTCTCTAAAATGGTAAGCAATCAGATATAGGTTATACATATGCAATTATGTAAAATATTTCCACCCTAGTCTGCTTTAGTATCTTTGCCAAAACTGAACAACGAAGTGTTCTCACTTATCTTGGATTCCAGTTCCTGGTTAATCACTTCTTTTATCCTGTCCACTCTCAACATGAAATGCAATATGAAAACGCATTGGGCTGGAGTCAAGAGGCTTGGCTCTAGTCTTGGTTCTCCTGTTAATATGCTATGTGACCCTCGGGCAAGACATTTTTTCACTCTGATCCTCAGTTTCCTTATCTATGAAAGGAAGGATTTGAATGACGATGAAGCTCCTTCCAGCTTTCATGCTCTATCATTCTTCTTGGTAGGGAATACAGAAATAAATTAGCAATCAAGTCATTTTGCGTTTTCTCTCATCATCTTCCTATGTCAAGAACAGTTTCAGTAATAATAGTTGACTTTATATACGATACTCTTACGTTTACAAAATGCTATGTCTGTGTTACCTCACTTGATCCTTACAACAATTATCCAAGTTCTTCAGGTTTTATATTTTGTGTTGTTTGGTTTTTCAGCCAAGTCCAACTCATCGTTACCCCATGGACCATAGTTTGCCGGGCTCTTCCAGCCTCTGCTATTTCTTGGAGTCTGTTCAAATTCATGCTTATTGTTTCCATGAAACCCCATATCTGTCTCATCCCTTTAATGTTCTCTTTTAATTATGTATATTTTATAAATGAGAAATCTGAGTCAGAGGTTAAATGACTTGCCCACCAGAGGTAGTAAATATCAGAGTCTTCCTGCATGGACGGCTAGGTGGCGCCATAGGGCATAGAGTGCTGGACCTCTATGAGGCAAGAAGACTCTTCTTGAGTTCAAATTTAGCCTTAGATGTTTACTGGCTATGTGACCCTTGGCAAGTCACTTAACCCTGTTTGCCTCAATTTCCTCATCTGTAAAATGAGCTGGAGAAGGAAATGGCAAACCACTTCAGTCTCTTAGCCAAGAAAACCCCAAATGGGGTCACAAAGAGCCAGACACCACTGAACAGCTTCCTGCCTGTAACGGCTACGCCACACTTATGACTAGCTTCGCCTTTTTCTTCACTTTGTTCCAGTACAAAGAGGTCCAAAGGTCTTAGTGCAGTCTCAGCATACTAAGACACCCCGTCTAGCTAAAAGACACAAATAACCTTTCCATTTATTTCAAGGCTTAGTTTCTTCTAACCTTCAGATTTCTTGTTATTCTTCTAACAAGACCATGCCACTCTTTTGCATTAATTTTTACATTCATTGTCCTTTCTATTTGTGTGAGTTTCCTTCTAAAATCTGACTCTAAAGATGGTGTTCGTCCCATTATATCATGATTTCTCTTTTCAGCCACTTTGTTCTCTTTAGACATCTTTCTTCTTTCTTTCTCATGGGACCCAATTGCAACAGCATTACCAGAATTTTGTCTTTGAGAACCTCTCTTTCCTCACTTCCCTTTTAGATTCTCAGCATATGATAGGTAGTCTGTCTCTCACTTCTTTGAAATGTGTTCTTCTAAAAGTCCAGGGTTTGCTACCTTCTCCCTGCCCTTTTCCTTATTTATCCCAAATTCTTAGATAGCATGATCACAGCCTACTAACATTTCTCTCCCTTCCAATTTGCCCACCATTTCCCTCCATTGGTCATAATCAGACCCAGAATAGTGAGAAGATGAAATTATCAGTCAACAAGTCAACGAGTTATCAGCTGTTGTTGTGTTCAGCAAGGAGAGACTTCCAGCAGATGTCTGGATAGTTGAAATTCTTCATGGTAGCTTTACTCTCTCACCACAAATGTAAGTCTCCCTCATAACCAAAGAGGAAACCATTGTAGCAAGCATGGACTTTCAAAAGAACAGATGATTATTAATTACTATTAAACTGTGCAACATGTCAGTCTCTGTCCCATCTCCTTTGACCCCAAAATAAAATAAAATAAAAAATAAAGAGGAAACAGGAAATAAAAGGGAACGTAAAGTCGAGATTTTTTTTTTGCTTTATTGGTTTAACCTGAAGTTCTTTGTTTAATCAGCTCTTAATCTCTCCTTCCTTGTCTCTCTACCTCAAACTTCTTGAGGTATGCATTTGACCAATGCCTTTGTTAGAAATAATGACTAGTTATCTTCATCTTCAATCACCACCCACACTTAGCTCATTTTTGGTTAGTACATCAGGGAAACGAGTTATTCTAAAGCTCAAAACTGACTGCCTTTTTGCACATATGAATAAACTGGCCTGAGGACTCTATCTCATGCAAGGAGTGTGCCAAGGTTTGGAAAGTCAGAGTTAGGAGTCCTGGGAGTTGCCTAGTCCTGTAAGTATGATTCATAATTCTACCTTTCTTAAAGAATTACTCATCTGGTTTTAGAACTTTAGAAATGTGAGGTTTTGGGGGTGAGTACTTTAGTCTAAAAAGATTTCTTCATAGGGTGTTCCTATTTTCTTACCTTACCCATTTGTGAGTCTTCTGGTCTGTCTTTATTGTATTATATTATGTTATACAATATATAACATAAATATATAATATCTGTATATATAATCTAACAGATATACAATATCTATTATATTAGAGGGAAGACAGAAAGTTGAATTGGGTCTTAGGAGTATTAGAGATACATTTCTGAACCTATTAAACTGGAAAAGCATTATGTGTTTACTAAGTCTTGGACATTAAATCTGAGGAAGTAAAGCAATTTCTTAGTTATTGAAATTTCTTTTGCTCTTGCTTCTGACTACTTTTATACATGTTTCCCCACTTGTAAGTTTATTCAATAAACTCTCATCTGGAGAAAGTATCAGAAAATGTCAAGATTCTCAAGTACAAGGGTATTTTTATTCTAAGGAATCTCCCTACTTGGGGCATGACATCACTGACTCTTATAAGGACAGAGTAAATAAAGATTTGTGTCCCCTACAGGACTTTAATAGACTAAGAAATTCAGTGTATTTAAAAGACAGACTGATGAGGAAATGAAAGACTTCCATAAACATAGACTTTGTTTTCAGCTGTATCTCTTCTATATTTGTCGACATTTCCTGGAGCATTTCCATCTGTTCTCCTTCTTACTAGGGTTATGACCATGGGCAAGCCATTTGATACCTCTCAACTTGTTTCCTTATCTGTAAAATGAGGAGAATTAGATCTGTTACATAACTTTCAACTCTAAATCCCTGGATCTTCTGACTTTGGGACACCAATAAGCATCTCCTTTTCTTCCCTTCCTCTCCAACACTCAAATACCAGTCCCCAGCCCAATTTAGGTATTCAGAATATCATTGCCAAGATGATACCTTTGATATTGACGTTAGATCAGTTCTGGGGATGGGTACCCTCACTCAGGAGTGACCAAAAGTATGGGGTGAAGTTAGGCCAAATCCACCTTCCCTTTCCCTCCACTTCTAATTTATTCCTTTTAAAGAATTTATAGACAGTCCTTTGTTACTGTGATGCCCAGAGCCCCACCTGCTCATAAGACATGCAACACTTCAATCTCCCTCCCATCTCCTTTGACCAAGCAATAAAATAAAGCAGAAATAGGAAATAAAAGGGAACATACAGATCAAAATTATTTTGGTTTATTGGTTTAACCCTCCCCTACTTCTTGCATGAGATAAGAGTCCTCAGGCCAGTTTATTCATATGTGCAAAAGGCAGTGAGCTTTAGAGCAACTTGCTTCTGCACTCTGCTAACAGAAAGGAACCAAATGTGGGCAGTAACTGAAGATGAACATAGCTGGTCATGTCAAACAAGGGTACTGGTCAAATGCATACTTCAAGGAGTTTGAGGTTGAGAGATAGGGAGGAAGAGTTTGAGCTGATTAAAGGAAAGACACCAGATTAAACCAACAAATTTGTGAGGTGGGCTCATCTATTTGATGTAGACCAGCTTTAATTTGGACGAAGATTTTGTATAACCTGAAAGATGAGGTTATTCATGCAAACATGTGACATACATGCCGCATTAGGCAGGATATGTGTTTATTCAGTTTTTGAGTAAATGAACGGGTGAATTGATTAATTAATGAAGAGGAGTCACAGGAAGGTAGATTAAGCATGAAAACCTTACCACCTATAGAAGAAAGCAGGAAGTTCAGGACAGTTTAAAGACTTTTTTTTTTCCTTTTTGGAGGGGGAAGGCTGGGCAGTTGGGGTTAAGTGGCTTGCCCAAGGTCACATGACTAGCTTTTGTGTTAAGCGTCTGAGGTCGGATTTGAACTCAGGTCCTCCTGACTCCAGGGCTGGTGCTCTATTCACTGCACCACCTAGCCGCCCCAGTTTAAAGACTTCTTATCTTTAATTCCTCTGTGTATCTTAGTTGAACTTGGGAGGCATAATGACACTGAATTAGATAAGTTTGATCCAAAAAGTCTTGTATGTTCATTATAGAAGAGGATTTTTTAGGGTATTCTTCTTTTCTCACCCTTACTCTTTGTACTTGTGACTGCTCTCATAATGATCTTTTTAAAAAAATGTGATTTATTACAAAGAAGACAGAAATCTGTCTTTACCAATCTTTTAAAGTATACATTTAGAGTTCTAGGTTGCTTTCAGAAAACTGTGTATAATTTGACAATCATCCATATTCTTTGAGGAAACTCCACAAATGGTCAATGTGTGGTACTGAAAAGCTTTAATCCAGGCGACTTGAATATTTTTGAGAGTGTAGTATTGCTGTTTCACGCTAAAAGATACTCTCCCTTCCTTCCTTCCTTCCTTCCTTCCTTCCTTCCTTCCTTCCTTCCTTCCTTCCTTCCTTCCTTC
>CM053600.1:8779809-8815004 GCA_028646575.1 Pseudocheirus occidentalis
GTCAAAGGGTCACACTTGAGGACCTAGAGGGCCACATGTGGCCTTGAGGCTGTAGGTTCCCCACCTTGATCTAGAACAACCTCCCACTCCCATGTAGGAACCTAGAATCTGTCCCAGGTTCAAGGTAATCTGTATCCTAGCGGAAGGCTTATGAATCCTCAATGATGTATTTGCTTTTCCCTTAGTCATCAGATGACCCAAAGTGTTAAAGCAAAGACATTCAGTGAAATAGCATGGTAAGATTTGCAATAGAACATTACCTCATACATTTAGTTCACCCTTTCTGGACACCCTACTTAGTAAGGAGAAGGAACACAGAGGACTGATCACACATAAGAATCCTGCCTCTGGGGAATACCCAAAGAGGGGAAACGGTCTAACGTTACAGGATCCAGGATGTTGTCAGAGAGTTACTTTCACTGGCCTGCTTCCTATTGGGTATGATTTCTCCTTTGGGTTAGTTGTTCTGAGAGTCTTCTCTGATTCCGGCTCTAGCAAGATCAGTGCGTAGTATCTGCTTAGTGACAACTGAGTGCAGCTCCTTGTTCTGCTCTTCCCAGTATCTCTCCCAGGTTCATAGTGGTGCTCTGGTAGCTACTGGATTATACTCTCTGCTCCTACCTTCTAGGCACCTGGGTGATGCAGTAGAAAGAGTGCTGGGCCTGAAGTCAGGAAGACCTGAGTTCAAATCTAGCCTTGGACACTTACTAGCTAGAGGGGATTGTAGGATCAAATCAGGGTTTTTAAAGGATGGGAAGACACGGACATTTTTGTACTCAATGAAGAAGCAGTCAGGGCAGCACAGTGGATAGAGCACAGGCCCTGGAGTCAGGAGGACCTGAGTTCAAATTTGGCCTCAGACACGTGCTAGTTGTGTGACCCTGGGCAAGTCACTTAACCCCTTTGCCTCACCAAAAACAAACAAGCAAACAAAAACCAAGGAAGCAATCAACAGGTAGGTATTGAGGACTAATGATACAGTGGGGATGAAAAAACAGGCAATATGATGGAGAGTGGAGTGAAATGGGGTCAAGGGTGTAGGTAGAGGGGTTTGCGTTGGCAAGAAGGACTTTCTCTTCATATGAGATAGAGGCGAAGGAGGAGATAGTAGGGAAAAGCATCTGAGCGATGGGAGATCAGTGTCATCTTAGACAAATCACATCTCAAAGCTCTAGTGTCTGCATCTGTAAGATCAGGGGGCTGGACTGGATTACCTTTAAAGTCCCTTTTGACTCCAAATCCCAGTGTCCCTACTTTACAATTGAGGGAACTGAGGTGAAATTATTTGCCTGTGATCATACAGCGAGTAAGAATCCGAGTTAGGATGTGACACCATGAGGACAGCCGCTGCCGCTCTAGAATACAGTGCCTCTGAGATGCTTGGGCAACATGACCTCAGTTAAAAAACTGCAGGAGAGAATTTTTAACATAGGAATCCTAAGAGAACAAAGAATCATAACATAGGAATCATAATCATAACATAAGAAAACTTAGTAGGCTTCTTTTTTCTCTCCGAATGCAACTTTTGTAATGAATCTTCAAGTTATCCCAAGCAGATGAATTTGCCTAGTGCAATGGAAAAGTTGGGTCTGTTTTCTGCTATTTATTAGCTGTGTGACATTAGGTGAATAGCTTAACCTCTCTGAACCCCAGATTTCTCATTTGGCTTTTGTTGTTTGTTACTAGTAATGTGGTGGTTGTTGTAACAGACCTCTGATCTCACTGGTACCTGAGAGGACTGGGACAGCGAGAACAATTTGCCCGGGGTCATAGCCAGTATGTGTCAGAGACAGGACGTAAACCCATTAAAAATTAATAAATAATTATAATTACTCAATAATAATAATAACCCTTCATAATTCCAGATGCTGACTTCCTATTCATTTGATTTACTGTCTACTTATCTGTTGAATGGAGTTATTAATATCTAACCTATCTGCCTTATAGACCTGTTCATGAGAATCAATCCAAGAACATTTAGTAAGTGTCTAACATGTTCCAGGCACTGCGCTAAGGGCTGCTCAGATGAGATAACATATATAAAGCTCTTTCTCCCCAACTAAATTGCAATATATGTGAATATGTGTATGTGTGTGTATGTGTGTGCACATGTGTGTTTTGTTGTTCAATCATTTTTCTGTCATGTCTGACTCTTTGTGGCCCCATTTTGGGTTTTCTTGGCAAAGATACTAGAGAGGTTTGCTGTTTCCTTCTCCAGCTCATTTTGCAGATGAGGAAACTGAGGCAAACAGTTAAGTGACTTGCCCAGGGTCACAAAAGTAGTAAGTATCTGAGGCCAGAGATGAACTCAGGAAGATCCTCTGTGCTACCTAGCTTTTACATACACACACACACAAATGTATGTGTATATGCATATGTGCATGTGCATGCATGCTTATATAACACACACCACATACATGTATGCATATACATATATGTGTGTATCTGTCTATGTATATATAAAGTACTTTGCATGCAGCAACTCTTTAATAAATATTTCCTGAATGAAAACCCAAGTGGTATGAATGTAGAAGGAAGAGCACAGATCTTCGAGTCAGAACATCTGAGCTTGGAGTCAGAAGGTCCAACCCCAACACTTGCTAACTATGTAATCTTGGGCAAGTTGTTCTACTTCCTGGACCTCATCTTCCTCATCTGTAAAACGGGGTGATAATACACAGCCTATCTATTTCATGGAGATGTTATGAGGAAAACACTTGGAGAACCTTAAACCACTCTCGTAATGTGAGCTCTTATTAATCTCTTCCTTCTTTCCTTGGTAGGAACTTGAACAGACCTGTACGCTTCTTAAAGGAAAGACCATCAAGTGGAACAACTGTGTTTTGAGGAAGGTGGCTAATATACTTGTTTTAAAACCGGGGGAGAGACAAGTGACTTCCTTTCAAGACACATGCAAAGACTTTTTTCCCCCCAAAATGAATGACACAAATGTGCTGAACTGTTCTATAGATTTTGAGATTTCTAAGACCATGCGAATCTCAGTGTTCTCTCTGGTGGTTTTTGCTGGTTTGCCCCTGAATTGCATGGCTGCCTGGATTCTGTTTTTCCAGGTCAGGATGAAGAGCATCCTCAGCACCTACATGATAAACATGGTGGCCGCCAATCTGCTTCAGATTTTCACGATTCCGTTCTGGATCCACTATACTTACCTGGGGCACAGATGGGTGTTAGGGAGGGAGGCCTGCATAGTAATTGGCTTTTTGTTCACCACGAATTTCTATGCCAAAATTGCTTTCCTTTGCCTCATTGCCAAGGAGCGCTACTTTCATATGGTTTTCCCCATGCATTTCCGTGGCCTGAGCACTGTGGCCATCGCTGTGAAAATCAGCCTTGTTGCCTGGGCTTTTACAGTTTTCTTTTGCTCTTTGGGGTCCTACTTTATATCTCAAGGAAAAGAAGAGACCCAACTCTGCCATGAAGGCTACCCACTTCCAGAGAGCTATGCTCGGTTCAAAATGGGCACCATGTTCTTCTCCTTCTTTGCACCACTTGGACTAATAGGGTTTTTCTATGTCAGCATCTTGTACAAAGTCAGGCAAGTGAGAAATCTGGAGACAAAGAAGCAAGTCTATGGCTGTATTCTTCTCACTATGGTGACATTCTTTTTGGTGTTTGGACCTTATCAAGTGATATCATTCCTTAAGTATTTCTTGGAGAGCAGAAAGAGGGTATCGGATATCTGTACAAAAGAGGAATCACTATTCCTCCTTCAAGAAGTCTCTTTATGTCTAGTCACCCTTGGGGACATTTTGGATCCTGTGCTTTACGTCTTAGTCATAAAAAGTGCACGAGATAAATTTGTGGCCTCATGCAAATGTTTGTGTTCTTCCCAGGAAGGACTGGTCACTTCACAGGGGGGATATTTATAAGCTCAACTTAGAATCATTATTTTTTTAGTTGGAAGGAACCTTAGACAGAGTCTAACCTCCTTCTTTTTCTCTTAAGGAAATGAGGTCCAGAGAGAGTGGCATATTGGATAGAGAAATGAACTTGGCTTTCAGAAGATCAGAGCTCAAAAGTAGCCTCAGATACATACTAGATTTATCCTGGGAAAATCCTTTAACCTCTCAGCCACTGTCTCCTTATCTGTAAAATGGGAATAAAATAGCACCAACCTGACAGGGCTGTTGTGTGGGTCAAGTGAGATAATAAATGGTTTGCAAACCTTTGTGCTTGTTCAATTATGTCCAACTCTCTGTGACCCTGTATGGGGTTTTCTGGAGTGGTTCGCCATTTCCTTTTCCAGCTCATTTTACAGATGAAGAAACTGAGGTGTACGGGGTTAAGTGACTTGCCCAGAGTCACATGACTAGTATGAATGTGTAAGGCCAGATTTGAATACAGGTCTTCCTGACATTGGGCCCAATGCTCCATCTACTCCTACATCTAGCTGCACTGAGCCTCTAGCTGCTGGCAAGTCTTAAAATACTATATAAATGTTAGTGTTATTATCATAGATAAGGTAAAACAACAGCTATTAATTGAACACCTGCACACACCAGCACTTAGCACATAGTAGGTGCATAATAAATATTGATTGATTGATACACCAAGCACTATCCTAGGCAATGCAGACACAAAGACAAAAAACTGATTAAGTTTAAAAAATATCACATTCTATTAGGGGACACTCCATGTATACACATCAATAAATTCAAAAAAGCAATGGCTCGAGTTGGAAGACCCGGTTCCACATCCTGCCTTTCATGCTTATTACTTATGTGAATTTGGGCAAGTCAGCAATCTCCCTGGGCCTAGACTCTACAATGAGAGGATTGGATGGGTTTGCCTGAGGCCCCTTCTGGCCTTAGGTTTAGGATCTGCAGAAAGGAGATGGTATCGGGAAGGAGAAGATAATGCCAAAGACCATAGAGAGATCAGGAATGAGAAAAGGCCACAAGATTTGGCTATTACAAGATCTGAAAATTTTGGAGAGAGCAGATTCAGTTGATTGATACAGTTAGAAACCAGATGACAGAGGAATTGAGAAGTAAATGGGGGAAAGGACGTGGGAACAACCAATATTGACAACTTTTTCTGGGAGTTTGGTTGTGAAAGAAAGGAGACTGTCTCAGGGTCACACCGCTCTTTTGTAGTAGACCTAAGACGGTGACCCAGCTCTCCTGATTTCTACTCTTGTGCTCTTTCCATGCAATTTCTTGGGGGGGGGTTGTTATTGTTCATCCTTTCTTTTTAAAGAGGACCAATGGCGTCATGGGATGATGTCTTCACTTGTGTTTGAATTGGATTTAAGTGAGGCAAAATTGCCCAGAGTCATTGACCTCACTCTCTTCTTGAGTCATTAAATTTCAATGGCAAGACAGAAATCAGGATGGCTGGCAATGGCCCAGGATGCAATGGATGACCTCAGTGTCTTCAATGTCTGAACAAGTTCTAAGCTCCATAGAGTCTGCTTCTGCCACCTTTGTGGCTGTTGGAACAAATTGTTGTCCTCTACCCATTCTACTGGGCCGAATCTTCACATACTTTGGCTAGACATGCCTTAACTCACTGAGCGTTTTGACCAATTTCTTCAGCACATGATGCAGGTTATTAAATCTGAATTTTTCAAGGCTTAAGGTGAAGCCTGGGAACCTTTCTTTCCACCCCTATTTTGGGTCATTGGCCAACAGAAAACATCAATTATAGAAGTGAAAAAGCAGAAAAGAGGAACACGGACAAGATTAGAATATTATTCTTAGGCCATACCCTTTCCAGCACCAACAGTACCCGTTTTTCTCCCACTTTAATGCCATTACATTTGAATAAGTGACAATAATGACAGACTGTGTGAGTTAAAAAATGCTTTTTTGCAAAAAAAAAAAAAAAAAAGGGAAATCTGCCTCTGCTGTACTTTCAGGTTTCTGCAAGTACTTGTTACAAGGTGGAAGAAATTAAAATATGGAACAGATCCATGGAGGCATCCTCCCTCTCATTGAAAAGCTCTTAGACCTTGTGATGGAAAATGCTAGCCACGAGCAGAGAAAGAACTGAATGCCGATTGAAGCAGACTTTTTTCACTTTTTAAAAATGGTTTTCTCTTTTGTTCTCTTTTTTCTTTTATAACATGACTGATGTGGAAATATGTTTTACATGATTGTGCATATGTAAACTATATAAAATTGTTTACCATCTTGGTAGAGAAGAAGAAAATTTGGAGTTCAAAATTTTATATAAAAATGTTTAAAATTATCTTTATATGTAATTGGAAAAAATAAAATGCTATTTAAAAGAAAAAAACAAAGAAAAGCTCTTAGAATCCAAGGTGAGCCATGGGGAAGTTTTACTGACTTGCAAATGACAACTGGCATTTGGTAACAGGATAACATACGTGGATGCTGAAAGAAAAAGCAACACTGTCATGATCTGCCGCTTCCAACTTGGAGCCTGTTGTGGTTTTTAGATGAAAGCTTATGTAATAGCACTGACTGTCCCATAACTGGAAATTGCGATGTTGTGCATAGACCCCATTTAGAACGTGGTGGGTGCGTAAGAGGCGGAGTCATGGCTGTGCCCAGCTTCATTGAGGCTGACGTTGCCTGGCAAGAGCACCTTTCCTCCCCTAGTCTGTACAGATCTATGAGAAGGGAGCAAAAGGAGCAAATCCTAACTAATCTTCCCATATCCTGCCTCTTTCTACTCTCTTTGGGCCGTCATTACCTTGGACGTTGGTCTGGCCAATCAACTATTCCTAAATGATATTGTATAACACACACATGTGTGTAGCTATATATACATATATGTATTTGCATGTAAGCACATGTATATCCATTGCAGGGCATATTTATGCAATGTATGTGCCTGTGTAGATACACATGCATGTGCACAACATACATGTGTGCACACGCAATGCAAACGGGCAAATGGGTACATACAGATATGTTATGTGTGCAAATGTACATGATTATACATGCACATACAAACAGATCTATGCGCACAAACATGAATAGATGTTGCATGTGTATATGTGGGTGCACTCACACATGTGTATGCGTGCCCACATATACAATACATGTGTATACACATGTGTGTTATATTTCACACACATACAAAATAATAGTTGCCACTTACTACCTGTATGATTACAGGCAAGTTTCTTAGTCTCCCTCTGAATTTCTGCATCTGTAAAATGAGGGGTTTAGGTTAAATGATCTCTAAGTCCCTTTCCAACTTTGAATTCTATGATCCTCTTGTAGCTCTGCATGTTCACACACAATATACACAAAACAACACACATGTCTATACCTCCATCTGTACTACATACACACATGTAACATGCACATATGTGTGTAATGTGCATTATACATTTTAGCAAATTGACTACTGTAGAGTTTGCTACATGCACATATGGCATGTAAGTATAATGATGCTATTGCACAGATGTAAATGCTATGTGTGTTTACGTATGTTAGTGCACAGAGGTCCATGTTTCCATACTAATGCACATACACATGTAGCACACACATGTGTGGGGTGTGTATGTATATAATACATGTGTGTATACACATAAGTTATACATTAGTGTTTGGGAGTAGTTGACTTGCAAGACCAAAGTCTTATCAAAACCTGTGTATACGTAAGCATGTATTTGCACGTACATGTATGTACATGCATAAATACATACACGCATGCACACATACACACATATACACACACACTTTAAAAAAACCTCTTCATTTTATAGATGAAGAAACCAAGGCCCAGGGAGATTACATGACTTGTTTAAGGTCATAGAGTAAGTCATGGAGCCACTGGGATGTCTATTAGATAGAGTGTTGGACACATAGCCAGGAAGACCTAAGTTTTTGTTATTTCAGGGACTATAGGGTTAATGGACTATAACATCTTCTCAGTTCATTAAGAGACCTATGTGTGTTGGGGGAGGAGTTTGCTTAGGGGGAGGCTTGTTTACCATGAGGCTTTCTTGCAGGAAGGTTTTCACACCTTTTGGTACTGAGCCAGTTAGCCACTAAGTGGGTTGTGATGCCATCTGGCTCTGAGCCTGTTAAATCGAAAACTATATATACTGGGAGGCTGTTATTTTACTTTTGGGCTCACTCGTGGGAAGAATGTTTCTTTGTGCTGTGTCCAGATGAGACTCTGGGTAGCTGTTGTTAAGGAGCCCCCTGGCTTTGTGAACCCAGATGTTGGCACTCCCTGGTCTGGTGATGATGTGTCTACTACTCTGTTTAGGCAGTTGGAGCCCTGTCTATTGGGTATTTTCTTGATGACTCACTTCTTTCTACTTATCTGTCTGCATTGTTTGATTCAAGTAAGATTGTTGACTCCTTTGAAGTTGTTTTTCCTTTAGAAAAGCAGATCAAAGAACCTGTGGAGCAGCCCTTCTGTGTGCTGGTGTTATTGGTCTTACATCTCCTCAGCAGCTCCAAGTGTCACTAACACGATACAGAGACTTACTTCCTTACCTCCAAAATGAAGTAGTTTTACCAGATGTCATCAAAGGCTCTTTTCTACTCTAAATCTATGACTCTCTGGGTAGGGAGCACCCTAGTGCCCAGATCCAGGACACTTTTTATTATACTGTGCTTCTTTATATTAAGAAAGGAGTTATTTTGTTCAGCATGTGGGGAGGAGAGGCACATGCCTTGCAGGTACATTCACACATAATATGGGGATTTTAGGAATTTAAGTTGTGGAAACAGCTGATGGGGTAATGTCCTCTGCTGTACCCATTGGTCTACTCCTTCTTTCTATAGTTCAGACTTTATAGGGTTTTCTTTCTCAGGCCTGTGTGAGGGGGGTCCTGAACATTACACCCTTCAAAGAGCAAATCTAAGGAAGTGGGGGAGTAGGGTAGAAGAGAGTAGGGACACTGGACAAGATTGGGTAGGTTGGTGCAATGGCCAGGGGAGAGTAGGTAAGTAATGTTACTTATGAGAGAGATGGAGGGTAAGTGGATAGAATAATGTACCAATAGTAGACAGGATCCTAAATGAGACAGACCAAGAGTCTGTGAGTGGGAGAGAGAGGCAGAGAAACCAAAAGAGAATGGTTTGCTCTTCATGAGAAACAAAAATCTTTTATTAACCGCAGGAAGTTAGTATGATACAAATGAGCAATACTCTTAAGTAGAGCTTTAACCACTGGCCTTTTAGTTCAGAATAAGTGTGTAGGAGGTCTTTAGAATCAACTAAGGAATTACCAAAAATTGTTTTACTGAATTAAAAAAATAATAACACAATTCATTTGAAAGAACAAAAAGTCAAGAATATCCAAGGAAATAGTTGGGGTGAAGGTGGGGGTGGGGAGAGAGTAGAGGAAGGAGGTTTAGAGTACCAGACCTTAGACTATCTTACAAAGCAGTAATTATCAAACTATCTGGTAATGGCTAAGAACTAGAAAGGTAAATCAATGGAACTGAATAGACATGCAATTTACAGCAGCAAATAATTATAATAATTTGACAAATGTAAAGACTTAAGATTTGAGCATAAGAATTCATTATTTGGTTAAAAAATTGTTGGGAAAATTGGAAAGCAATATGGTAGAAATTGGGAATAGACTAATAATATCTAACACCATTTACCAGGATAAGGTCAAAATGGATACATGACCCAGATATAAAGAGATATTACAAGAAAATTAGAAGAAAATGGAACATGTTACACATCAGACTTATGGATAGGTGAATAATTTGTGAATAAACAAGAGAAAGAGGGGCGGCTAGGTAGCGCAGTAAATAGAGCACTGGACCTGCCATAAGGAGGCCCTGAGTTCAAATCTGACCTCAGGCACTTAACACTTGCAGCTGTGTGTCCTTGAGCAAGTCACTTAACCCCAACTGCCCTCCAAAAATAAGCCAAAAAAAAAAAAAGAAAGAGAAAGAAAGAGAGCAGACTGAGGTGTAAAATGGATAATTTTAATCACATTAAATTTAAAAAGTTTTGTTCAAATAAAACAAATCTAACAAGATTAGAAGAAAGGCAGAAAATTGGGGAGTGATTTTATAGTTTCTCAGATAAAGGTCTCATATCTCAAATATATAAATAATTTTGTAAAATCTGTAAGAATATGGGTCATTCCCCAATTAATAAATGGTCAAAGGATATGTAGGGCAGTCTTTGATGAAGAAATCAAAGCTATATGTGGTCGTATAAAATGCTCTGCATCATTATTGATTAGAGAAATGTAAATAAAAATAACATTGAAATATTATGTATATCTGTCAGATTGATTAAAATGATAGAGCAACAAGTGTTGGAGGGGAGGTAGAAAAATTGGGATACTAATGCATTTATTGGTGGAATTGCGAAATGACCCAACCATTTTGGAGAGCAATCTGGAATTACGCCCGAAAGTTATAAAACTGTATATGCCCTTTGACCCAGCAATATCACTACTAGGTTTATTTCCAGAGATGATTAGAGAAAAAGGAAAAGAACCTATGTGTTCTAAAACATTTACCACAGTTCTTTTTGTGCTGGCGAAGAATAGGAAATTGTAGGGATGCCCATCAGTTGGGGAATGGCTAAACAAGTTGTGGTGTTTGATTGTGATGGAATACTAGCGTGCTATAAGAAATGATGAACAGGTTAATTTAGGGAAAACCTGGAAAGATCTGGATGAAATAATAATGAATGAAATGAGCAGAAATGTCCACAGTAACAGCAATATTTAAACAACAGTTTTGAGCAAATAAGTCATACCCAAATTAGCTACAAATGACCTATGAAGACGCTATCTGCATCTAGAAAAAAACCCTGATAAATAGAAGTATGTATAGAATAATTTTGGATATGCACACATTTGTGTATAACAGTAGCCATCTCTATGGTGGGAGAGGAAAAATTAAAAAAAACTTACATGATAATTGTTATATATTTAAAGCAAGAGCAAGTTGTACATAACAGATCTGCAGTTTCATGAGCAGTCATCTTTTAAAAAAATTATACTGTTATAGAAATGCTTGTTTTGCTCCACGAATTAAAAATAAAATAAATAATTTTTAAAAAATCAAGTAGGTTATTCACATAAGCTACTCTTGATAGATAAAATTCTCTTCCAGTCTGAAAAGTGAGTCCAGTAACTCCCTGAATAACATTTCAGCCATCGTATAATCATTCCTATGTTTCAATCAGGGGTACACTTAGATCGTGTCTTAACGAGTAATTTCTATCCTCTTTTCTCCTCCAGAGATAGAAAGCCAACATCTTCTTTTGGTGATGGGTTACTGAAAGTATTGCTCTGGATTTATAGTCAGGATATTTTTCATGATTTTAAGGATAATTTTTCTTTTTTTTCTTTTTTTTTGGAGGGCAGTTGGGGTTAAGTGACTTGCCCAAGGTCACACGGCTAGGTTTTTGTGTTAAGTGTCTGAGGCCGGATTTGAACTCAGGTCCTCCTGACTAGAGGGGCGGTGCTCTATTCACTGCGCCACCTAGCCGCCCAATAATAATTTTTCTTGCTGTTATCCTTTGATTCTGCTTTCAGTGGAAAAAACCAAGCATCAGCTTGGTATTCACCTTACCTAACATTTGTTGAACACTTTAGAATTTTACATAATGATTAAGAAAAAGTTTTATTGACACTTTTAAAAATGTTGCCATATTTCACCAATTACCACTCCTCAACAGTGCCTTCTCTTGTTAGAAAGGATAGTTAAGCAAAACAACAAACACGTTGACTATGTCTGACAGCAGATGTCTCGTTCCTCCCCTGTAATCCACCATCTTCCTTTTTTAAAAAAATTGGTTTATTTACTTTTAGTTTACAAGATTCAGTTCCAGAATTCCTTGAGTTTCAAATATTCTCCCCTTCGTATCCCCCTGCCCCCATGGCAGTATGCAATCAAGTACAAGATCTACAAATACTTCTATATTGGATATTAGTCTGGTTGTATAGAAGGGTTGTACCAATGGAGTGACCAATGGGGAAAAAGAAAGAAAACCAAACATGGAAAAGAACGATAGCATGTAGATTGCTTCAGTCTCCATTTAAACTCTGATATGTCTGGATCTTTCTCTGAATGTAGGCATCTCCTTCCATCCTGAGACTTGTAGAGTTGTCTTATTCCTTCCACCATCTTTCTGTCAAGAGACTAGATAGATGCTTATTCAGCCTAGAGGCAGCTAGATGGTGCAGAGGATAGAGTCAGACCCGGAGTCAAGAAGATCTGATTTCAAATACAGTTTCCTCACCTGTGAAATGGAGATGATTAGTAATTCTAACATAAAGCTCTCAGGGTTGTAGTAAGGATAAAATAATATTCGCAAAGCCCTTTGTGAATTTTTAAAGTACTGTATTTTAAAGTACTATACTATATTTAGTACTTTAATTAATAATTACTATTATTAATAGTAGTCCTCTGGAGTTCAAATTGGTTCTGTGAGCTGAGTCAAACTCAGGCTGGTCCCCTGGTGGTTTAGGTTTGATACGAGAAAGAAATGGGACGCTAGCAAGTCATTCAACAGTTAATAAAAAGGAAGAATAGAGAGGATGTTTAATAAGCATACCTTCAATAACCACGGTGCCCCTGTCTTCTGAGGTTGTGTGTGTCCCAAGTTCATGAAGGAGATAGATGTTTTGTAGCTATATCTGTTATATAGCCATATCTTGCTATGCCTTTTCAGTAAATGTTGCTTTGAGATAACTGTGTACTCTGACCGACTATTGAAGGTAAACACACCAGTAGGGGCTCATAACTTCAGAAGTGCAGACACAGAGAACCCTGAACCTAGAGTAATTATTTGATGGGAAACTCAACCTGCAAGAGCAATTGGCGGAGAGGGGGACCCAAGAGCAAGTGAAGCTACATGTATATATATCTTGTATATAATTATAAATATACATTTTGCCAACCCCAAGAAAACGCAAAGTCCATAAAACTGGAGGCAATCTTCTAATTTTTGGATTGCATAGAATAGTGCCTGGCACGTAATAGACACTTAATAATTGCTTACTGATTGATTGATTGGGGTAAGGGTGGGAAACCTGTGACCTTGAGGCCACATATGACCTTCTAGGTCCTTGGGTGTGGCCTTTTGACCGAGTCCAAGTTTTACAGAATAAATCCTTTTATTAATGGGATTTGTTCTGTGAAGCCTGGATTCAGTCAAAGGGCTGCACTTGAGCAGCTAGAGGGCCACATGTGGACTTGAGGCTACAGGTTCCCCATCCCTGGATTGGGGGGACTAGAGAAAGCTTCATAGAGGAAATGATATTTTAACTAAGCCTTAAAGGATGGGTGGGATTTCATCTGGAAAAAATGGGAGTGGGGTGAAGAAGGCTCTCTAAGAATACCACATGGTATTTCTAATGAACCAGTCAATTTACAAGCATTTATTAGGGCTTCGCTATAATCCAGGTACTGTGGGTTAAAAAAAAAACAAAAGTAGTCCCTTACAATCTAAAGGGAGAAATAACATGAATAAAATAGTATGCGTGTAAAAATAGTAGATAAAATATATAATATTAATATAATATATAATAATAAATAAATATATAACAAATAGATAACAATATATTTAATAAATAATAATAATAATAATAAAATAACATGTGTGTTTATACACTTACATATACATACCTACGAAGAGAAAGGAAGCTAAGATGGGAAGGCACAAGTAACTGGGGGGACCAGGAACAGCCTCCTGCAGAGTGTGGTGTTTGACCTGAGTCTTGAAAGGAACTAGTGAATTCAAGTGGTGCAGGTGAGGAGAGAAAGCATTCCAAGCATGAAGGATAACTAGTATGTGAGGAGTAGTGTAGGGCCGGCATAGCCAGACCATAGAGTGCATGGAGAAAACTAACGCATAAAGAGACGGGAAAAGTAGCACAGAGTCAGGTTATGAAAAGTTTCAAACAGCAAGCATTTATTAAGTACCTACTATGTGCTAAGGCTCTATGTTAGGAGTTGGGGTGACAATGAAAAAATGAAGCAATCTCCCCTCTCAAAGATTCATCCCATTGGCGATGGTAATGTACACTTATAAGCATATGCAAAATAAATTTGCTTGCATAGTATACAGGGCAGTTAGAAAAAACTTAATGTAGAAGAAATTGGTACTTGAGCTGAGACTTGAAGGAAGTAAGAAATTCTTTGAGGTGGAAATGAAGTGGGAATACATTCTAGGAGTAAGGGATCACAGTGGGAAGACACCAACAAGGCTGGGCAAGAAGTATTCATCATGCAATTACTTGCTATATATCAGACACTGGGCTAAGCTCTAGGGATAAAAAGGTAAGCAGAGAGAACGGCAACCTTTGCCCTCATGGAGATTACATTCTATTGGGGGAAGACAACACACAGAAGGAAGCTGAAAAGGTGAGGGTGGAATGTGGGAGTGATGGTACCCAGTGCAGGGGCATGGTGCTAAAGCCCACGAAAGCCTGAGGCACAGTCAAGAGGGGAAGGAAGGAAGAAAAATCACTTTGACAGTCATGTGGAGGATGGGTTGGAGAGGCGAGATGCTTGAAACAAGGAAATTAATTGAAATTGTGTAGGAGAGAGGTGATGAATGTTTGACCTTAGGTGATGGCTATACAAACAGAAGGTGATAGATGCAAAACACATTGTGGAGGTAAAAATAGCAAGATTTGACAACTGATTGTATGTGGCGGGTAAGAGAGAGTGAAGAGCTAAGGACAATGGGGTTGCAGTCCTGGGATTCTGGAAGGATGGCCATGCCTGCAGTAGACATAGAGAAGGTCTGAAGAGGCATAGATTTTGGGTGAAGATCATTAGTTATTTAGGGAGGGAAAGATGTACTGTATTTAGGGATATGTCAATAAAAGTAGTTTGGTTGGTAAAAAAGGCAGGTACAAGAGGGACTGATATAAAATAAGACTGGATAAGGAAAATGGAGCTAGATTTGGGGGAGCCATGGATTCCAAGCTAGAGTTCGGTCTGACACTAAATCAGAAGATGTCTAGTCGTTTAATATCTTTATAACTTAGCTTCCTTTTCTGGAAAATGAGAATAATACTGGTTGTACTACTTAGTTCACTGAGTGATTGTGTAGGGAAGCAAAGTTTAAGGTTTATATCCTTGAAGCAGCATACGAATTTGAGTTATGATGATCAGAATTAAGAATGTTGTTCAGTCATTTCAATCATGTCTGACTCTCCATGACTCCATTTGGGGTTTTCTTGGCAAAGATACTAGAGTGTTTTACTATTTCCTTTTCCAGTTCATTTTACAGATAAGGAAACTGAGGCAAACAGGGCTAAGTGACGTGCCCAGGGTCACACAGCTAGTAAGTGTCTGAGGCCAGATTTGGACTCATGAAGATGAGTCTTCCTGGCTTCAGGCTTGTTGGTCTATCTGCTGTGTCACCTGGCTGCCCTAAATAATAGATAATAAAGAGCAATAGAAGTTTTTTGAGAAGGCTATTGATATGCTCAGAACCATAATAAAGATGAATCAATTCTCTTTTAATGATTAAAAAATATAATTATATAATTATATATATGATATAATGGCCTTTTCTCAGACCTTATCCTTTCTGACTTCTCTGAAACACTTTACCCTGTTGACTATACTCTTCTGGGCATTCTCCCCTCTGAGCTTTCGTTACACTGTTCTCTTTTGGTTTTCCTGCTGCTTACTTCTATCAGTCTCCTTTGCCCATGTCATTCCCCTTCCTTCTGAGTATACCGTAAGGTTCCATCCTAGGCTTCTTTTTCTTCTCCCCCTGTGCTCTCCCACTTATGCCCATTGATTCCGTTATCACCTCTGTGCATATGATTTACAGATCTATGTACAGATTGAGTTTTCCCTGACCAACTATCAATTCACCACTTCAGATGTCCTGGAGACATCTCAAACCCCACAGATCTAAACTCGTTATCTTTGCCCTGTATCCAACCTAATTCTTGCCTGAATTTCCCTGTTTTTGTTGGGGGCACCACCATTGTTCCATTCACCGGGATTCACAACTTCAGTGTCATCCTTAACTCCTCACTCCTACTTATTTCTCACCTAATCCATTGACAAATCTCATTTCTGTCTTCATAACGTCTCTTTTATCCATCCTTTCCTCTCCACTCCCCCCCTAACTACAACTCTTGTTTAGCTCTTTATAACCTCTTGCCAGGGCTACTGCAATAGATTCATCATGGATCACCCTTCCACCAAGTTTTTTTCTACTCCAACCCAGTTTTGATGCAGCCAAATGACTTTCCTTTTGTGTAGAGCTGAGTGTGTCAGTTCCTTTGTCCCTCCCCCACTCCCATATCTTCACAGTTATTGTTTTGTGAATTAGTCATGTCTAACTCTTTGTGACCCCATTTGTTTTTTCTTGGCAAAGGTACTGGAATGGTTTGCCATATCCTTCTCCAGTTCATTTTGCTGATGAGGAAACTGAGACAAACAGGATTAAATGATTTGCCCAGGGTCACACAGATAGTAAGAGTCTAAATCTGGATTCAAACTCAGGTCCTCCTGGCTCCAGCAGTCTATGCACTGCGCCATAATATCTAGTGGATTCCTATTACCAAAGTTGCTCATATTCAAACCTCATGCTATCTTTCCAGCCTTACTGCACATTACTCCCCTTCATGCTGTCTGTGGTACAATCATACTTACCTTCTTGCTATTTCTTGTATATGACCAGTTATCTCTTGAACTTTGAACAAACCATTTTGTATATACTTATATATGTTTATATCCCATTAGCATCTAAGCTAAGCTCTTAGAGGACTTTTGTTTTTATAGACCCTGTACTTCTGTATAATGTGTGACACTTTTAGGCCCTTAATAAATGTGTGTAGGTTGACTGATTGAAGGAATCAGTCCAAGGAGTAGAGACTAGAGATAGTGACACCAAGTAAAGAGGTTATTGGGATAATCTAGGTTGGATGCAATGAAGGCCTGAACTAAATAGCGGTGGGAAAAGATGATGGAGGCTAGATATGGAAACCAAACTCATTGGATATGGCAATTGATCAGAAGTAGGGGGAGAAAGACATGGTGGGATCAAAGATGGCTGAGTTTGTTTTTTTAATATGACTGATAAGTTAATGGTAGTGTGTTATTGGGTGAAGAGGAAAAGGATCTAAGGAAGGAAACAGGGCAGGCGTAGGGAGTGGAGTCAGAGAATCATAAGAATGGAAACGAAGAGAGGGAAAGTATGAAGAAGGAAGGACTGATCAACATTCTTAAATGCTATAGAGAAGATGAGAAGGAGGAGAGTTAAGAAAAAGTAATTAAATCTGCAGATAAGGAGGTTAGTAGTTACCTCTAAAAGAAACATTTCTGTAGAATAGTGGTTTTAGTAGCCACATAGCAAGGAGGTTGAGGAATGGATGGGTGGTGAGGAATTAAAAGCATTGAATTAGATTTTTTTTTCTAGATCTTTAGCAGTGAGATCAATGAAAGAAATAGATGTACAACTAAAGGGAGTATCAGAGACAAGGGAATTATTATTATTATTTTCAGATAGGGAGGCCTGAACATGCTTACAGGCAGAGGGAAAGGATCCAGTAGAATAGGAGACAGTTGAAATGTATGTGATGGAAGGATTACTTTAAAGAGTTATTGTAGAAAGGTCAAGTATATAGGAGAATTATAGGATCTGAGTTGCAAGGGACCTCTAAAATCCCTGGAACACAGAGTAATGTAGTAGAAAAAGTATTGGGCTTGAGGTCCCTGTTAGCACTAAAGACATGACCCTTTGGTCTCATCTTCCAATCCACACCTGAAGAGCTCCATTCCACCCGCCCCAGCATCCTTAGGTTGTTACAGCTTGCTTACAACAAAGGTGGACTAGATCCTGGAAGGGAAGAACTGAGCTGAAGGTGGGCTAAGTGTATCAGAGAAAACGGGGCAAAGGGGTTAATTCATTGTTCAGAACAGGCAAGAGGGAAACAAGAGGCAGAAAATTAAGATGAAAATTTTGGTAGAAATAGGGATGCAATTGCAGTCAAAGCAACAGCCATACACAACCTCTTCGAATGACTAATGCCCCCTGCTTTCTTTCCTACGAATGATACAAACCTTGTATGTCCAAAGATCTCTACTTCGGAGATGAAAATCAAACAAGGCAAGTCCTACCAAACCAAAAAGAAGATGGTGGAGGGTGGTGGTGATATTGGTGGCTGAAGTTGGAAGGGGAAGAAGACTACATTCAAGTCACAGGGAGTAATTGGATTTTGGGGCCAAAAGGGAGAAGGAATAAATGGCAAGTCAGTTGATTAAGAAAACCTGACGCTGGATTTACTTCATTACAAGGCAACCAAGACTATTTGAGAAGGTCAGAATTTTTTTTTTTAATCTAATTCCTGGAAAGTTGTTGGCTGGTTGCTAGCTTCAAACACAACAGAAAGGAACAACAAACAGAGGGCCAAAAACATCTCCAAGGACTTCTTAAATATACTTTGAAGGACTGGTAATCTGACCCTGTTGAGCACACTGTGCTTGGGTCCCATCTGTATTCACACCAACCATTCTCTGAATCTGATATCACTGAATTGGTATTAAGTGTGCCTCCTTCATGGAGGCACTGACTATAATTATATTTGCTGGCTAGCTGGAGTCTAAGAAGATTAAAATATTTTTCTAACAATTTTTTGTGTCTAATTTAGTTTTGTAGGTATCATAACAGGAATATCATAGTTTGTCTAATTCTTTTATTAGTCAATGTACTGAGATTCTATATTTAAAAGTATGTCTTTCAAATAATTATATAAAAAGACATTTGTATAAGAAAATCTCCAAGGTCTTTTTTAGTAACAATGTGATTCTTTAGGAAGAAACTAAATAAAGATAATGATAGAAACATACAAACTTCTCGAAAAAAATAACTTCCACTTGTATCCTTTCCTTCCTCCCTGCCTATTCACCCCTTAAGCCTGTTCCCACCACTACGGAAACTGCTTTCTCAAAGGTCACCACCACCTACTGATTGCCAAATGTATGACCTTTTTCTAGTCTTGATCTTTAAACATCTTTCATCCAGGCAGTGTCTAAAAAGCTTTGGACTTTTGGGGACCTCCTTCCTTTCTAGCTTGTACCGGGTACTTTGCCCCCCAGGAATTCTTCATCTTGAATCTCCCCCCAGCCAAGGAGTTCACACATTGGAAGTATCCTCTGCCCCTTCAGCTTTTCCCTCTGATTGGATGGCTTCCCTCAGAACCTCCATATAAGGAGGGTGCCCAAGACAGCAGGGTCTCAGTCTTTTCCAAAACGTAGTCGGCTTTCTTTGCCTTTCCCCTGGCATTGCTCTGTGCCTTTACATCCTCTCTGTCCTACCCCCTTTCAGGTGAGAATATGTCTTTCTACTTGCATTTGTATTTCCACACATAGGACGGTGCTCTGGAAGAGAAAGTGAGGCTGGTGACTTTGTACAGCCTACCTCACTTAAATCCAATTCGCTTGCACATTTGGCATCATCTCTTTGAGAACAAGGAATAAGTAACAACAACAAGCATGTATGTGTTAAGAATTTTACTAGGAATTGGATTTACTTTATGCCTATAGCATAATTTTTCTTTTGGCAGTTAGGTGACCTTAATTCAAATTTAGCCTCCAAATACTTGCTGTGTGAACCTGGGTAAGTCACTCAACTTCTTTCTACTTCACTTTCCTCATCTGGGGATACCATAATAAGACAAGCGCTATGCTAAAGGCTGGGGATACAAACAGAAAAAGCAGGACAAGTTTTTCTGAACTTGTCTTTTATTTTGAACACACTTTTATTTAGGGAAACAACACATGAAAGAAAATTGTTAGAAAAAAACAAAAAATTGTTAGAAAAAAAAAAGGCTTCAGGGTGGGTGGGTGCGTGGCAGACACTTCATAGCACTCCCAGCTAGGCACTGGGGGAGAGGCAGGCAAAAATGACAATGTCCCTGCCCTCCAGGAATCCACCTTAGGGTCCATGAGCAGTGGGTATAGAAGTAAAGAAATGTAAAACAGATACAAAGTAATGATAAAGGGGAGAGGAAGGGGGGATACCCCAAACTGTAAGGATCAGGAAGGGCATCAAGTGACCTATGGCATTTGAGTTGGGCCTTCCAAGATGCCAGGCATGAGGGCACAGCCTGTACACAGGCAAGGAGACAGTAGAAGCAATGTCCCACGAGAGTAAGAGCAAGAGTTCATTTTGACTGGAATGTAGGGGGCGTGAAGGGAGGAAGGTGAGATGAACCAGGAAAGGTCCCAGACACAGATTGTTCAGGACTTTAAATGCCAAAAAGAGAAGTTTGAATTTTATCCTCAAGGCAATAAATAGGGAGCCCTAAGACCCTCTTTAGGGCTAGGTGCCACAGTTTACCAGGTCTGGAGTCAGGAAGACTTATGTTACTGGAGTTCAAATCTGGCCTTAGATGAAAGCTGTGTGACCCTGGGCAAGTCACTTCAGCCTGTTTGCCTCAGTATCCTCATCTGCAAAATGAGCTGGAAAAGGAAACAATAAAACACTCCAGCTATTCTGCCAACAAAACAAAAACCAAATAGGGTCACAAAGAGAGCTTCTTGAGGGGGGCAATATCTTCAGCCCTGTACTTTGGGACTATCAATTTAGCGGTTGTATGGAGGTTGCATCGGAGAAGACAGAGGCTTGAGACCAATCAGAATGCTATCAGAGTAAGTAGTCCAGGTGAGAGGTGAGGTAGGACTGAAGTAGGGTCGTGGCTGAATGAGGGGACAGGAAGGAAGAGATATGAGATAATGTTACGGAGGAAAATTGGCGAGACTTAGCAAGTTATTAGATGGGAAAGTGTTGGGTGGGTAAGCATGAGGGAGTTGAGAATCACTTCCAAGTTTGTGAACATGGGAGGCAGGAAGGGTGGTGATAGCCTCAACAACTTAGGAAGAGGGATGCATTTAGGAGGAAAGATAAGTACACTTTGGGACACGTTGAGTTTGAGATGCTTAGGAAATAATTCAATTGGCTGCGCCCAGAGGTACTTGATTATGTGGGACTGGAACTCTGGAGACAGACCAGGATCTGGGTTTGAATCCCATCTCCAATACTTAAAAATTTTTTAAATTATATTTTATTTTCCCCCAGCTACATGTAAAGACAATTTTTAATATTCATTTAAACATTTTTGAGTTCCAAATTTTCTCCCTCCCTCACCTCCCCGTCCCCCTCTCTGAAACAGTAAGCAATTTGATCTAAGTTATGCATGTTCAGTCCTGCAAAACTTATTCCCATATTAGTCATGTTGTGAAAGAAGACACGGACGCAAAAGGGGGAAAAACCCACAAAAAAGATAGAGCAAAAAATACTACGCTTCTCTCTGCCTTCAGACTCTATCAGTTCTTTGTCTGGACACACCTCTAGCACTCACCAGTCACAGGTCACACTCCAGGAGACACAATTTCATAATCTGTAAAATGGGAATGATATTATCTATAATTCTTTTCTCCTGGGATTATTGTGAGGCTCAAGAGAAAAGTGTGCAAACTGTTTTTAACCTGCAAACAGGGTAAAGTGACTTGCACAGGGTCACACAGCTTGCATGTAAGGCCAGATTTAAACTGCAGTAGATTCTGTTATTGGTCCTTCCCTCACTGTTTCCTTTCCTTGATTTCAGTGGAAATGAGTTTAACTGGTTTTGTTTTCTGCCTCAGTGGAAGGTTCTTTTCTGTCTGTATTTGTTCTTAGTAATCACTTGTGATTAATGCAAACATTCTAGTGGGCCTGATGTTCTCCCTTGGTAATCTTATCTGCTCCCATAAATTTAACTATATCCTCTATGAAGATGACTCTGACATCCTTCTTGAGCTCTGGCCTGTTTGCTGAACTTCAAATCTGTGTTTTAGCCCACTTTCTGGGCATCTCCAGCTGCATGTCTTGCTAGTATCTCAAACTCAAAACACAATTTTGCCATCCTTTCCCTAAGACCCTCTGTTCTTCCGGAACACTCCATTCCTATCAATAGGACCACCTTTCACCTAGTTAACCATGCATGACCCTTTGCTATTATTGAATGTCCTCTCACTAAACCTCCTAAATGCCAGTTGTCATGTCCTGTCAAATCTTTTCCAAATATACCATTCTATTCCATTCTGCAATTTCTTTTGACTTAACAACAATATTCTATTATTCAAAATTTCTTTCCTTCAAAATGAACTTTATTTTGGCCACTCAAAAAATGTATTGTCATTGAAATTGTTAAATCCAACCCCTGTCCATCGTAGAATTTAAGGTATGCTTTTTTTTTTCCTGGCAGCAAACAGTGGGTTTTCTCAGTTGATGCTTTGTTGTCTGTATTCAGACGAACATTTCCCTTCTATTACTTCCCAAATTAAGATATGTAGATTTTGTGATAGTTTCATGTCCTTCTGGGTGATGGGATTCTTAAATCGCCTCAGTCTGTCCTAACTTTAAGGTTAGTATTTTGGTTTGTACAGAATCCATGTACTTTTTTTTTTTTTAAGAAATTTATTTTTTGCTTTTTATAGGGCAGTTGGGGTTAAGTGACTTGCCCAAGGTCACTTGGCTAGCAAATGTTAAGTGTCTGAGGTCATATTTGAACTCAGGTCCTCCTGACTTCAGGGCCAGTGCTCTCTTCACTGCACCACCTAGCTGCCCTGATTCCATGCATTCTTTTAATATTGTTGCCTTTTATTTCTCTCCTACTGAATTTCCTTCCATTTCAGTATTTTTGTATTTCAAGTCTTCAATTTTCTCACTTCTTTAGAGAGATTCTCCATCATGGATTCACTTTTCCTAGTTTTTTTTTAATATGCATTCAGAGCTTTTACTTCTTAGCTATCTTTATTTCTAATTTGTTCTTTAATGGATTTTATTTCTCTTTTGGGGCATTTTCATTATCATTTCATCTCTCTGGGGAGTTCACAGGATTCTATTTTTTATTGGGTTCTGTTGGCTTGATATTCTATTTGCCACAAGAGCTTTGTGTTATCTTTGAGGTTTTTTGGTCCTTTTTCCTTCTGTTTTTAGGACCTTCTTTACTGATTTATCTGCTTGTGTGCCAGGCTTTTACTGAGTTCTCCCCTTCCCTCCCCCCCCCACCTTGATACATTTGGTATTTTAGCTTTCTTTTTTTTGTATTTCCAGTTGCTCACTCTGGCCCCTGCCCCATTGCTGGCAGCGAGACAACAGACTGAACTCTAGGCTGCCTCAGCCTCCTCGAGTTTGAGATTTATATTTCACCAACTAGAGTAGTTTTTCCCAGCAGCCTCAGGGAAGACAGGGCTGACTTGAGCTCGGTTTCTGTTTCTTTTTCAGGTTTGAAGCAGTCCCACCCGAGTCTTTGCTCCGTTCTGTTCCTTTCATATTGTTGAGCCAAAGCAGCATCTGTCACTTCTTGCAGTGGGGGGTGTGTGTGTGTGTGTGTGTGTGTGTGTGTGTGTGTGTGTGTGTGTGTGTGTGTGTTGGGGGAGCTCCTGTAGAATCAGAGAGCAGCAATATGGCATCTCAAGAGGGGTCCCCAGGGACACACTTGTGAATTGCTTATGTTCAGGACCACAGGCACAGAGGCATTTGGTGGAGGAGTTCTGAGCATGAAATTCAGTGTTAGCACAAAAGGGTTTTAAACTTTATTGGGGCCTTATTTCTGTGCATTTGATTTCTGTGGCATGATTTCTTTTGGGCAGCCAGGTGACTAGTGTGTCGAACCAGCAGTCAGTAAGACCTGAGTTCAAATTCTGCCTCCAAATACTTACTGTGTGACCCTAGGCAAGTCACTTAACCATGGTCTGCCTCAGGACTTCAGTGATAATTGTGAGCTGTCCCTCCTACATGAGCTAGTAGTCCTTGTGTTTAGAAAGCCTCTGTCTGTTAATGCTCCTTGTGTTTCAAGCAACATCTGGGAGACACACGGTAGACAGAAGGCTGGACCTGGAGTAGGAGAGACCTAAACTCAGACCTGGCCTTAGACAATCGCTAACTGTATGACCTTGGACAAGTCACTTAACCTGTCTGCCTTAGTTTCCTTATTTGTAAGATGAGAACAATAATAGCACCTACTTCCTAGGGTTGTTGGGAGGCTATAATGAGATTAATATCTATAGAGAGCACATCGCAAACTTTGAGGTGCTGTGCAAATGCTGGCTATTGCTTTATTTCACAAAATCTTCCTCCACTTGGTGATATTTTCTTTCTGCCAGTAAGTATGATCTTTTTTTCCCTTTGGGCTTCACATGACACTTTTTGTCATTTGTTCTTCATGTTCTATTGTGAATAAGGTTTGTGCATTTTGTATAATACTTGAGAGCCACCATGGAGAAGTGTTTAGAATGTTGGACTTGGGATCCGGATAATGCGGGTTCAGATGCTGCTTTTAACCTTTACAAGGAGTGTGACTATGGCCAGTGACTTGTCTTAATCTCAGTCTTCTCATCTGTAAAGGGGATATAAGGGGATAGGAATATCTGTCTCATAGGGAGTAGCAGGAGCACCATCTAAATGGGAAAGCAGTACTTGAGACTTGATTGGCTCATGGTGTGGGAGCTCCCAGCATGGAGGCAGCTTCGTAGCTGCTTAAAGATCCCAAAGTAAATAGTCACATTAATGATTGTCAGCGACTGATACAAACCCTTGCTAGGTGCTGCAGTGAATGGAGCACTGGGCCCGAAGTCAGGAAGACCTGAGTTCAAATATGACTTCAGACACTTATTAGCCATGTTACTCTGCGCAAGTCATTTAAACCTGTTTAACTCAGTTTCCTCCTCTGTAAAATGAGCTGGAGAAGGAAATGGCAAACTACTTTAGTATCTCTGCCCCTCAAAAAACCCGAACAGGGTCACCAAGAATCAGACATGACTGAGTAACAATTACTGGAACCTCCACTTTGAGTCTCTCATTGGTCATGAAAATGGAACCATCTAACTTAGCTATAAAACTTAAAAAAATTTAACTTTTTTCAATTACATGTAAACAAGAGTTTTTAACCTCTTTTTAAAAAAGTGACTTTCCTGGTCTGTCCTTCCTTTCCCTCCCTCGCCCATCCTTGAGAAGGTAGGCAATTTGATATAGATTATGCATAAGCAGTCGTGCAAAACTTTCCATGTAAACCATGTTGCAAAAGAAAACACAGATATCCCCCCAAACCCAAATGATAAAGTTTTTAAAAGTGTGCTTCAGTCTGCATTCAGACTCTATCAGTTCTTTATCTGGGGGGGGGCAGCATTTTTCATCATGAGTCCTTTGGAATTGTCTCAGATCATTGTATTGCTGAGAGGAACTAAGTCATTCACAATTCATCATACGATATTGCTGTTCCTGTATACAGAGGTTAAGTGACTTGTCCAAGGTCACACAGTAATTGTCTATGGCCAGGTCTGAATTTAGGTCTTCCATTTCACTTTATTTATAAAACTTTAACTTGGGTTCAATTTTCTGTTCTGTCCTTCTTTTAGGACCATTCTAGCTTTCCTGACTTTAATAGATTTTTCAGGTAAAGAAAGAAGCCCTATGCCTCATCTGAGCTGTAATAATACTCTTCCTTTACCTCAACTAAGCCTTCAAAGGGGAGGGCAAAAAGTTTTTGAATCTTCCCTCCGCTCCAAGCTATTAGGTTGACCTAATTCCTCTTTGTCCCCATGGCCTTCCTTGAACTGTTCACTTGGAAGATATGGTGAGCAATTAGGTCCATTCCCTTCAATGATGTTGGCTTACCAAGTCTCACCCTCTGCCCTGGTCTTTCAATCGAAGATCCTCCGTCTTATCTGTATTGAAAGGGTCTTACCATCTTTCCTGCCTTCATACCTTGCCTCTGACACCATCAGGACCCTTTCAGGTAATCTAAGGGACTCTTTGCCTTCCTGTCCACCCCATTCTGCAAATTTAGGAATTCCAGGGCTTCTGCATCTGCCCTGAAGCTCACTTTTCTTTTAATATGTGGTTTTTCCCTAATTAGAGAGTGAGCTCTTGGAGAGGTTGTCCTGCCTTTTCTATTTATTCCTAATCTTTAGCTTGTTGCATGGAAAATGCTTCATAAATGCTTTTTCATTTATCTGTCTGTTCATTCATTTCTAACTCGCAAGGATACCAGATGTGAGATCCTAGTGCAGATTTAAGTTCTGTCCTTTTGCATACAAGAATGTGCATCAGGAGGCATGTCTGCTGTGTCCTGACAGGTGCTTAGAACTTTTAATATACGTCCTTTAAAGGATGGTGATGAGAATAACCTTAAGAATGATGATGATGTTTATGAGGAGCTAGAAATTATTGGGGGAAAAAGAAGAATCTACAACCATACCTGCTTGCAGGGAGAAAATACCTATTTTTCTCATTTGATCATCACTCACATCAACTCTTTAAGGTACGTAGCATCTTTTATGTTGTTGTTTTTGACTTGTTTCTGATTCTTCATGACTCCTTTCGGGGTTTTCTTGGCGAAGATACTGCAGCAGTTTGCCATTTCTTTCTCCAGCTCATTTTACAGATGAGAAAACCGAGGCATCAAGGGATTGTGGGACTGATTGTTGTAAACTAAAAGTAAATAAATAAATTTGAAAAACAGAAACTGAGGCAAACAGAGTTAGGTGACTTGCTCAGGGTCATGCAACTAGTGTTTGAGTCCAGATTTGAACTCAGAAAGATGAGTCTTCCTGGCTCTGCTCTATCTGTGGTGCTGCCTGGCTGCCCCTGTCTTTTACATTATTGACAAGCATATCAAGCTAGATGGGGAGGAGATAAGGGTGCTGGACCTGGAGCCAGGAAGACCTGAGTTCAAATCCAGCCTCAGACACTTAATAGCTGTGTGACCCTTAACCTTTGTTTTGCCTCCGCTTTCTCCTTCTCATTGAGGTTTGTTTTGAAGCCTAAATGAGATGGTATCTGTAAAGTTCTTTGCCATCTTTAAAGTGCTCTGTAAAGCTAGGCATTTTTCTTAGTAATGAAAATATTTCTTTTATCTCTCTATTTGGATGTAAGATTGAATTAATCCCGATTACTGGAGTCAATAGTGCCTGAAACAAAACTGTTTTTAGAGTCTTGTTAGGTGATTCATTATCCCGTTTTTTCAATCTATTCAACACAAACATTAATATGGAAATATATACATATATGCATAAATACATAAATGCAAACATACATATGTGTATGTATGTGTGTGTGTATATGTGTATGTATTATAATCTCAGTTCACCTATCACTAGTACAAAGTGTCAACTTGCAGGCAGAAGAGATCCCTGAGTCCTTAGGGAAGAAAAATGAAGTGCCCTGAGTCCATCTGCCAATGTGTTACCTACGTATCAACATTTACCCTTTGGATCTTTTGATGGAGAATTCTCCCTGAATGCTGGAACCCCATCTACTGGACTTTTGGACAATTACAATAAATCTAAACTGAGAGGGCCGGACTAATGCTCCCTTAGGTCCTTTCCAGCTCTGACATTAGCTGGTTCTCTTAATCCAGTGGTTCTCAACCTTTCTAATGCCGCAACCCTTTAATACAGCTTCTCATGTTGTGGTGACCCCCAACCATAAAATGATTTTCATTGCTACTTCATAACTGTCATTTTGCTACTGTTATGAATCTATCTGATATGCAGGATGCATTTTCATTGTTACAAACGGATCATAACCCACAGGTTAAGAACTGCTGTCTTACTAGCTTGGTTCTTGTTCTAGGCTTCATGATTAAGTTGAAACAGTAAAGACAGCATTAAAACATATTTTTTAAGTTTCATTAAAATTAATACCAAATACAATTTTCAAGCTATACAAGAAAGCAATGAAGGGCATGAATGATATTTAAGTTCCATCATCATTATAAATATTCATTATGTACCATCCTGTATCAGGGGCCACCCAAAACAAGTTAGCTGGTTATAGTCTCTGACTTCAGGAAGTTAGATTACTGCATAGACCACCTTCTATGTGAACACATTTTTAAAAAGGCATACATGCACATATTTTAAATATTTAAATTTTGCATAATCACTGAACTTTACTTAAGCAGCTATTATATATTTAGTACTATGGGAGTGCTGTGGGAGATAAAAGGAATAGTCTAGTTGGGAAAGCATGACTAATACACACACAAAAAAAATACAAGATGCTAGATGGTTCAGCGCTGAGTCCCAGGGAAGTACAAATGAGAGGGAGATCCAAGGTAAGGTGAGTCTTGAGGAATCGGAAGGTTATAAGTAAAAAGGCTAAGTGTCCTTTTATAGGGGACTATTATAGGATGTTAGATTCAGAGCTGGAAGGAACCTTAGAGGCCATAGTATCCAACCCAATCCTTTCACAAATGAGAAAGCTCAGAAAGCTTGAGTGACTTGTCCAAGGTCACTGAGCTAATACATATCTGAGGCAGGATTTGAACTCATTTCTTTCCAACTCCCAATGTTAGTACTCTATCCACTATCTATGCTGCCTTAATAAATAAAAAGGAGCTCAAAGGACTTGCATGCATAAACAGGGGAGGCTGTCCAAGTCAATCTGAGACTCAAGGCAAAGTCTCACTGTGAAGAAGTCCTAGTTTGGCCATTGGAAATAAAGTATTATTAGAGTATTGGCAACAGTTCTGTGAATCTATGACCTCTTGGATTCAACAGGGCTTCAGATTTAGTATTTTTGTGTATTCCAAGTTGACTCACCCATTTAAACAAACAAATGATTTTTATTAATTCCTTCCTCCTCCCTGATTTTCTCTACCTGCTCCTATACCCACAACAGTGACCAGTTGTTTAACTGAATCAACTAAGGAAACAGGCTATTTTGGCAACATGAAGTCATACAAACATTGAGAGGAATAGTGTTCTACTTTCTGGACAGAACTATCAGGTGACTGGGATGAACTGGCCTAGAGGGCCCCTGCTATGCTTCAGGAATGTATAGTCCCTATGTTTCCTGTTGGTGGGGGAAGCTCCCTTGGGACATCCTGGTTGAGATCTGTAGGAAATTGGGGCGTATATAGAGATGTCAACCTGAATATTTGACTGTGTTAAGGCATTGATTTGGTAAAATTGTGATGACCACCATCAACCTAAGCTGTTTCATGTTAACTGATAAATCACAATAATGATAACTAGCATCTTTAAGGTTTGCAAAGCACTATCCTATGTTGCCTCATTGATCCTCAAAACCACCCTGGGAGGTAGGTGCCTGAATTACCCCCATTTTATATATTAAGAAACTTAGGCTGAGAAAGGTTAAAGGTTGTCCAAGGTCACATAGGAAATATTTGAGGCTGATCTGAATGAACATCTTCATGACCCCAAATCCAAAGCTTGGAGACAGCAATATCACTTTTATTAGTGTTTTAAGGTTTAGTCATGTTTTCCTGACAGAAACCTAAAAACAATTGTAGACACAAGATTGATGTATTGTTAAAGGTAAAAAGAAAGTAGGTCTCATTAGTGGAAGTTTAAGTGAAAATTTAAAAATGAGTTTAACAAGAAAATTTTCAAATGTTTAATTCAAAACGCTTAGTGTCAAAATTAACATCTTTCAAAAAATGACAATCAGAAGGTTAAAGAATAGAAGAAACACAAGAATAAAGTTAAATTAAATCTCTGAAAAAAGTATTTTTTTGTGAGTCAGGTTTCTAAAATACATTGGGCTGTTTGAGACTAGGGGTGGCTAGGTGGCAAAGTGGATAGAATGCCAGACCTGGAGTCGAGAAGACTTGAGTTCAAATTCAGCCACAGACTAACTGAGTGACGCTAGGCAAGTCACTTAACCCTGTTTGCCTCAGTTTCCTCGTCTGTAAAATGAGGGGGAGAAGGACATGGAAAATTTCTCTAGTATCTCTGTAAAGAAAATGGGATCATATGACTGAAAAGACTGAACATCGGATGTTAGGAGAACATTGTAGGATCCTAAGTCAAAAGCAGTTCATTTGTGAGCAGCTTACTGTGGGTTCTTCCGTTCCATTTCACAGAAAGAATTAAGAGTATTGGGAACGGCAGCGAAGTTACGGCAAATCGCCCCTTCCCTCACCTTTCTGGCGCCTTTCTGCAAAGGTTTCCCCAGAGAAATCAGGTCTTGAGAAAAACGTCCTCTATGCCGTTGGGAAGGGATGATTTTAGAAACGTCTCTGAAGAGAATCAGGGCACTAGCAAGAACAGCCTTCATTCGTATACACGCATTATGTCAATTGAGGCATCATACTACCCCTGTTACTAAGTCACGAAGACCCGAGTTCAAATTCCGCCTCAGATACTTACTCAGTATCTATATAGGACTCTATGAACCGGGCAGGTCATTTAACCTCTTACTGTCTTGTTTCTTATCTATAAAATGGGGATAATGACAGCTCCTTCCTCTCAGTGTTATTACAAGGATCCAATGGGGGTAACATTTATAAAATTATATAAAAATATTTATAAAGTACCATTACCTCTTCCACATCTCAGGGGTTAGGGGTGCAGTGCTCCCATGGCTAAAATTTTTTGGTCCTCTCTTCATACCAGAGAAGGTCTGAATGACTATGGTATTAAAAGATAAAATGTTTCTATTATACAGTACTATACATATATATTTATGCACGTCTGAGTTTCTAAACTTTTTCTCTATTCTCTGCTGACCTTCTTGTGTTGTCTGCAGCTTCCCAGAACTCCCCCCAAATTCCCATTCAATTTCTCATGGCTACCATGATTCATCAAAACTGCAATGGCAGAATTTTGAGATGTGGAGGGATAACTGTACTTTATAATCTTAAAGCTCTTAGATAAATGCCAACTAAACTCATATTCCTCATCAGATTCAGGGATCGCTAGATGAGTGGTAAGAGGGTCCAGACTTGAATCCTGTTTTTGCTACTTAATAACCCTGAGAATTTGAGCAAATCATTTTTTTCCTTCACCTCTCTGGCCCTCAATTTCCTTCTCTGTAAAATGAGTCAGATGGGCCAGATGCCATTTAAGGCCTACTCCAATTATAAATCTGTGACCTTAAGTGAAATGATTTTATCTGTGGTCACACATCTAGCAAGTCACTGACCTTCTTAACTTCACCTCAAGCACCCTGATCCAAAACATACTCTGCCTCAACAGGAGAACTATAGGTACATTTATTATTATTAATTATCATTTTGGAAGGGATTAAATTAAGATTTCAGTTTTATAGGGAGCTCTACAAAGCAAATTCTTTCTACCCATGATGGTCAGTACCTTATAAGTCTTAGTACCCTGGAGAACTAAGGTGTTAAGGGGCTTTGCCCAAGGTCACACAGCCAGGATAATACCCAAATATTCCTGACCCTAAGTCTGGCTCACTATCTGCTATGCCATACTGCATCTCATTAAGCACTATAATTAGTTATAATGACAGTAATAAAGCCATAAAAATGTCCTTACTTTCTCTTTCTCTAAAGACATTTCCCTTCAACCTTAGCAGTTGAGTATTCATGGGCAAGAACCCAAAAGTCAGGGCTTGTCTTCTATGATGGTAGGACAAATAGCAAGTTATATAGGGTACATTTTATGGCCCATGTATTTGTGGGTCAGTCATAGGTTGTGAGGGTGGAACACACGCCTTGAAAAGCTTCCTTGTGCTGGGAAGGCCTGTGCTGTGTCAATCACTGTGTTTTTGAGACAGAAGAACGTTTAGTGCTTAGCACTTTCAACAATATAATGAGAAACTCTTTAATGAAAGAGGAGTAAATGTCATTCTTTCTTTCAGGGGAAAAGTCATCCAAGTATAATGGGTCCTGTCCAGGCTGGTCTTGATAAAGAATTGTTACTTTGAATTCTCGATTTTGAAAGTATTTCTAGGAAAGGAAGAGAGAGAAAATATAGAACTTTATTTAAAAAAATTCAAAGCCCAGGGAGTTCTGGAGCTCTCTAATCACCAAGGAGATGTAAAAAAGACCTCCCAGTTACAACCTTTTGTGACCTTGTTTAAGGGAGCTTAAACAATAAAGGCCTTGGTGGCCTTGTTAGGCTGGACCACTCCTCTCTTTCCAGATGACTGGCTGCCATCTACCTTTCCTTGTCCACTGCCCTGAGCCTTCTCACTGCATGGCCCCAGGCAAAATCTTTTAGGTTTAGTTCGTATTTGGGGCCACATTCATATCTTCCATCAGTCTCCTTGTTCTCTGCATCATTATCCCTCCCTCCCTCCCAGCCAATCAGGCATCTCGTGCCCTCATGCTTCCCTCTCCCACTCTGTCTTACCCTGGCACTGCCCAATAGGCCAGACCTTTCTCTTCTCCATCTCTCCAGCAAAACTTACCTGCCCTGTTTTCTCTTTCCTTGGGGCCTTGGCAAGTGATGAGCAGGCTAATATCTAATAAGCTAATTTATCAAATATTAATGGTAACTGAGGTCCTTAACATTTGCTCTTCCTCAGGATATTTACAATTTAAAGGGAGATGTGTCACTAATGGAATCAGTCTCTAATGTTGAAGGTTTGGGGGACTAAAGTAGATTGTTAAGGAATATTAAAACTGTTTATACAAATACATGTGAATAATAGCATTTATATGACACTTTAAAATTTGCAAAGCACATTCCGTATGTTTTCTTATTTGATTTCCAAAGACAACCCTGGGAAGTTGGGGTTTTTATTACACGCTTTTTATAGAAAAGAAACTGAATCTGAGGGAGGTTAAGTGAACTGCCCAGGTGACACAGTTAATAAGTATTTGAGGTAGGATTTAAACTCAGATCTTCCTGACTCTAAGTCCAGCATGGGTCCACTAAAGCTACTGAGTACTAGATCTCAGTTCATTTATTATTTTTTAAAACTGATTTGTTTATTTACTTTTAGTTTACAAGATTCAGTTCCACAATCCCTTGAGTTTCAAATTTTCTCCCTCCCCTCTTCCCCCCTCCCCCATGGTGGCATGCAATCAAGTATAGGATTTGCAAATACTTTCACATTGGACATTAGTCTGGTTATATAGAATGGTTTTAACTGATGGAGTAAACAATGGGAAAGAGGAAACAAAACCAAAAACAGAAAAGAACAATAGTGTGTAGTTTGCTTCAGTCTGTGTTTCAACTCTGGTCTGTCTAGATCTTTCTCTGAATGTAGACATCTCCTTCCATCCTAAGACTTGTGGAGATGTCTCATAATTCACAGTTCATTTATATTGTAATAATCTTAGTGGCTAGACTGAGATTCAGAAGGGCTATCCGACCCACTGCCCCATGGTCACACAACTATCAAATGACAATATTTGAACCCAAGTCTTTATACTTGATACTACCAGAGCCTTGCCAATTAGACAATTAAAAAAAATTTTTTTTTAGTCTAAAAAAACGTGCTCTCCAATCAGGTATTAGGGTTTTTTAATCTAAAAAAAATTCCTTTCAAATTGTAGAAGATAAATATTTATATGTATGTACCCACATTCACATAGACATATATGTGTGTGAGCATACTATATATATACATGTATGAAGTATGCAACAAAAATCTTAGTGTAGTTGTAAGCTTTAAAGGTACAAATGATGACTGGGAGTCTTAATGTTTTCCTTTCCTCTGGGTATTTACATTTAAAAACTGAACTAAGACCTCTAGTATATGTATGTATGTATGCGTATGTGTATGTATATGTGTATGTGTGTATGTGTATGTATGTAGTTGTTGGTTTTGAGGGGACTAGATTTGTATGTCAAAGAAATCATAAAAATGTTGAAAGGACCTATTTGTAGAAAAATATTTATAGCAGCTCTTTTTGTGGTAGCTAAGAATTGGAAATTGAGGGGTGACCATCAGTTGAGGAATGGCTGAATAAGTTGTGATATATGAATGTAATACTACTGTGCTATAAGAAATGATGAACAAGCAGATTTCAGGAAAACCTGGAAAGACATATATGAACCAATGTTGAATGAAGGGAGCAGAACCAGGAGAACATTGTACACAGTAACAGCAATATTGTGTGATGATCAACTATGATAGATTCAGTTCTTCTCAGCAATACAATGATCAAAGACAATTCCACAAGACTCATGATGGAAAATGCTCTCCACATCCAGAGAAAGAACGGAGTCGGAATGCAGATCAAAGCAGACTGTTTTTACTTTTTTTGTTTTTTTTACTTTTTTGTTATTTTACTTTTTTTGTTTTTTTCTTTCTCATGGTTTTTTTTTTTTGCTCTGATTCTTCTTTCATAGCGTGACTAATGTGGAAATATGCTTTACCTGACTGTGCATGTAGAACATATCGGATTGCTTGCTATCTTGGAGAAGGGGGAGGGAAGGGAAGGGAAGGAAGGAGAAAAATTTGGAACTCAAAATCTTGTAAAAATGAATGTTAAAATCATCTTTACATGTAATTGGAAAAAACCCAAACACTCTTAAATGGGGGGAAAATCTTTAATTCAAGGAGTCAGAGCCCTGGTCCTTGTAGAGGTTTTCCGAACCATCTCCCCATATCTTTGAAGAGCAGAGACAGAACTTTAAAGGATGAGGCAGAACATTTTTGGCCCTCATTTTAAGAAAATGTTAAGCACTACAAAAAATGAAGTATTGGCTACAGAAAGCCAAGTTTCTCTAAAAGTCGTTGCTTAAAATGCATCCACCTATGCAAATGCAGGTGTCCCCAAAAAATCTTAGTGCAATAAAAAAACCCTTAAAACTGCACCAAGAATTTTGGGACAACCTGTATTTGTATGGAGAAAAAAATAGTTATGTTCCCCTAAGCACCTCCAATGATCCTATGAGCATACTATATACATAATATAATGTACAGTCAGCTAACTAACACATCTCAATAAACTGAGATGCAATGGTGATGTTCTTCTCTCTTTTTAAAAAAAATTATTTTTTATTTACTTTTAGTTTACAAGATTCAGTTCCCCAGTTCCTTGAGTTTCAAATTTACTCTCCTACCTCTCCCCCTCCCCCATGGCAGCATGCAAGCAAGTATAGGATCTGTACTTTCACAATGGACATTAGTCTGGTTGTATAGAAGGGTTGTAACCAATGGAGTGAACAATGGAAAAAGAGAAAGAAAACCAAACATGAAAAAGAATGATAGCATGTAGATTGCTTCAGTCTCCATTTAAACTCTGTTCTTTCTAGATCTTTCTCTGAATGTAGGTATCTCCTTCCATCCTGAGGCTTGTAGAGTTGTCTTTTAGCTGTGCATTGCTGAGAAGAGTCCAGTTTATCAAAGCTGATCATCACACATATAATGTGTCTGTGATTGTGTACAAATTTTTCCTGGTTCTGCTCTTCTCACTTAGCATCAGTTTGTATAAGCCTCTCCAGGTGAATATGAAGTCCATCTCCTCCCCATTTCTTATAGCACAATAGTATTCCATTACATTCATACACTACAACTTGTTCAGCCATTCCCCAATTGATGGGCATCCCCTTAATTTCCAGTTTT
>CM053600.1:8815104-8838977 GCA_028646575.1 Pseudocheirus occidentalis
GAATAGTTGTATCAGTTCACAGCTCCACCAACAATGCATTAATGTTCCAGTTTTTCCACATCCTCTCCAGCATTTGCCATTTTACTGTTTTGTCGTGATATTCCTCTCTTGTTTAAAGGGAATTTGCTTTTTAAACAATGGCTTCATATCACTTTTCTGCACCATAGTCATACCTCATTTGCCATTCTTTTCTTTTAGGAAATACAGCAGCCCTTAAAAAGCTCAAAGTTGTAGGCTCTGGAAAATTATTTATTGGTATCCGTTTATTAGACTGGGAACACTCTAAAGGAAGGTGGGGGGACACCCTTCTGATCAGTCACTTTTTTTTTTTTTTGCTTTTTGGAGGGCAGTTGGGGTTAAGTGACTTGCCCAAGGTCACACGGCTAGTTTTTTTTTTTCTGTGTGTGTGTGTGTGTGTGTGTGTGTGTGTGTTAAGTGTCTGAGGCCGGATTTGAACTCAGGTACTCCTGACTCCAGGGCCCACGCTCTATTCACTGCGCCACCTAGCCTCCCCTATTCACTTTTTTATAGACTACTCAACCCTCACTTTATTATGAAATGTCTTACCAACTTAATTCTTTAATCTATATTTTCAGCTTCTTTTAAAATATTTTTTCCCAGTCACATGTAAAAACAATTTTTAACCTCTTTTTTAATACAATTTTGAGTTCCTGTTCACTCTTTCAAACAATTCTTTCCAGTTAAAATGATCTTAAAAGTAAAGCAATAAATATCATTTAAAAAATGATATCTTGGGAAGTTTAAAAAATCTATTTCATATAGAAGATTTTTTATAGGAGTTTAAAAAAATCACTTATTTTTCCTTCTAGAGTCTAGTTGCTCCTAAACTCTATCTGATCTATGTATCTCTTGGACTGGAAAGAATCAACTAAATGAGAAAATTGAATGAACCAGCTCCAGGAATCTTTGGGTTAAAGGTAGCTATTTGCCCAGATTTCAGCAGTCGGATAAAATCTACCATTTATTCCCCTGGAGCAAGCAGACGTGTAATTTAAGATTCAGAACTCCATAAACCCTTAAAATTAGTTTCTAATAATAAGCCATTCAATCCTCCGTATGTGTGTGAACATTAATATGATGCGTGACTTATCTGCATTATCGGCATTGTTCAGTCACGTCCAACTCTTCATGACCCCATTTGAGGTTTTCTTGGCAAAGATATTGGAATGGTTTACCATTTCCTTCTCCAATTTTATGCAGGCAGAAGTTAAGTGACTTGCACAGGGTCACAAAGCTAGTAAGTGTCTCTGAAGTCATATTTCAACTCTGGTCTTTCTGATTTTCCAGGTCCAGTGCTATGCCCCCTTTGCCACCTAGTTGCCCTATTCTAAAGATAAAGAAACGAGGTATAGGCTGTGGTGATAGAGTCACACAGCTACTAAGTATTGAGGTAACATTTAAACTCAGATCTTTCTGAGTTCAACGAATATTAAGAGGGTAGGAGTGCTATGTGGACAGTCTTTTTTTCTCTCTTTGTTCCATTTTTGATCCCAAAAAAGTAAGTAAAAAAAAAATAGCTTTGATCATAACTGGAAATCGTTGAAACCCTTGTACTGATGCCATAATCTCTGGATCAGGGATGGGGAAGCTGCTGCCATGAGGGCACATATGGCCCTCTAGGTCTTCAAGTGTGGGTCTTTGACTGAATCCAAAGTTCATAGACCATAACCCCTTAATAAAAGGATTTGTTCTGTAAAACTTGAACTCAGTTAAAAGGCTGTACCCAAGGACCTAGAAGGTCACAAGTTCCCCACCCCACCCCAGCCTATCAACCCTCCAAGGAGTTTCCCTCCAACGGCCAGTCAGACTGCCCTTTCTACCTGTTTCAAGTATTTGCTTTTTATTGGACTGCCTTTTGAGCTCATCTTTCCTGTCTGAGGGATGCCTCAAGCTCTCAGATCCTATGTGGAAACAAAAGGGTTCTTCCTGGACTCTTTATTTACTCCCTAGGTTATCTTAGACATCTGCTCCCTGATGGCTGCAGGGAATGGTTTCCCAGAATCCCATCTTCACAATTCCACTGTGGGCAAAATACACTCTCAAAACCATAACAATACTGGCAATTTCCACCTATTGTAAGGGCAATAATTTTATCTCGGAAGTGACTAAGTTTCCTCTGAGTTCCCCTCCCTCCTTTACTCACCAGTGCACAAAGAGCACAGGATTTTATGTCCTTGGGTAGCTAGATAGATAGAATGCTGGGTCTGGCGTCAGGAAGACATCTTCCTGAATTCAAGTCTTGCCTCAGACACTTACTAGCTGCATGACCCCGTTTAAGTCACTTGACCCTGTTTGCCTCAGTTTTCTCATCTGTAAAATGAACAGGAGAAGGAAATGGCAAGCCCCTCCAGTATTTTTGCCAAGAAAACCCCAAATGGAGTCATGAAGAACGGACTGAACATGTAACAGAATGTTTCACATTTATTGCTTAAATTTAATTTAATTTAAAAATTTGACAACATCAACTAACGTGGGAACCAATAGGATTCTAGAGGAGGAACTCCTAACAGACTACGAGAAATATAATATGAGACTGAATAGAAGTCAAGGGGAAGGAGAGTTTATTAACATTGTATTAGATCATGTGTCCCCAAGTTGTTTCCTTTTGCATACCTGCGTCATTTGCTCACCTCTATTCCTCTACACCTGGTTGATCCTAGACTAGCTGATAACTTAGGACAATATTTGTCTTAAATCAGCTCTTAAGCAATTGTGCCAATTGATCCCATGACTTCTGACTGCCAGAATTCACAGGAAAGCCTGACTCAGACTTACAAGGTGTTGATAAGGACACAGATGTTGCTGATGTGCTAACATGGATTCATCACCACCAAAGCCTTCGGTATTTTCTTCATCCTAGGCATTAATTATTTAGCTTTGTATCACAGTCTAAATAAGCACTTTTCAGGGACGCTTTATCTAATATAAAACCAAAAAAATTGGCATATGTAATAAGTACTGAATGTGGTTTCTCTTTTCTCAAAAGTCAATAAATATACTGATTGATATATGATGCCCTAGAAATCAATGTTTGTATTCCTCCTTCACCCGATCATCATTTTGGATTTCTCCATGTCCATTTCTTGAATGCTGGGCTTTCTGCTACCTACCTAGCTACTAAGGTATGAAGCGCGGGCGATCTGCGTTTGTGTGAGCACATCCAGAGCCTTGAAAGCAAGAACGGTTTTGGTCTGTTTTTGCTTTTCTGTGCTTCCGTCTTGCTTTGTACAATGCCTGTCCCTTTCTAAGCGTTTTATACAGACTTGCCAGCCGACTGACTTCCAGATAGAATCTTCTTCTACCGTTCTTTTTCTCTCACTTTGCTGTTATGTTTCCTTCCTCCTCTCTCCCCCCTTTTTCCTAGGTCTTTTCTTTCCTGACAGCTTCACCGAACTCCCGTGGGCCTCCTGAGTCACTCTAAAGCCTTTTCTCTTCGTGGGTCCCTCACCACATTCCAAGTCCACATCCAGAAGCTGACCCAGCAGGGGAGATTCCTCCTCCTCCCCATCTCTTGTTGCAGCACTTGCTGCTGAGTGAACCTCACGCTGATTGGACCGTACCTAGCAACCGCGGCGTCTCCATTGTCAACATTCACGTGGTACCCAGGAAACTAGCAAATCAGAATTCTGAACCTCCTGTCGCAGAGAAATAGAAGAGCTGGAACGCCGTGGGGGGAGTCTCAAATTGGTTTTTCGCCTTCTGGGAAGTGCGACTCTATCAACCAGCCAGATGTTCGCTTCACACTCCCTTCCTGCCTAACAATCCCAAGAGAATGGGAGTTGGGTCGCTGATTAGAAACTGTCTTGTATTCCGTCTGACTTTTTATCTTGTAAGTTGACGAACTGAATTTTCTCCTGGCCAGCCCCTGCTATGAGGAGAATCTGTATTCTCCAACTGGGTGTAATATCTGCCCCTCCTTTGTCCAGAATCATAGTAACGTTTTACTATCACATCGTCTTGGAGCTGCAGGAGAGCCTGGAAATCATTCAGTCCAATCTTCTCATTTTAAAGATAAGGAAAGCTGACACTCTTCCTCCAGAAAAAAAGTGTAAAGTGATTTGCCAGAAGGCACAGGGTTAATTAAGTAGTAGAATGAGGCCTAAAACTTGCATCGCCTGAGTCTCAAACCAGGACTTTTCCTACCAGATTTCAATGAAAAGATTTATTTCACGTGGGATATGATTTCAACCTTCTCCCCTCCCCCTCGAGAAATAGGTTTTTAGTCAAAGAGGAAAAGATGATGAAATTCATTTGGGTATATTAATTTAATTTTTGAGGTGATGGATAATTGATAGTTTATTTCAAAGAACTAATGAACAATGTGTTTAATTTAAACCTGTAGATTCTGTTCTGATTTTAAAATTTCCATGACTTCCTAGGCAAGAAAGCCCCTATGGCTGGCTACCTCACGCCCAATATACCCATTTTTTACTGAGTAACAGCTGTAGACAAATCTTTGCTTCTTCCAGCCTCTTCATAGACCTTAGACATTTCATTGGATTCCTTCATCATATAGGCTGCTTTTCTGTCTTCTTTGAGTTTAGCTACTTCATTTTCTGAACAGCATCCCTTCTGTAAAATACACTGGTCTGTAATGGTCGTCAGTCCTCAGAACCACATGCCTTCTGGTTTCTTATTGTCAATTGCGGCACGCGGTCCTTCATACTATTATTTCTGGCCTGGCCTTCACAATGATATGCAGAGGTGGCAATTTTTCTTTTTAAAAAATTAAATTTTATTTAAACAATTATTTTAAAAATTTATTTAAAAATTAATTAGCATCTGCCTTCTCTACCCCCTCTCCCCAAATAAAAGAAAAATGAAACTCCTATAAGAAATATGCAAAGTCAAGGAAAACATACTTCTACATCAAACGTGTCCCCAAATGTATTTCTCATTCTGGATGTCTAGTCCGTCATCTCTAAAGGTGGGCAACATTCTAAATCATTGGTCCTCTGGAATGACGGACGGTCATTGCAGTCATCAGGATTCTTAAGTCTTTCAAACTTGTTCATTTTTACAATGTTGTTCCTCACTTCATCCTACATTAGTTTGAAGTGATGTCCAAGTGACTCCTGCTCCTCATTTGTATAAACTAATATTTGCAAGATCCCTTCATGATAAGTCTCCCATCCTTTTCTTTCTTCCCTTATTAGATTTCCTCTTCCCCTTCCTTTCCCTTTTTAATATCATCAAAAAATATAAAAATCATTCCTAAGTGTTCCATCTTATCTAAGTTCCTCATTCAACCCTTTCTGACATCATGGTTTTTAGGGGGTTCTCCATTCTCCATTCTCCACCCCATCTCGCCCCTGCCTCTTCGTTAGAATGCAAACAGTTCATAAAGTCTCTTTTGCTTGCTTGCTTGTATTTACCCAAGAGATCTTCTTTTTCTTTTTTTTCTTAAAATCAAGAATTTTTGGAAACCTGTTGTTTTATTAAAGGCCAGTTTTTGCCGTCTGTAAGATTACACTTAGTTTTGCTGAGTAAGGTTTTTCTTGCGTATAGGTCTATATCTTTTGCCTAGCTTTGTTAAATTCTCTACTCCTTTATCGTGGTGGCTGCTAAATCTTTTGTGATCTTGACTGTGGTTCTTTGGTGCTTAAGTTTTTTCTCTCTGTCAGCTTGCATTATTTTTTTCCTTTGACCTGAAAGTTTTGGATTTTGACGATGGCATTTCTAGGAGTTTTCATTTTAGAGTTATTTTAGGAATTGATTATTGGATTCTATGTTCATTTTGCCTGCTGGTTTTAAGAGATCTGGACAATTTTATTTCATGATTTCTTTTTTAGTCATGGCTTTCAGATAGTCCACTTGTTCTTCCCCCCCCCCCCTTTTTGGAAGGGGGAATGCTGGGCAATTGGGCTTAAATGACTTGCCCAAAGTCACAGGGCTAGTTTTTTGTGTTGTGTCTGAGGAAGGATTTGAACTCAGGTCCTCCTAAGTCCAGGGTCTGTGCTCTATTCACTGTGCCACCTAGTCCACCTAACTGCCCCAAGTCCAATTATTCTTAAATTATTTCTCCTTTATCTGTTTTCCGGGTTAGTTTTTCATATCTGTACTGCAGGCCTAGCTTAGAACTCTGGGTAAGAGGTCAGACTCTTAAACCCTTTGGGAAACCCATATATGTTAGCTATTGGTTCCAGGCTTGAGTCTGTGATAAGCTCTAGAAGCTCTTGCCCTATTGGCCTATGTGAACCTCTGGATACTGAGTCTATGCTCCTGATCAATGATAGAACCAGGAACTGGGTCAGAAATCTAATATCCTCTGCATTGGCCTAGCTGTTGGAGCTTACACAACTGTGGGTAATACCAAGGACAACTTGGTGGCACAGTGAATGAAGCACCAAGCCTCAAGTCAGGAAGACTCATCTTCCTGAGTTCAAATCTGGCCTTAGACATTTACTAGCTGTGTGACCCTGGGCAAGTCATTTAACCCTGTTTGCCTCAGTTTCCTCATTTGTAAAATAATTTGGAGAAGGAAATGGCAAACTGTTCCAATATCTTTGCCAAAAAAACCCCCAAATAGGGTCATAGTCAATCATGACTGAAAAATAATTGAAATGTGAAATGAAAAAATGTGGGAAATAACTATGCTATTGGCTTGGGCCTAAGCCTGAATCTTTGACTGAATTTTGGCATCCTTGTGCTGTTGTCCTGGCTCCGAGCTCTTCATCAGTGCTGGGTCTGTGATCCTGGCCTTTCCTTATTACATAGTTTCTCCCTTGGTCATTTACTTGTGCATCAAATTTTGATCTTGGGTTCTAAAGATAGCCCATTATAGTTTCTCCTTTTTTTATCTGCTACTTGGTTCCATATCCTTCTTAGATCATTTTTGCAGTAGTTTGGGGGAAGTTGGACTATAGTGGTTTCTTCTGTTCTCTCATCTTGGCTGTGTCTCAATAGCAGTGCTTCCTGAGGAGACAACAGAGCAGCGAGATACCGCCTTCTTCATAGGCACTATGGTCACTCATTCCCTTCCCTGAGAATATCTCAACTCCCAAGATGTCAAGCCATCAGGCTGACATCATACCCAGGCTCATTTTACTTTTTCAAGAAGACAAGGACTCCTAGGAACTAAAACCATGACTTGGCTGTTGTTTGTCAAACATTGTTTCATCTCTGACCTCAGAAGGACTTTTTAGGACAAGATGGATTAGTACCACAGCTCTTGCATCATAGCTTTTATGAGTGGTAAATAGTTTTGTCCCTCAACTACTTAAGGCAGATAGGACCCAGCTATCCAGGAGCATTGCAATCCTTTATAAATGATTATAATTACTTCCCATTAAGCTCCAACAAGAGATTCAGATCCTTTTCTTGGGCTATTACATGGCATGTTTGTGTTTTTATTTTTTTAACCACCTCCTTCTTTTCCTTCTTCCTAAGCACTTTCTTCTTCTTTCCTCTTTTCCCCGGCAGCCCCTCCTAATTCTCCAGCATGGGCTTTTCTTGCTTCCTCTTTCTTTCTACCTAGACTTCCTTTTCCTGTTCAGAGTTTCACTTTTATTTACCAGAATCATTTATAATCCTGGCTTGTTCACCTTAGCAATTTACTGCAAGCCTTTTTTGGTTTTCTGTGTATTTGATTGATTCTTATATGTGATAAATTTATTTGTGAAAAACCTTGGTTACATATTCCAGTTAAAAACACTGAGTAATGAATTAACTCTTGGGAGGGGGGAAGAGAGGGAGGGAGAGATTGGAAGCCTCCTGTGTTTGACAGGACAATTGACCTTGGTCTGATTGGAGACATGATGTTATCTCTGCAGGTTAGAGTACTGTGAAAGACTTGTGGAAATTTGTAAAGAATGCACCCTTTTCTTAGGAGATGCCCTTTCCAATTCTTCTATTGTTTTCCCTGGGTAATTTCCATTTTTCCGATCAGCTCCATTCTCTATAATGCAGGCATTTGTTCACAGGTTAAACAAACTCTAGTATTTTGGCTTGACTCTGCCATACAGAATCACATAGGCTTTCAGATCCAGTGTGGCCAGAACTTTTTTTTTCCTTTGGAAATTGAGTCTGGGAGGAAAGAGTTGGAACATGGGACTCTGTGGTTGCATGGGTCAGAAGATTCAAGTTATCTTTGATTTGGTACCATAAAGGCCTTACCTTAGCTGATACACAAAATATAGGACTTGAAAATTCTTTAGGTTTCATAAAAAGTCTTTGGGGAGCTTAATTAAGCTACCGTACAGATCAGCATTCACCTTCGTTGGGGTAAACCACTCACTCCACATTCCAGCTATATATTGTAAGGAGCGCTCCAAAATATAGCAAGGACAATGAGCTTTTGAGAGTAGAGAAAGGTTTATCAGCACATGTTAAAACAATTGAGATTGTTTACCTTGAGATGCCCTTTCTTGCCTCCACAGGAACTACTTGCCAAGTTTAAAGGCTCCTTTGCTGAAAAAACAAAACAAAACAAAACTTGTGTGTGAATCCTGAAAAGAAGACTGAAGATCATTAGTTTGTTCTTTGTTCTTTGAGCTCTTTACCCCTCAAGTTAAAAGAGGAAGAGTAACCCCAAACTCTGCCTAGAAAATGACTGGAAACCTACGGAGAAGACCTGTTTGGAGTGACATGGAATACCATAAGGAAATAGATAGTTGGTATTTCTGTTTGTACTAATAATGCTGTTATATTGCCACTAAACTTTGGTTGTATGTGCAGGAAATGCAAGATATTCACAGGATATAGGAATTTGACCATTTCTTTGGGGTTCAACATTTACATGTAGTACCTAATTTGGGTTCACTCCTCTATTTTGCACTCATGATCTCAGGTTAGTAGGGTCTCCAGAGGGCAATGTCTTCCATGTAGGCATAGCCTAATATAAAACTTATGAGTGTTTGCCTTTCTCCTAAGCAATATCCAAAGGGATTACAAGGAAGCCTTCAATGTCTGAAGTCTGAGTCAAAATATCGGCAAATATTCTGTCTGACTTAACAAAAATAAGTGGAATTTTAGCATAATACACAGCGTCAGAGCCATAACTAGATTGGGGGTAAACAGGGTTTTGTTGAAATATAGAGGTCATTGACTACACTTGTTAGTTTTAGGGGCATTGAAACTGAGCTTAGCTCTTGATGAGCAAGAATAATGTGTTAATGGTTTTTGTTATTGTTGATATTTCAGTTTTGTTTCAGTCATGACCAACTCTTCAGGACCCCATTTTGGGTTTTCTTGGCAAGATATTGGAATGATTAGCCATTTCCTTCTCTAGCTCATTTTATAGATGAGAAACTGAGGCAAATAAGGTTAAGTGACTTCCCTAAGGACACACAGCTAATAAGTGTTGGGTTGGATTTGAACTTGGAAAGAAGAATCTTTTTAGTTCCAAGCCCTCTGCTATATCCATCGTACTGTCTAGCTGCCTATTTTTGGTAATATAGTGAGTAATAAATGAGGTCCTGTTGGTAGTTTCAGTTATGAAACTTTCTTGGTTAGAATCCTTCATAGACCGGCTAGATCATATTTCTGTATTCTGTTAGCTTTGGGGTAGAGTTAGTTAGTTAATAAGCAATTATTAAGTGACTACTATTTGCCAGGCAAGAAAGGCAGTAGATAATCTCTGCCCTCAAGGAGTTCACAGTTTAATGGGAGAGATAACGTACAGACAAGATTTATACAATCTGAATTGGCAATAATCAACAGAGAGAAGGCAAGAGAATTAAGAAGGGATGGAAAAGACTTTCTATAGAATGTAGGATTTTATCTGAGATTTGAAGGAAGCCTAAGCGCCATGAAGCAGAGATGGTGAGGGGGGCAGCATTGCAGACATTGGGGACAGCCAGTGAAAGTACCCATGGTCAGGAGATGGAATGTCTCATCTCAACCTTCCTAATGCCGCGACCCTTTAATACAGTTCCTCATGTTGTGCTGACCCCCAACCAGAAAATTATTTTCATTGCTACTTCATAACCGTCATTTTGCTACTGCTATGAATTGTAATGTAAATATCTGATATGCAGGATATATTTTCATTGTTACAAATTGAACAGAACCCACAGGTTGAGAACCGCTGAGCTAGGAGATCTAGGTCACTGAATCACAGAATATATGGCAGGGGTATAAGATATAAGACAGGAAGAGGGGTAGGACAAGTTAAGAAGGAGTTTGAACGCCAAAGCTGGATTTTATATTTGATTCTCCAGTTGATAGAGAGCCACTGAAGTTTATTGAGTGTGGGGGTGACCTGATTGGACTTGTAGTTTAGGAAGAACGCTTTGACAGCTGAGTGAAGGAAGAACTATGAGATTACAGTGTAATAATGTATCAAGCTTAGATTAGATGGGGCAAATAGGTGGCGCCATAGTGCACTGAGCCCTAGGTCTGAAGTCATGAAGACTCATTTTCCTGAGTTCAAATCCAGCTTCAGACACTCACTAGCTATGTGACGCTGGGTAGGTTGTTTCACCTTATTTGCCTCAGGTTCCCCACCTGTAAAATGAGCTGGAGAAGGAGAGGGCAAACCACTTGCCAAGAAAACCCCAATGGAGTCAAGACTGAAATGACTGGACAGCAACAGACTCAAGAACGGATTGGAAAAAAGTAAACCTTCCCAGGGAAGATATTTGCCTGAGGTTATGAGCCTTAAGTTGTGTCTCTGCCCAAGTCTTTAGCCCCCTTTTGTTCCATCTGCTTCCCACCCTTGAGCCTAATTGTTGATACTGTGAATATTGTACTGAATCTTGATTTGTAATGGAATAAACAGAGTGTTCACTAATACTGTGTAATCTGAATCTTAAAAGCTGTTCACAGTAGCATTCTCTCAGGAATCTACTGCTGATTGGCTTTACATTGGCTTTATAAAGCAGCTTAAACTTAAAAAGTGTGTTGTGCATACATTTTATTTTCCTTCAGAGAATAGGTGTAAAACATTTGCCAGCACAACCCTCCCAGCTACCATGCCTCATGGATCTATCTACATTAGCTGTGGTCCTGCAGGTTTAGACAGGTTTCTCTGACAGGAAGAATTCAAGTGTCTTCTAAAAATACCTACAGATTGTCCCAGGAGAGCTATTGAAAGCAAAGTAGCCTCAGTGGCCAATATAATATGCTTCATGTTCCTCATTTCCTTGCTGGTTCAAGCTGTTTGTGTTTTTAAAAAAATTTTATTTTTAATTTATGGAATAAAGCAAGCATTTCCATAACACAGAAAAATAAAAAAGACAATCGCACGTGAAACTGCAAATCTTTTTTGTACAACTTGCTATTCCTTTTAAATACATAGTAAAGTTATCATGTAAATTACTTTTTTTCCTTCTTTTCTTCCCCCCAACTACCATTAGATACAAATGTGTATATACATATAGACGTATATATATATATGTATACATATGTAAATTTATTCTATACATACTTCTGTTTATCAATTCTTTCTCTGGATGCAGATAATATCTTTTTTCATGGGTCTTTATTTTTAATTTGTGTATTTATAATAGTCAAAAGGACCTAATTGCTCAGTCACTTTTAAAACAAAATCACTATTACTGTATACAATGTTCTTTTGGTTCTCACTTCACTTTTCATCATTCTGTGCAAGTCTTTTCATGTTTTTCTAAGATCGTTGAGCTCATCATTTCTTATAGAATAGTAGTATTCCATCCCAGCCATACGTCACAACTCGTACAGTCATTCCTCATTTGATCAGGATCCCTGAAATTTCTAGAACTGCCGTAAACATCCTGTTAACATACAAAGTTATAATTGCTATTTGTGAATTTCCTTCCATCTTATTTTTACCATATTTTCTTTTTCTACCTCTCTTTTTATCCTATCCATTTTATCTTATCTCCCCCAACTACCCCTCCAAGAGTTCTCCATACCCTCTTCCTCCATCCTTCCAGTAGCATTCCACAAACCTTTCCAAAAGTCCTTCCCTCATCCTTTCTCTCCACTTTCCCAAATTCCAATCTACAGAACCCTCTAAAAGTCCATTTCTCACCTTGTCCCCCAGTTTCCTCATCTCTACATGTTCAGAAGACTTCTACATCCTTCCAGATGTACATGTTCTTCTCTGTTCAACGCAGATCAGAGTAAGGTTCCAACGTTACCAACCCTCTACCCCAACCTGCTTCTTCTGTATTATTTTTCCTTTCACGCCACATTTTTATAATATAATTGTTCCCTTTTACCTTTTCATAACCAATTTTGTTTTTTAGACTCACGCCATCATGCACAACTCAATTCTAACCTTTCTTTCAAATTACCTTAGTAATGATGACAGTTTTAAGAATACTGATAACATTTATGTGTATACACACATATGATAAGTAAACAATTTGACCTCAATGAAGGCATTATAATTAGTCTTTAATGTTTTCCTTGTATTTCTTCTGGATCTTTTATATCAAATTTCCCATTGAGTTCTGGTCTTCGTGTTACAAATACCTGAAAGTCTTTTGGTTTGTCAAATGTCCATTTTTTCCTTCCCATTCAGGATTATACTCAACTTTGCTGGATAAGTTATTCTTGGATGTAACCCCAGCTCTTTTGCACTTTGAAATATGTTCTAAGACCTATGATCTTTCAGAGTAGAAGCTGCTAAGTCTTGTGAAATCCTGACTGTATTTTCCCAGTATTTAAATTTGTTGTTATTGTTGTTGCAATATTTTCTCCCTAGCCTGGGAATTTTGAAACTTGGTTATCACAATCCTGTAAGTTTTCCTCCTGGGCCCTCTTTTAGGTGGTGAAAAGCAGATTTTTTTTTTCTATTTCTACTTTATTCTTTTCTTCTAGAACTTCAGGGCAATTTTCTTTAGTAATTTCTTATAAAATCATGTCCAAATTCTTTTTGATTATAACTTTCAGGTAGTCCAACAATTCTTCAATCTGTTCTTCAGATTAGTTGTTTTTCTAATGAGATATTTCAGATTCTCTTCTATTGTTTCTAATTTTATTATTTCTTGGTGTTTTATAACATCATTCAATTCCTCTTGCCCAATTCCATTTTTCAAGGAGTTTTTTTCTTCCTTAAGATTTTGGATCTCTTTTTCCAAATGGTTAACTTTCTTTTCATAATTTTCTTGGATTGCTATTAGTTTCTCCCCTCATTTTTTCTTCATCTCTCTTATTTTATTTTTGGATTCCTTCTTAAGTTTTTCCAAAACCTCTTTGTGGGCTTGTGACTGTATGATGTTACTCTTTGGGGTAGGAGTGTTTTTTATTTTTTTATTCTCACTTTCTTTCTCTGAATATGAATCCGGATCTTCTTTTATACCAAAGTAACTATCTGTGGTCAGATTCTTTTTCCTTTGTTTACTCATTTTAATTTTTCCCTTATTTTACACTCAGCTCCTTATTATTATAATCAGTTTTTAATCCTCAGCTGTGAGTGATGTTCCCCTAAGCCTCAAGTCCTACTGTTATTTTCTGAATTCAGTTATGGGGTTCAATCTCAGGGACTCCTCTCCTCCAAAATGAGGGGAGGAATGTATGTGAGGACACAGAGGCAGAGGTGAGGGATAAAAAGAAGGATAAGTCATAGCTTGACTTAGTGAATTAAGAACACTGAACTTTGAATTAGAACACCTAGCTTCAAGTCTGGGTTCTTCCATTAATTAACTGTGTGATCTTAGACAAGTCAGTTAGCTTTTCTAAGACTTTAGTCTCTTCATGCATAAAATGAAGACAATAATATTTTCCCTATCTATTACACAAAGTTGCTGTGGATGTCAAATGAGAGAATGTACATTAAGTGTTCTGTATACAGTAAAATGCCACATAAATGTGAGCTGTAAGTTTTCCAATTATGTTTTGGTCCCTTTTTTTACAGTAGTTTCCAGTGACCTAAACAGTGAAGCAGAGTTTGAAAGGTTACTACTGTCCCCCAACTATGAAAAGCCACCATCAAAGAATGTGGAACCAAGCAATGGTCAGGGACACTTGGACAGGCACAATCTCATTTCATCCAAGGAATGGCTTCGAATTCATGGACTCAAAATAAAAAAACTGACCCTGTCCCAGATTTTACCTCAGATTGGATTTCCACATCGGGAAGGTATAGTATCTGCAAATCTCGTGCGCCTGGCAGACTAACCATCATGTTGTGTGTCAACTTTCTGTGTGTGTGTGTGAACATTTATACCATACATTATGGAACTCTTTAAGTGGACAAAAAGCTATCAACTTTCTATAGTCCCAGAATTTTAGGACATGAAAGGCTTTACCTCTTTTCCTATCACAGTTTAGCATAGTGTATTTGGTTTTATTCTAAGTGGATTGGTTGATGCACTGGCATATCATTTATTATACTTGCAGCTGCGGTGGAGGTGTAAGACCAGTAACACCAACACATAGGAGGGCTGCTAACACAGAACATCCCCAGGGGGATGAGAACACAACATCCTCCATCCCTAAGTCACAGTGAGGTAATTTGGATAATTACCTCAATCCAAAGAGAGTGTCCAAGTAAAGTCCTCCTGGGGATGTGTCCTCCCCATGCTGCCATTGCAGGCTCTCACCTGGCACTCTCAAGAGCACATATATACACATGAGACAAAGAGTCCAAGTCTTAACACCGCTCCAGCCCCTACTTCCAAGTCCTGAGAGTCAGCTGAGCAACAAAGCCAATGGGGACAGGGGAAAGGCACAACACTTTCCCCCCTCCCACCATAGACAACTCAATTCCCTGGGTCCCAACCCATCCCAGGGGGATGAGGCAGGAAAGCATGCTCACTGCTCTGGTCCTGCTGCAAAATTTTCGTCTTGACCTGGGGCAAAGTCCTGAGCCCCATGGCTCTGTGGTCCAGCCGCTCCTGGCTCCTGCCTGGGTCTGCAAACAGGTAACTCCCAGCTCCTGATCCATATCTCACCTCACAGGGGAAGGGACTTTTCCACTCCAAGCTTTCCCTACTCTTGCCTGAATCCAGGCACAACAGGCTCCAGGTGCTCTTGCCCCCAGTTTATGTCCCTGGTCCATACCACCCCAACTCCCAGGCAACTTATCCTCCCCCAGCCTTACATAAGGAGGGGCTGCTCTGGTCTGGGCTCTGAGCACAGCAAAATAATAAATAACTGTAGCAGAAAGCACCCTAGCATACCCAGGGTGGCTGCTAGCACAGGTTCTTTGATCTGTTTTTCTAAAGGAAAGCAACTCAAAATGGGTTAGCAATCTTAGTTTAATAAAACATAGATACCACTCACTTAGTTCAGGGGAAAAAGTCAGCATCCTGAACTTCAGAGAATACAGAAGTTACAAGCAGACAAAAAATACAGACAGAGAAAATAACAGAATTCAACAGGCCAACAGACAGGGATTCTAGCTGTCTAACCATCACATACCTACATAGTTACTAGAGAGAGAAGTGCCAACCAACATCTGGGTTTTCAAAGCAGGGGGATTTAATGGCTGTCCAGATTCTCATATGGTCAAATCACACAACTCTTTTCATAAGTGAGCCCCAAAGCAAAACCTCACATCAGAAGTACGTATAGCCTTCTCCATGGTCAGAGAACATCACAATCCTTGTGACCTACTTGACTACAAAATAACAAAAGTTGTGCCTTCCTGAAAAACAAGCCTCCCCCCCACAGGCTCCATGTGACCACACTTAGCCTATTGGGGGGCAGAGTATATTTTCAATTCAGGAAAGGTTCTCACATTCACTTAGGTTTATTAAGGAGCAGGGTAGATCTTCAAATTCCCATGACCATTACAAAACCAGACAGCTATTCCAGTTTCACTAAACCCTATATTTTCCTCAAAGGTATTAACAACTTTACTTTCTATCAGTCCAGTATTCCACAAGGGTTGGTATCAGAGGTCTCTTCTCTCCATCAGAGGTCTCCTCTCCAAACCCTGATGAGTGATTCACATTCACAGCTGGGAGGGGGGGGCTTGATAATAGCTAAAAGTCCTTCAGTAAGTGAGCCCTGAGGCAATGCCTTACCTCAAAATACACAATACACACACATACACATATATGTATATGCATGCACACATGCATATATGCACACACACGTACACACACATGTACACATACATACATACATACATACAAACATGAAACTGAACTCCAAGAAGAAGAAAAAAAAACCCAACAAAAATCCCACCTTGCTTGTGCTTACAATTAATTGGAGTTTGTACTTAGGCTTCAAAAGGACCTATTATTTTCCTTAAATCTTGCAGAAGACAAAATTCCTCCTTTCCTTATAGACTGACAGTGTCTCAATCTTATCTTATAATTTTGTTCAATTTTTGTTATTGTCTTGGTTTCAAATCTAGCCAGATTCTGAAACTTAATATGAACAAGGATCAATTCCAAATTTGGATCAGGTTAAGCAAAAAGACCAGGTAGAACAAGGTTATCTGGAACCTGTCAAAAGATTCTAAAATTGTAGAAAATGCCTTGCTGAGTGCTACATTTACTTAGGGACTGATTAATTAGCCTTGATCTTGTCCAGTTTTGGTTAATATTTAAAACTAGAAAGTGGGGGTTGCTTTAGGATATGGAAGGTTTATCAGGAGATAGAAAGTATTTTTTCTTTTAACTTCTGAGAAGACTTGAAGTAACTGGCAAACTAGTCTTTTTTCAGAGGTTTTCTGACTTTCTTTCTATTCATTTTGAGCAGCAAATCTGTCCATGGATTGACTATCTGAAAGGCACAGGTCAACTATTTTTCTCATCTAAGTTCATGGATCCCCTGAGTCTTATTCATGGACCCCTTGATGGTTTGTGGAGCCCGGGTTAAGATTCTTTGGCTTGATGATATTCCCATGTAGGAGGAAATCTCAGGCATGATGTTAGGTTTAGAAAGGAGGACGTTTTAGGGGAGTTGACTCCTAAACTGGACTTTGAGATAAATAGTCCAGACCAGGTACATTCCGTATTATTGTAGATGGAAGGGACTGTGGAAGATCACCTAAGACCTTTATTTTACAAATGAGGAAACAAGCTAAGAGAGTTTCAGTGACTAGCCCATGGCCATATAGGGAGTGACAGAGGTGAGATTTTTTTTTTGAAAGGTTAAGGGAGTTACTCAGGGTCACACAGCTAGTAAGTGTCTGAAATCAAATTTGAACTCAGGTTCTCCTGACTCCAGGGCAGGTGCTCCTTCTACTGTTCTACCTAGCTGCCCCCAGAGGTGAGATTTCAATCTGGGTCCTCCGATTCTCCATCTATCCCAGTTTCCACTATATCACAATCCTAATTCCACTTATTTCTGGTAGAATGGGATGATATATCTGATTTAGTAACTCATCACCGGTAATATTCAATATCTTCCAAGATACCTTATCCGTTAAATAACCCAATCAACAGAATCCAATCTTTCTTTAAGTACTCTGTCTCCTAGAATTTCAATTTGGCAGAGTTAGAATCCTTTCCATCTGAACTAATGATTAGCTTAGAAAATTGATCCATTTCTTGCTAAGGGGTATGAGTAAAGAAAAAAAAAAGCCAACCCAACAACATGACAATACTATGTACTGATTAAAAGGAAGGTAAGTGAGAAGAGCTGGAAGATCATTGTGCACTTAACACTAATGTTATAACGATGATCAGCTGTGAGACTTGGCCACTCTGATCCATACAGTGATCCAAAACAATTTCAAATGACTCATGATGAAAACATGGTATCCAGCTCTAGAGAGAGAACTGAGGAACTCTGAGTGCACATTGAAGTATACTTTTCTCACTTTATTCAATTTTTTTGGGTATTTTTGGTGATATGGCCAGTATGGAAATATGTTTTGCATGATTTCACATGCAAAATTAATTGATGTAATTTTTCTTGCCTTTTCAGTGGGAGTGGGGGGTTAGAAGGGAAAAATTTGTAATTGAAAATTTTAAAATAAAAGAATGTTAAAAATAAAAAGTAATTTTAAAAAGAATTTTTTAAAAAAGAAAAAAAGAGTGGAAATGACAACAGATGAACAACCAAAATATTGTACTTGTATTAAAAAGAACCAGAGCATTAAGTGAAAAAAGAGGAAAAAAAGAAAAAAAAGATCCATTTCTGTCCTTGTCTTCCCTCAACTCTGGGAATATGATGTCAAGAATTAGAAGGCAGGAGGTGACTCCACAACATCTGAGTCAGAATAGGGTCTGCAGAAGTGGTAAGAAAGAGCCCCAGATTGGGAGTTAGGAGGCCTAGATTCTAGCATGGCCTCTGCCACCAACTAGCCAGGTCAATTTGAGGGGTTATGACTTCTTTGAGACTCTCTTCCTTTAACCACAAAATGAGTTGGATTTTAAAATGAAACGAATTGAGACTTAGCATTTCCTTCCAGCCCAAAGAGTCTGTTTTCCTCTTTTAAGAGCTAAGAATTCTTTATATCATTTATACCTTTTTTTCCCTACTTGATGTTTTCAATCGTTCTTAATCTGAAAAAACAAAAAACCCAAACCCCCAAACCAAACCTGGGTTAGTTTTGTTTTCTTGAAATGTGTGAGTATTTATTTTTAAAGTTTAAGGATCTACAGAGATCTAGGAAGACCCTATTAGAATTAAAGCTTAATATCCATTTTTAAATAACTCTTTTAAAGACCTTCTTGGAATGCTGAAAGAATAAATATTGGACACGTTGGGTGGTACATTTTACAGATGAGGGAAGTGAGTTTCAGAATGGTTAAGTGACTTGCCCAAGGTCACTTGGACTAGTAAAATGAAATTTGAACCAAGTCTTCCTTCTTCCAAGTCTAACACACTATGCTGTTGTTCCCTAAGGTATAATATATATATTTGAGATGACTTTTTTCAGTCCTGAAAACCAGATCAAAATCTAACTCTTCCATATTAAATAGAATTTCTAATTATCCATTGAACTTAAGCTTTATTTTAATCAGTCCAAGAAAAAGCATGAGGGGGAAAGAAATAAGAATTTCTATGTCATTTGCCATGTGCCCAGCACTTTTTATGTGTATTATTTGACTTCCACAACCTGAGAGGGCTGCTGTTATGATGCTACTTAAATAGCTGAGAAAATTGAGTCAAACATAGTTTAAGTGACTTAAGTGGGGTACGGGGTGTTCAGGAACACCAGTACTTCTGATGGGAGGGCTTGCTGGGCCTTTTTCAAGGATGCTTATCCACTTTTGGTGTTCACCTGATTCACCTCTCACCACCACTGATTCTTGCCTGTGGCTCCAAGAAGTTGTAGCATGCACAGCAGCCACACCCTGGCAAACTGGTCTCCCAGATGGGCTAAATCGGATTGATGGGAACCATGTCTACCCCAAGTCTGTGAGGACTTTTCCTGGAGGGACAGGTGGATGAGAACAATTTGTTCCAATGGCTGGGAAGGTGACTGAAGCAGGCACTGTGGATGCTTAGGGTCCAGTCAGACATCAAAGATGCCGAGGTCATCCACTGCATCCCAGGCCATTGTCAGTCATCCTGACTTTTGTCCTGCCTTTGGACCATGACCGGAGGAGAGAGTGAGGCTAATGACTTTCTGCAACTCTGTCTCACTGAAATCCAATTGATACACAAGTCAAGATATCGCCTACATGATGCCGTTAGTCCTCTTTGAAAATGATGGCCAAACAGCAAGGGACTTGCCCAAGGTCATGCAGCTAATAGATGACTGAGGCCAACTGTGAACTCGGATCTTCCTGACTCCAGGCCCAGCCCTCTATCCACTGTGTTTGGTGCCTGAAAAGATTGATCATTTGTAAAACATAAGAGTTAAATTAGATTGTCCCTAAGTTGAGAATTCTATGATTTTAAACCAAGAAATGAGATATAATTACCACTCACATACACAGAAAAATTACAGGTGTCAAAAATTACGTTTGCATGTACCCTTGAAATGCATTATTTTTAGGACAGAGCATAAGGCATCATTGGTTGACATCACTGGGGTTATTTAAACTGTGACAGAGGAAAAAAATAAAGTTAGAAAGAAATAATAATTCATCCCAACTTGTGTTTTTCTTAAAAATGCAGATTATGTTTCTTCAATCGGGAGAACAGTGTCTTCCCGATATGCGAACGGTCTGTTTAATCAGTTCTGTAAGGCGGAAGATGGCACCATGTACAGGGTAAATGAGTTTATCGCATTGTTTTGTCTTTCATCAAGTGGCGATATCATCTGGGGAACAAGCATGAAAGTCAAACTGAGGCTTTTTCAAAGATTTCCTTTGAATAGTTTAATACATTTATGTTTGATACAGTGATTAATAATATACATTAAGATAGTTGCTGTCTACTTGTTTCAGTCACGTCTGACTATCTGTGACCCCATTTGTTGGATACTGAAGTAATTTGCCATTTCCTTCTCCAGCTCATTTTACAGATGAGGAAACTGAGGCAAACTGAGTTAAGTGACTTGCCCAGGGTCACACAGCTAGTGAGTATCTGAGGCCGGATTCAGACTTGGTGCTCTGCTGACTCTGAGTCCTGTGCTTTTTATACAACATCGTGCTTCTTCTAATTTAGTGGGTAACTTCACCATTTCCACAGCATCTTGAGTAGGATGTGCATTTTGGAGTATTTTTTGTTCAGTCTCGTCTGACTCTTTGTGACCACATTTGGTGTTTTCTTGGCACAAATACCCAAGTTGTTTTAACATTTCCTTCTGCAGCTCATTTTAATGGAGAGGAAATTAAGGCAAACAATGTTTAGTGACTTGTCCAGGGTCACACAGATAGTAAGTATCTAAGGTCGGATTTAAGCTTAGGTCTTCCTGGCTCTGGGCCCAGGACTCCGTCTCCTGCACCACATAACGATGCAATTGCCCTCACTCGAATCTTTGAGTATCACCATTAGCTTGTATCTTGAAAAAGACTGTAAAACAGGAATATAGGAGTTAACTGAAAACCAGGACCAGTGAATCCTGTTGGTGAAGAGTGAGGGTTCCAGGCAAGAAAGGGACAATGGTATATCATAAATCTATCGTAAGCCAGGTTATATTGTATTATTTACCTAGAATAATTTACAACAGCTGAGAATGCTCCTAGATTTAAATCTTTTATAATTTAGCTAAAAGAAAGTACTGCATTTCTTTTTTCTACACTGAGTCCGTGGCACAGAATTCCCTCTCGTCTCCCCACCCCCCAACCAGAATCATAGAATCTAAAACCAGAAGCCCAATTCTCTCTTATTATAGATGAGGAAACTGAGACTTAATTGACTTGCCCAAGGTCACTCAGGTAACAAATATCAGAGTCAGAATTTGAACCCAGATCCTTTGACTTGTAGTACAGTAGCCACAGAGTTCTAGTCAAGAAATCAGAAGACCTGAGTTTGAAATTCTGGTTCTGCCACTTAAAAAGTCACTTATGTAACTTTTAAGGTTATATGGTCCTTGGGGTCTCAGTTTTCTTGTGTGTAAAATGAAGGGATTGGATTAGAGGAACTTTGAGGGCCCTTCCAAATCTAAGTCTGTGATAGTGCTTTCTGCTGCCACATTGCTTCTCTTTGCCTCTATAAAAATAGTTACTGGGGCATAAAAATATCTATTTAAAAATAGATACCTGTCACCTGGCAAAATTTGATTTCCTAAAATGGCTGGACAATTGTATCCCATCTAAGCTCTGTTTGTAATAGTGGTCTTTATGTTCACATATATTGACATCTGCCAACAATGTGTTATGCTGCAAAGAGCCCTGGATTTGCAGGATGGAAGACTTAAGTTTGAATTCTGGTTATTACATGTGTGACCCTGGACAAGGGGTTGTGCCTTTCTGGGACTCAGTTTCCCCAATTAGAAAACGAAGGGGATGGATTAAACATCTCTAAGTTCCCTTTTATCTCTAAATGCTAGGATTTTTCTTAAATTGTATTTTAAAAACATTATATTTTTATTAAATATTAAATAGATATTAAATATTAAATTAAATATTATTAAAATTTTCTTAAATTTTACTCAACAGCCATTTGTTAAGACTAGGGCAAGGCAACATGTAAGGCTAGGAAAGGAAAACACAAAATACCCTTTGCTCTCAAGAAGGATATATTTGGTGAGAGGATAAAATGTGAACACAAATTAGCAAATGCAAACTCCTGGTGGGGTTGGGAGGTTACAGACAGCACTAAGGACTGGGAGGTTGGGAGGATGAGGAAAGGTCTTCCATAAGGGGTGGCACTAAACTGAATCTTGAGTGTGGCCAGGGAATTCAAAAGATGAAGGGAAGGAGGCAGAATGTGCTACATATGGGGAACAGCCTAGGCAAAGGAATGGAGGTGGGAAATAGAATGTTTTATACCAGGAATGGCAAGTAGGTCAGTTTGGCTGGAATGTAGGAGTGAATGAGACATAGAAATGTGAGATCAGTCCCGAAGAGTGCATTGAAGTCAGATTGTGGAGGGTTTTAACTGAGAATCAAGGGTCCTTTTCAGGGGAAAGGAAAATAAATAATTTCTTATTGTTTGCAGTTGCAATCCTTGGAAATTCCAAATATACGGGTTTACATATTGCCTAGAGGCAATAAGGAGCTCCTGATCTTAATTAGTTATAGCTACTGTGAAGAATACGTGATGTCATAACTAAAAAAAAAAGAATCAAGAAACTTTGTAATGGTGAAACTTTGGCTGGAAACATGGAAGACTGGAGAGAAAGATGGAGGTGCTTCTGGCTGCAAGTGCTGAGTAGCTATGGTTAATACATTGGGAAGAAATATTTGTGAATTTCAGAACATTTCCCAGCAACATTTGGTTGTATAATGTATTTGGGAGCATTTTGTATGAGAATCCCACAATCTGCTTTAGTAGGGTCACTTCTTGAATTTCTTGAGAGTGGCCAAGTGTTCTGATCTAAAGATAATCCTAGAACCAGGTATATAAACAAACCTCATAAAAGCATTTTTAGAAGGTACTCAAAAGTTTTGACTATAACAAGACAGCTTTCTCCTTGTAGACTGAATTATGGCCTTGGTGGATCTTTTCAAGAAATTTTTAGTTGAAAAATTGGCAAGGAATGGATTATTATCAGCCTTGGCAGACATCTCTTTTCATAAATTATTCTGACCTAACAGATTAGGCAAGGGGACTTGACCAGATTTAATTCTCTTCTACAGACTTCAATTTTTTGTTGACTTTTAAATATTCACTAAGTAAAAAGGAAACAGTTTGTGATAACACGAGATTTTTAGAGCAGTAATTGTCCAGATTCTAGCACTCAAAATTGTGCATCATTTGGCAGACACTTAATTTTTCTAAGCCTCAGTTCCCTAATCTGTAAGAAGGATATGGCAATATGTGAGATTTACCTTTATCGTGAACCATTATAATTCCTGAAGTGATGTATACATGAGGATTCTTCTTTATTGCTTGACTTAGGTGAAGCTTTTCTACAGATAGGAACAATGGGATGATGACCCCGAGATTCCAGAATTTATCTTGATGGTGATATTTCTTTGTGTTTTTATTTGTGTAAAGCTGACAGCAAAAACTGAGCTCATATATCCATTTTTGAAGCACTTAAGTGATGTCGTGGAATGCCTCAAACAAAGGATGAATTGGTTGACCAGTGGAAGCCGCCAAATTTTTGGCGTAATCTTGGACAAATGTATCACCATAGTGCTAGATTTTGGTTCTCTAGATGATGAGGAATTTAGCCTTTGCCAAGATGCTCTCATAATGGTCATTGAGGAACAGGTGACTCATCTGACCAGATTCAACCTCATACGGTAAGTTGATTCTATTTTTGCTAAAGAATGATCTGAAGAGATAGAATTTGCACAGACATTTTAGTCAAGATGCCTAATAACTTCATAATAATAACAACAGTAACAATAAATCCTTGTCACATTAAACTGAGTTGGAGCTATGGATTGACTAAAAGGCAATGGAGAGTTTCTCCTTCCTTCCTGCTCTCTCTTTCCTGCCCTTCTCTCTCTCTCTCTCTCTCTCTCTCTCTCTCTCTCTCTCTCTCTCTCTCTCTCTCTCTCTCTCTCTCT
>CM053600.1:8839477-8859393 GCA_028646575.1 Pseudocheirus occidentalis
GAAAATTAATTTCCTCCCACTTAGGGGTTAGTCAAAATAAAGAGTATTAATAGCTCCAACTCAAAAAGAGAGAAGTGACAAGGCGCAGACACAAAACCTGTCCACCAAGACTTTACAGCTATCAATAGCTTGGGGAATGAAATCTTACATGAACCCAGCTCTATACTGAAACACTAAAAATATAAGCACTTTGCTGCCAAATATAATCCTTAAAACCACAGCTCTTTCCTATTGCTGTGACTATGAGGCTGGTTTGCATTTGGCTGCTAAAATGCCCTGGTGTTAAATAGCAGTCTACTCTTTCTAAAAAAAAAAAAAAAAGTTCCAAATGCTCTAAGACTTGCTTTCTCTCATGGATCCACTGAGTAACAGTTTAAGTAGAAGGAAGCCACAAGTAAATATGAAAAGAAAGCCATCAGAAGAAATGAATTACAAATCCCTGGAGGCAGTAGTGACAAGCTCTCTATCCATCAGGTACATGTAAGACTACCCCTTGGCATGCTCAGTGATGCCGTAGCATTTGAAAGGTCTTAGAACTTCTGCAAAAAAGTTGTCTGGGAAAGTATCTGCTTCCTTCTCATGTTTTTATCAAGCATATACTCGATACATACATAAGCCACCCTTACAAAGATTTTATAAAGATGTAGAATGCAGATATGCACATTAAAAAGCAACCAAAATAAAGAATAAAATGATTTATGGAAAGATATATGAAGTGCTACAAAGCTATGTTAGCAGAACTGGGACTGTAGGTACATTGATTGTGAGGGATGGAAGGAAGGAAGGAAGGAAGGAAGGATTTGAACTCAGGATTATGAGTCTTCCTGACTCCAGGACTGGTGTACTACCCACTATGCCGCCTAGCCCACATGGTTATAGAAGAGAACACAAAACTGACTTTTTATTTCTTCATTTGTTAACTTGATTTCAATTTCATAAAACATGTGGTAAAATATTATTTGGGTCTTTTTTCTTGATTAAGCTATAAATGATTTGAATTAAGTGGTTTAATTTGGAAATGTCCCCCATATTTAGTTCAGCTATTGGTTTCATTAAATGTAAATACTATACTTGCAGTACAAATAATAAATTTTATAAAATAAAATAGCTATTGGGCCAATAGATGCTGGTTTTCTTGGTCACCACTTTTTTTTTTTTGGTCAAAGCGCTATTCATAATCTTTTCAATCTGTGAGTGCCTCAAAATTGCATCACCTCCAGCAGAGATTTCTTCTTTATATCAGTCAACAAGTATTTCTTAAAAACTTAGTATGCGCCAAGAACCATGTTAAGAAGTGCTGGGTATATAAAGAAAGACTGCCCTCAAGGTTCCCTCCCATTCTAATGCAAACAACCATGTAGGAACAGCATATGCAGGAAAACATATCTGGCCAGGTCAAGTTACCCTTCCTGACTTCTTCAGTTCCTTGCTACTTTCTCACATGGTACATCAAATATTGACGTGGTAGAGTCCAAACAAGCTGGTTTCACTACAGTTGCCAATGAGAATAAAATGGTATAAATTTGCAACCCTTTTCTATTTCTTGTCTGGTTTCTTGCACTACTACCAGTTTTCAAGTACAAATGCACTCAGGTCTAGCTTGACCAAAACTTATACCAAAGTACCTATGGGTTGATTTTTTGCTTAACTGTTTATTTTTTTAAGTTTAAAATTTTTACAAATATCTTTGGGGATGTTTCTTAGAGGTACGTGACCGACCACACAGACAGTTAAAATGGATGTCATCCTGTCCTCCCCAAGACAGCCAATTATGGAACCTATCTCCATACCTATATCCACTACTATCCAACATTCCCTTTTTTTCACATCTTCCCTTCAATCTGCAATCTTCCAACATGCCTCCTACTGACCTAGGCACCAGCCCCTTGGGTCATTTATAACCTAACACTGACTTGGAGAGGTATATACAACAAGAGCTGTGCAGGTGCCACTGGGAAAATCTTCTTTTGGTTTCCCCCCTCCCCATTTCACCATAGCCACAAAGGAAAATACCTATCAGTCAGCAATCAAAAAATGTTGTAAATGATCATACCAGGTAACTCTAAGACTTGAAGTTTCAGAGAAGGCGCCAACCTATATTGGTAGAGAGAATTTCATCACCCAGGAATTTCCTAGAAGAATGAACTCATAAGGCTACTTCCTTTCCCTATCCCTTTTTTCTGGTCCTCCATCTACTCAATGAGACGTGGCTTGTAACAAAAGTGTGAAAAAGAAGGAAAAAATCAGTTCAGCAAAACCAACACATCAACTCAGTTTTGTCCTTATCTACCATATTCCATGCCTATGCCGAGTCTTCTACGGCTTCAGAGCTGGAAGGCAAAGTTCGTTTTCTTATCTGATCTCTGTGACTGAGCTTGATCATTATGACTACCGCAATGTTCAGCTTCATTTCTTAGTGTTGTTTTTTTTCCATCTACAATGTCATAATCATTCTACATGTTGTTTTGCTGGTTCTGCAATGTTCAGCTTCATTTTTTGTTGTTGGTTTTTCCATCTACACTGTTATAATCATTCTATATATTGTTTTGCTGATACTGCAACGTTCAGCTTCATTTTTTGTTGTTGGTTTTTCCATCTACACTGTTATAATCATTCTACATGTTGTTTTGCTGGTTCTGCTGACTTCACTCTGTAGCAATTCATGTTCTTCCTATGCTTCTCTCTGAATTTTCTTATTTGTCAGTTCTTACAATCAAGTCATACTCCATTAGTCATATACCACAATTCATGTTGCCATTTCCCAATTGATGAACATTACCTTGCCTTCAAGTTCTTTGAGATCATAAAAAGTTGATCATAAATGTGTTCATGTAAAACGGGACTTTTTTCCCTTCTTTAATTACCCTGAGGCATATGCCTAATAATGGAATCTCTGGGCACCTGGGTGGTGTAGTAGATAGAGTGCCCAGCCTGGAGTCTGATTCATCCTCCTGAGTCCAATCTGGCCTCAGACACTTACTAAGTGACCTTGGGCAAGTCAATTAACTCTGCCTGACTCAGTTCCTCATCTGTTTATAAAAGTGAGCTGGAGAAGGAAAAGGCAAACAGTTCCAGTATCTTTGCCAAGAAAACCCTAAATAGGGTTACAACATGACTGAAACCACTGAACAACAGCAACAATGGTGTCTCTGAGTCAAAGGGAATTGACATTTTATTCACTAATTTGTATTCTAAATTACTTTCTAGAATCAATTGTATTCCAATATTTTTTGAGGCAATGCTATTTCTATCACTGTCATTCATAATATTTTGCAACTAAGGTTGTATTCTCAATCATTTTTCCACAACTATAATTCTACTGTAAGTGTGGGCCCACTCTAAGGATATTTCTATGTATTTGCAGGAAGGTATGCTGCGATAATGTGGAAAATTTCCTTACTATGCCACATAGGTAAATGCCTATGCTAAGAGTTTATTTTGGGACGGCTAAGTGGCACAGTGAATAGAGCACCGGCCCTGGAGTCAGGAGGACCTGAGTTCAAATGCAACCTCAGACACTTGATAAAAAACTAGCCGTGTGACTTTGGGCAAGTCACTTAACCTCAATTGCCCTCCAAAAAAAGAGTTAATTTTGTATCTATTGGCTGATTGTTAATAGGAAGGACACTAGTTGGGGCTCAGGAGTGATGATGATGGTGGTGGTGGTGGTGGTGATGGGGATGATGGGGATGATGATGATGATGGTGGTGGCAGCGGTGGTGGTGCTAGTGGTGGAGGTGGTGGTGATAAGGATGATGAGGGTGATGGTGATGACAGCATGAGTAGCCATAGCTACAACACCTTAGAATCTAAGAATAACAACAGCACAATGGAGACCCAATCTACAAGGACAAGTTGAGGGAGAAAACCAAAAGGGCTATTACATTAATATTTAGAGGGTCACTGAAGCTTTGTCTATTATTGCATCTTGCAAGGAATCTTATATAATTTTGACATGGGCATAGAAGGCATCTTGAACGTCAAAGATAACCTATCCACCTCTTAATTTGGCCTTGGGACAGTCCTATGAATATAGCTGGTAACGCTTCTCTTTAATGTTTGATGCTTTCCAGAGCAGGAGAAGATTCAAGGGTATGGCATTTGAATATACCCTTGAATCCTTCCCAGTCATTAACACTGGCATGCCCTGAAGCAATAAATTATTTCCTTTCTAAATCTCAGGTCCCAATTAAGCATTGTTCCTCTCAAGTATCATTCCAAGGGCAGGTGGGAAGGGTGGCAGCTGTCGGGGGCTGTTCCCCTCAAGAAATCTCAAATACAGCAGAGGGAGGAGGGGGATCTAGAGATATAGGAACCATTCAGCAGTATTTGCATCTTCTCCTCCCCCCCCTTTAAGTACACTCCATGCCATATGTATTTTTCATTTTCCCACCCTCTAGAAATCTTAGGTGAGAAATTGGCAAGAAACTAATCCAACGGAATCTTCTCAATTGAGAATGAGGGGAGGAGGAACACATAGAATTTTTTTATCATCAGCCATGAGTTCTAAATATCAATTATAGAAAAGGAAAGAAGAAAATCATTTGTGTAAAGATTTCAGAGCACCCATCAATAAATCAATAAGCATTTACTAAGTGCTTTTTATGTACCAGAAACTATCCTGAAAATTTTGTTGTCGTTAAGTTGCTTTTCAGTTCTATCTGACTCCTTGTGACCTCACTTGGGGTTTTCTTGGCAAAAATACTGGACTGGTTTGCTGTTTCCTTCTCCAGCTCATTTTACAGATAAGGAAACTGAGGCAAACATTTGAAGTGACTTGTCCAGGGTCACACAGCTAGTAAGTGTCCAAAGTCAGATTTAAACTCAGATCTTCCTGACTCCAGGTCTGGCACTCTACCCACTGAGCCACCTAGCTGCCCATGTTGAAAACAAGGAATATAATAATCAGCAAAGCAGTCCCTGTCCACAAAGAGCTTATATTCTAACAAAGGCTACAATAATAAAAGCTAGCATTCTTCAAGATTTACGTTTTTAATGCATAATGTCCCATCTGAACCTCAAACCCTCTAAGACAGGAATTATTATCCCCATCTCACAGCCAGGAAAACTGATACAAAGAAAGGTTAAGTGGCCTTTTTCCTAGGGTAACATGGTTTATAAGTATCTGAACTAAGATTTTCACTCAGGTTTTCTTGCCTCCGAGACCAACACTCTCTCCACTCAGGTACCTAGATACGCTGCCACATATATACACAGATAACTATAACAATAACATTTGTATGTATGTATGTATGTATGTACGTATAATTACAAGATTTGGGGAGGAACCTGGGATTAGGAAAGACTTAGTGGATAAGCCGGAGTTTGAGCTGAATCCTGATGGAAGTCAGGGATTTCTAGTGGTGGAGATGAGAAGGGATGGTATTTCAGGCAGGGAGGGGGGCAGCCAAGGCCAAAGACACAGAGACTGAAGATAGAATGTCATGTGTGTAGAACAGCAAGTAGACTAATAAGGCTGGTTTACAAATATTATCTCACTCGACTTTAAGAAAGGTAGGAAGGGGCTGAGTTGTGACAAGATTTAAATGTAAAGCAGAGAAGTGTGTATTTGATCCAGGAAGATGAAATAGGAAGCCAGCAATTGGACGGTTGGTTCTGTTTTGTTTGGGGGGAGTTGGGGAAGCGGGAAGAAAGATGACGTGATCAGATGCCATGTTTTAGGAAAATTACTTCGATGGTTGAGTGAGTGATGAATTGGAGTGTGAAGAGGGTATTTATAAATTGATTGTCTATTTTATAATATATTATGAAATAGCACTATTTATAACTGTAAAATAAATAAATAATAGAAATAACCCAAATGACTGACAACAAGGTATCATAGGATACTAGATTTAGAACTGAAATTCTCCTGAAATGTCATCAAATCTGACCCTCTCATTTTACAGATGAAAAACATCAACGACCAAAGGTTAAGTGACTTGCCCCAAGTCACACAGACAGTAAGTGGTAGAACTGAAATTCAAATTCAAGACTTCTGTTTCTACATTCAATACTAGTTCTGCCCTACAAGGGATTGCTAACCAACCTATGATATACCAAAATCCAATTCCACAAGCTTTTATTAAGCATCTACTACATATAAGAAGAGCCAAGTAGGTGGCACAGTGGCTAGACTGCCAGGTCTGGAGTCAGGAAGACTCATCTTCATGAGTTCAAATTTGGCTTCAGATACTTACTAGCTGTGTGACCCTGGGCAAGTCACTTAACCCTATTTACCTCAGTTTTTTCATCTATAAAAGGAGCTGGAGAAGAAAATGGCAAACCACTCCAGTATCTTTGCCAAGAAAACCCTAAAAATGAGCCCACAAACAGTTGTACACAACTGAACAAGAAGAACAAATGTATAAGGAAGGAACATGGCACAGGGGAAAGTGTCCCAGCTCTGAAGTCTAGAAAACCTGGGATTCAGTCTTGCTTTTGACACTTACTATGTGTATGATCTTGAATGAGTCATTTACCGTCCTCAGTTTCTTCATCTATAAAATGAAGAGCCGGGCTAAGGCTGGATGGTCTATGAATTCCTTGCAACAATAACTCTATGAATCTTTGTGTGCAGTACTAGAGTCATGAGACAAAAACAGAATCACCTCTGTCCTCAAGGAATTGACACTCTAGTACAGCGGTTCTCAACCTGTGTGTCGCAGCCCCTTTGGTAGTTGAACAACCCTTTCATAGGGATCACAGGGGTCACCCAAGACTATTGGAAAACACATCTTTCCGATGGTCTTAGGAACCAAGACACCACTCCTCTGTCTGTCTCCAGGCGGGTCTGCCCACATGCAGATATGCCCACATACGAGTATTAAAGGGTCATGGCATTAGGAAGGTTGAGAACCACTGCCCTAGTAGGCAGATGCTCTTAATCTGGGGTCTATGGACTTTTTAAAAAAACATTTTGCTAACTATATTTCAATGTAATTGGTTTCTCTTATAATCCTGTGTTTTTATCTTACGCATTTAAACATATTATTCTGAGAAAGTGAGTACAGATTTTACCAACCTGCCAAAGGGACACAAAATGTTAAGAATCCATGTACTCGAAGAATATGACTTGTACATAAATAAGTACACATAGAATAATACAAGAAAAGGTAAGAAAGTACTGATGGGGGCTGGAGGAGTAAGAAAGGTTTCTTCTAAAAAGTAGCATGTGCAGTGTTGGCAGTTAGGTGACTCAGAGGATACAACGCCAGGTCTGAAGGCAGGAAGGCCGGAGTTCAGATTTGGCCTCAGACACTTACTAGCTGTGTGACCCTGGGCAAGTCACTAACCCTGTCTGTCTCAGTTTCCTCACCTGTAAAGTAAGCTCAGAAAAAGAAATGGCTAAGCACTCTAGTATCTTTGCCAAGAAAACCCCAAATTGGGTCACAAGTAGTCATACATGACTGAAAAAAATTAAAGAACAACAACCTGAAGTGTGCTTTGAAAGAAACTAGAGATTCTGTAAGGTAAAGGGAATGTACATGAGAAATGGGGTCACTAGGCAAAGAAAGAGAGGCAGGAGCTGAAATGTTGTGTATGGAGAAGTTGGAGTGAAAGGGGCAATATGAAATAAGCCTGAAAAGGGAGATGAAAGCCAGACTGTGCACTGTAGTTCATTTTTTTTCCACCAAAGGCAATGGAAGATTCTTGAGCAGAAAGTGAGATGGTTAGATCTGTGGTCTGGAAAAGCCCTGGCTGGACAAACAGTCTTTAATTTCCTTTCCAGCTTTAGCTATGTCACGTATAGATTTGAGACTGGAGGAAGAATAATTTGGAGACTATTGAAATAGTCAAGGTAAAAGTTGATGAGAACAGCATGAACTAGAAAAACGGCTGTGTGAAACAAGAGAAAGAAGGGCACTGATGAAAGACATGGAGGTAGAAGCAACGAGACCTGGGAACTGATTGCTTCATAAGAAATAGGGACATTTGGAATAGGGTTGGGTCTGAGGAGAAATTTGAGTTTCATTTTGGGCATTTTTGTTTGAGATGCCTATATGACAGTCTGGTAAAAAATATCCCCAAAGTTTGCTTTGGTAACTCAGGATTGGAATTTAGAGGAAAGATTAGGCCTGGAGACATAGATCTGAGAGTCATCAGTATAAAAATAACTAAACTCATGGGAGCTAATAAGATCGTCAGGGAAGAGAGACAGGAGTATAGAACCTTCGGCCTCAAGGCCACATGTAGCCCTCTGGGTCCTCGAGTGCAGCTACTTGACTGGCTTGAGCTTCACTTGAGGGCCTAGAGAGGGTCACATGTAGCCTCAAGGCCACAGGTTCCTCACCCCTGAAGGAAGAATGGTTCAGGTCAGAGCCTTGAGAGATGCCCCCCTTTACTGGACAGGAGGAAGATAATAATGTAGCAAAGGATTATGAAAAGGATTGCTCAGAATATGAGACACAAAGGCAATACTACACAGTTAGAATCTGTTGATACAGGAAAATGATAAGTAATATGTGCATGTATAGCTTGTGAAAAATCACATGCACACTGATTAAAACATAAACACATGGGCATTAATTAAAATAGATAATTTAGAGTGACATAAATAGAACTTAATGTCTGGTGTGTCCTTTTTTATGTAATGTTCATTAGATGAGATTGAAAAATTATTTTGAATTAATGAAATAGTGCTAAGAAAGATAGATAGGTTCACCCTGAATTAGCAAGAATATAAAATCAGCAATTTCATGGGGTTCAATGATTGCAAATTTATGTGAATGGTCAATATTTTGAAATGATAGCATGCACTTCCTTTTCAAGAAGACCAAACAGCATAATAAGTTATAGGGCATTAAAATGTCCTGAGAACTTCAAATGATCATTTGGATGGGGTGAAAAGGTGGGTATATTGCAAGCATAAAGGGATGGAAGTGATTAAATCAGCAGTTATTCTTTCAATAAAACACTCCCAATGCCTCATGCTAAATTATATGTTAAAATACTTGGTTGCCAAATTGAAATTTAACATTTCCTGGCCTAGGACAGTTTCAAATCCCCAAGGTGAAGATACAAGGCCCAAATGTGAAATTGCATTTGGTCCTAAGTTATTGAAATAAATTATCCATGAATCTAAAGCAAATGTAAGTATTCACCTTGCCATTTGAAAAATCTAGTTTTATTAAAGTAATGACACATGTGTATTTCAGTTGGGCCACATCTCAAAGGTTATTTTAAATGCAAAATGGAAGAAACTAAGTATTATCTCCCATAAAGTGTTACTATTTGCTTGGCATTCTCAGCATTTCCAGAAACCAAGCTTCCAACTTTGAGGACTTGAAGCACTTTTTCCATATTCTGTAGTAGTCAGGCATGACCTTCAATCCTTGGGTCAGTCTTAGCTGGAGTCATGTAGTCTTAGTGGGGCATCCCTCCCCCTCCAAAAGAAAGTCCTGGAGGCTAGATCAGAAAATGAAACTCAGTAACTGAAACTAGAAAGATAGGATTAATTATACTTCCTCCTCCATTAAGATCTGGAACTCTAGAACCTACCTCTGGTATCAGTTCATCCAATACATTGTTGTTGAAATAGCCTGACCCACCTATTTTTATAAGGTCACTCTTCAGCATGAGAACTTATATTGACTTACTACCACCCCTAATATTACATTCAAGTGTGTCAGTAAGCTATCAACAATACTCCTTCCAAAAAATGGCCTATACTTTTATTTCAAGTATCCTAGAATCATAGAATCAAAGGGCCTCCAAGGTGACCTAATCTAGTCCCCATCCTTTTAGGAATGAGCTCAAAACGGTGAACTTACTTGCCCAAGGGATACAAGGATAAATGGCTAAAACTTAGGTCTTTAGACTCCACAAGCCTCTTGATTAACTTGGGTCAAACTGATCTATTCTTTTTCCCAGTGAGCAACTTTCTAAATTCTCATCTTTACATCATCCTTGCGCTCCCCTCTCCACTTAGAATGCCCTTCTGCCACCCCCAACCCTTTGTCCCTACCAGTTTCTATCACTTCCTACCACACACAGTTCAAACCTAGGATACCTCCTAACCCTATTTTCATCATTCTATTCCTGTTTCCATGGGTCCCCACTCCCTTAGAGATGGTATTTCCTTGGAAAGTAACAGACATCAGTAGCTACAGTAGGAATTATATGACTGTAGCTGTTTTAGAAGAAGCTAGATGAGTAGGCTGGCTTCATAACCAATAAAAGCTTGCCTCTGTCCACAGGAGAAGTGAACATAGCAACTGGCATGAATTTTAGCAAAATACACCCTCTCGCTGCTTTCCCCAGCATCATCTTTAGACTTTATCTTTGGACGGCATTGCTTCTTTGCTCACTCCTTGAGTTGTCTGACCCTTCATCTCCTTCTGCCTCTAGCCACCCATCCCAGCTCAGACTGAGGAGAGTAATTACAACCATACCAAGGCACAACCAGTACTTCTTGAGAAACCCTCATGGCTTCCCCAAGCTAAAAATGGCAGGCCAAGCCTACTTGGTCATCGTTTGGGCCCCGGTAGGCTCAGAGTGAATGTAAATAGCAACAGAAACCCTCAGGGTCTTATGCTCCCAGATTTTAGTAAAGAGGTCATTCTCTGCCTCATTTCTTACCTAGCCTTAATCACTGAATATGCTTCAGTCAAACTGAGACTTGGGAAAGACCTTAGCTGGAAAAGATCAGTCCCTACTTTACCCAGGGCCATCTCCAGTCCTCCTGATCTCTATGTGGCCACTGAACCCAGATGGTTTCAGAGACAAAAGTGAGGCTGGAGATTTTGCACAACGCTGCCTCACTTAAATCCAATTCATTTGCATATCACGCATCACCTCCCTGATACCATGGTCCAACAGCAACAACAAGAGAAGAGAGAATTTATAATGAGGTCTCAGGTATTTCATTGATGAGACGTCTAGGTGGAGCAATAAATAAAGCTGAGTCAGTAATATCTAAGCTTAAATCCTCTTTCTGACATGTTCCAGTTATATGACCCTGGTCATAGTTCCCTCATCTGTAAAATGGAGAAAATAATAATGCCTTCCTCCCAGGCATATTAGGAAGATAAAATCAAATAATATGTAAGATAAGCTTTAAAGTAGCATATGAAGAGGAGATATTCTTAGCATTATTGTTAACGGGGCCCCAAGCTGGTCCTTTGCTGGGAATTTATGGGCACTTAGTATCATCTAGTTTCCTTCTAAGTTTGGTTTCCCCAAATAGAGAGTTAACTTACAAAACAAACAAAAACCCAAAACCCTTTTCTTTCCTTCTATTCAACACTGGGCTTCACACATCAGAAATGCTAGTTAACCAAGTTCTAGACTTTTCCACAGCCGTGCTAAGAGACGCTAGGCAGCCTACTTGAAGAGTAGTAACGGAACCTTTCATGATAATTAAAGTCACTCAGCCTTGTAAATCATGAAAGTATCTATACTTTGCTTCTCTGGTTCCAGCTAATGAATTTAGCTGGATCCCAAGGAGAAGGGAGAAAAGCCTGTGGAGACCATTGCTATTCTGTAGACTCTAGGACTGTCATATTTCAAGAAATAGGACATCATGAAGTATCTAGTAGGATGGACAACTGGCCTTTAAATAATTAATACCTGAGCATCCTAGCACTGAAGATTATCTTACTTTTCGCTTAAAAGGTAGGACTCTGGGCCTACCTTAAGCTGGGGAAAACTGAATGACCTTCCTCTTCTCTTCCTACTTAGAAAAGCCTGGCTTGAACCCATTCATTTTTCTATACTCTGACAAAATGTAGTTCTTACAGCTTCCATTAACTCTGCTATAGCAACTGTAATACTCTTAGACCCTATAAGACATTGAAACGGTATTAAAGGCACATAACAGCTCTTTTAGACTCAGACCAATGATATGAAAACAGATTGCCTTCTCCAGGGTGCTGATTGGTGATGTTTACATAAAAGGTGAAGGCTTAAAAAATGATTTACATGTCTTATCTCACTTGACCCTTAAAGCAACCCTATGAGGGAAGTACTATTATTATTCCCATTTTACATTTACATCAAGAAAACTGGGGCTGAGAGAAGTTGATTGACTTGGCTTGGGTCACACAGCTAGTAAGTGAAGGAGACAGGATTCAATTTACATCTTCTTGAATCCAGGTAACATTTGCAAAGTACTCAGCCCAGTGCCAGGCACATAATAAGTACTTAATAAATTCTCCTTTCCTTCCTTCCTCCCTCCTTTCCTTCCTTCTTGTCTTCCTTCCTTCCTTCTTTTTTCCTTCCTCCCTCCTTTCCTTCTTTCCTTTCTCTCTTCTTTCTTTCCTTTCTTCCTCCCTTCCCTCCTTCCTTCCTTCTTTACCTTCCTCCCTCCTTTCCTTCCTCCCTTTCTCTTTTTTTACTTTTTTCCTTCCTCCCTCCCTTCCTTCTTTTTTACTTCCTCCCTCCTTTCCTTCCTCCCTTTCTCCCTTCCTTCCTTCTTTGCTTTCTTCCTTCCTCCCCTCCTTCCTTCCTAGCTACAAAACCATCTAGCTGCCTCTTATCCTGCTACTCATCCTAACCATTGTGCTTTGCACCATCTTCTTATTTCCCACCACATCTATATCATTTTTGGTGTGATTCTTCTTATGTCAGCTCACATATTGCCCAAAACAACACTATCAGGGCTTAAAAGATTCAGAAGCTGAATAAGATCAAAGGTACAAAACCTAAAGTCATGATATATGGACTATAAGAGTAGTCATTACATATTTAACAGGAAATATATTTGTAATATCTCTTTTAGAGGTAGGTAAGCCTTACCACCTCCATCCACTCAGTTTGGTCTTTCTCCTCCATTTTGGGGTTTTTCCTTTAGTCTCTTCTCAGGCCAAATCATGTGATATTTCCTTACCTCAGGAGAGGAAAAAAATACTAAGTCTTAGGAATCTCTGCAGATCCAAGCCTTTCTTACTCCACTCTAGAACAGATACTACATTTTCAATGTTATCAGAGGTGCATCAGAACTCTTAAGGTCCATAAGAACATGGCATTTATATTCAGCAACCATGTCAGCTCAACTTACCGGAAGTGCTCACCGGCTAATGTTTAATTACTCAACTGGTTGAGGGTTAATTGAGTCAGATGGCTCTGCTGACATGAGAGGGAAGCAAAAGTCCTTTTTTTCCTTTCAGAGATGGTGACATTTGACACCACTTAAAAGGTTTGCCAATAGAAAAGCAGACTTAGAGAAGCTAATTCATTTCTCTTCGTACTATTCATGTGCTTAAGGAAGCTGACAGTTGGTTAATGGTGATGCCTCTGGATATGTAGTCCTAGCAATTAGGTCTGCCTTGTGCATAGATATATGATTCATGACTTTATGCATTTTCTATCAAAGCATAGCTCTTTATAAAATTGAAATGGCTCATATTTTGATCCATTCCTTATTTTTATTTAACAATGTGATACTCATGTTGAGCAAGGTTCCCCCAAAACCACAAATACCTAGACTCAGGATGTGTACTGCCATCAATAAATGCTACTGCCTCCAAATGGGGATAGACAAAGGAGCCTTCTGAACCACTCACTATTCACTTGCTGTTTGTATTAGACCCATGAGAAAAACCATCTGATCTGAGACATGAGCCTAAGCACTCTTTGCTGTGCCTAGCCTGGAGTTTTGGGGCTATAATCCAACCCTTCATGATGTCCTATTTCTTGAAATATGACACTGAGAAATCTAGTTTTAAGTCTCCAAGTTGTTCTAGGGTGATAGCTAATTGCAATGACTCCTTCAGTCTGGGACTTAATTGTTGGTTAAGTTTAATGGTTAAGTCATTTGTAGCTCAAACATGGAACCTTGGTTTATCCTCAACAACTGCATTGAAATTTTGTTCACTTTAAAAAATATATTTGTCATGGATCATCATGGCCAATGAATTAAAGTAGCAGCAAACCTTCAGATGATGAACCTCTCCATACTTAGTTGATTCTTGAGCATCAGACACAACCATTGTACCTCCAACATCTAGCACACGGTAGACATTTGCTAAAAGCTTATTGGTCAGTTTCATTTTGAAGCCAAAGAAGGGAGTTTATATTTGAGGTCAGAAGCAACAGGGAGTCCCTGGATATTATTTAGTAGGGCAATGATATGGTCAGACTCAAAGTTAAGGAAAAATCACTTTGACAGGTGGGAGGATGATAGATTGGAATGGGAAGAGATGGAGTCAGAGAGAATAGTTAGGAGATTACACACACACACACACACACACACACACACACACAACATCCCTTTTGAAATGCCAAGTAGCAATACAGGACTGGAACTTGGGAGAGAGACTGGAGCTAGATATATAGATCTGTGAGTCTTCTTAAAACAAAATTCCTGGGAACTGATGTTGTCACAAAGAGAGAATATAGAAAGAGAAAAAGTAGACCAGGATAGAGCTATCAGTTTCCCTCCATGGAGCTCAGTTTCTTTGTCAGTAAAATGAAAGGATTAGACTAGTTGGTTTCTAAGGTTCCTTTCAGTTCTGACATTCTGTTTTTCTGATGACTGTTTTTTGCCAACACAACATCTCAACATCAAGTTCACCCTTACTCTATAAGAAAGCACTCTATATGGTTTTATTCACCAACATTTAAATGATCAGTCTTACTATAACCCTTTCCACTGGCTTAATTCATTTGAGTGAAATGAAGACCTCTCTAAGATCTTAATCATAATACCAGTATGGACTCTCAGCCCCAGAACTTCTCCTAGTAAGGACCACCAGAATTCACTTGCATTTTTCTTTTTTTTCACATTGATAATGACTTTATTTTAAAATGAGCAAATAAGACTGTAGGAACAATGATATTTAAGTCTCTAAAATGCTGCATCTTAGATTTAGTTGGCAAAGCACATTTAACAATGTTTGAAGGTTTCAGTCTTCCATATAGAAATCAGATGCTAAACTTAAAAAAAAGTTTCATGTGGTTCATAAAACATCAGTATCTTTAAGTACAAGATCTTTAATAAAAAAAAAAGAACTGACTGGACAAGAGCACCCCCTTTCACCTTATTCCTTTTTACTTCATTTGAAAATTATTGGTTATGCTGTAGAATATAACTAAAAGGCATCTATTTGGGGAAGAGACAGAAAGGAAAAAGGAATGTATATAGGGCAATACTTTGTTTTAGGTACAATACACGTTATCGTGTTATAGGAAGACAATAAAAATTAGGCAAGACTAGCCTGGTTTTCACTGAATAAAACAATGGACTAATACTGAATTTTTTTGTCAATCTAATCACCAGTACCCAGGTCACAATATTGGTAATCTCTTGAATAGGCCATGATATTCATCTGTAAATTCTGCCTGATAATCATTCTCTCTGATTTCAGACCCACTTGTTCCTGTTCCTTGACTTTCCTTAGGTATTACAGATCCCACTGGTGCAGCAAAATATTCAGCATCATATACTTGTTGCCCAAGTCCATAGACACTCATTCCTTCCTGGGAAGCAACTCTTTTGGTTCCCATCTGAGGCAAAATCGTGGAGCAGTCCATTGGTCCTAATGTTAGCTTCTGATCATTGATGTCTCTTCCACAACCTTGGGCTAACATTCCAGCCAGACTGGTTCCTATGTCAGTATCCATCTGCGGATCAACTGTTGTCCCATCAAAAAGCTTGTTTGTTTGCATTGGAAGATCGTAAAGATGGTCCCTAGCCCCGTTTGCCGTCTTTCCTACCTGGCTGCCATATCTGCCGGTTCCCATCTGCATGTCAATTACACTTTGTTCAGCTGTTGGCTCTCCAATAAAACAACTCGCTAGGTTTTCTGGGCATTTGAAGCTACAGTTTATTGTCGTATGGAATCCTTTTTTTTTAGCCAGACCTGCTAAAGCTACCAGTGTAGACCGAACTCGTGTCATGTTTTTATTCTCAAAAAGATCATTTGCTTCAAAGACGTCATAGCGCTTCAGGCCGTAAGCTTGAATGGCTTGAATAAAGTTGATAATGTTCTCCAACTGTGGCCAATTTAATAAAGATATATTGACTACCTTCACTGAGCCTGGCTGTAGTTTGTTTATAAGTTCGCACAGGATTAAGCCATTTTTTAAGCCCCACTGAAAGTCTGTCCCAATACTCAAGCTTGTAACTTCTTCTATCCAGTTGCGGAGATCTTCCTCTACCTGGTGGTTATGTTTAGAGATAATCTTATTCTTGACCGCCTCCGAGAGTCTGTGTTTGACACCCTGGTTGAAATGGGTCATGGCGGTTCCTGGTTCGAATCCGGTCCCGCGCCTCGAAGTCCAAGTGCGGTGCTGCCTCCCTCCCAGCGTCCCCAGTGGCAGCTGTTTGAGATGCTCCGCGAGGCTTCCCAAGAGGTAGCGCTGGCGATCAGGACTCTCAGGGTGCCTGCTCAGGGTGCCCCACTCCTGCTCAGGGTCAGACGGGGCTGTGGTGGTGGTCAAGGGCAGTCCATTGCGCTGAGGTCCATTTTTCTTGAGATTAGGCATTCCGAAGGGCTGAAAATCTTTTAAGGACAAGGAGGTCAGCTTTACATCCACCCTAAAGAGTTTGTTCAAACTAAAGTCTTCTCATCCTGTCCATATGACACAGAACTTTGGGAGCAAATTCAAGAACTCCTAATTAATAGTTTAAAAAATTTCAAAGCTCTTTTCTAAATAAAGTAATGCCACCACCTACTAGCAGTCCAGAAAACCGTTCTGTGCTAGCAAGAAAGTAATGCAGCCGGACAAATAGTGTGGATAAGTTGGAAGGTTGTCCTTCTACATACTCAAATATGTGATTCTAGGTAACTTGCTTCACATCTTGGTTTTCACTGAATAAAACAATGGACGAATACTAAGTTTTTTGTGCAAATCTAATAATCAGTGCCCTGATCACTACTTTAGTAATCTCACAGCCATCTAGTTACTGGCCATTATATTCATCTGGAAATTCTACTTGGTAATCACTGTCATTGATTTCAGACCCATCTGTTCCTGTTCCTTCACTCCAATTATGCATTACAGGTTGTAAAACAAATAAAGTGCCCAAAGGAGAGCTGCTAGCACAGGTTCACTGTTCATTTGGTCAGACAGCAAGGACACTAAGAAGGGATTAATAATCTGATTTTACTTGAATCTAGTTTGTCAGAAGAGGATTGCTGATAATGGGAGCACAAACTCCTGCAGCATTCCCTAATCACCCTTCTCACAGGGGCCAGTGAGAAGGGTGGGCAACTACCGTTATGTCTAGATGGGGACAATTGAGACAGGTACAACTTGGGCATTCCCTAAATCCCCTCAAGGCTCAATGGGGGCCAGTTAAGGGACACAGCATTCCAGGTTTCAAATTCAATCCACAGCATTTGTGCACTCAACCCTAAGGTTCCCCATCCACTGACCAATGACCACCTGTTTTTAGGAGCAACAGACAAGGAAGGCATATTGCCATCAATAGCCTCACAAGAAGACATTGCCTCATCCCTGTATCTCAGTGAGCAGTCACAGTGGATGTTTGGATTATTTATCATTATATAATGCTGCACAAGCGTGGTGGAGATGTTTTGAACCATAACTGTGGGAACTCATATCTAATATCTGGGAACAAGAGATTGGGCTATGGATCCTGTGAAAATGAACTCTAAGAAATAATAACAAAAAGTCACTTTACACACACTAAAATCCACCTTACTTACACTAAAATTCACCTTACTTACACATACACCAGTTCTGTTGGTGCATCAAAATATTTAGAATCTTATATCTGTTTTCCAAACCCATAGACACTCAATTCCTTTCTAGAACTGGGGGAAACAGAAAGGTGAGTTTCCTCATCTGTAAAATGGGGGGGGGGAATGGGATAGCACAGCCTACCCCCATAGGATTCCTGACAGGTAAGAACTTTATATCATAAAATAAAATGTAAATATGAATCATTGTTATTATCAACCATATATCACTGACTACAGTTCTGTTAACAATAAGTAGTAACAACAAAATCTGGAAAAGCATTCAGAAAAGAGAACAAAAATCACAGAATCATGGAATCCCAGAATTTGAGTGAAGGGATTTTGGCACTCATCAAGTCTAACACATAAATGAAAGGAGTTCCCAGTATAAAATAACCAAACTGTAGTTTTATAACTTCTGCTTGAAGACTTCCAGAAAAGAAGAACCCTAAAGGTGGCCCATTCCTTTTTTGTTTAGCCGTAGGATAAGAATTAGGAGGGGCAGTTACATGGCACAGAGGATAGAACACTGGGTTTGGAATCACAAAGGCTCTTTTTCCTGAGTTCAAACTTGTAGCTGGGTGACCTTGGGCAAGTCACTTAACCCTGTTTGCCTCAGTTTCCTCATAAGTAAAAATGTCCTGAAGAAGGAAATGGCAAAACACTCCAGTATCTTTGCCAAGAAAACCCCAAAATGGGGTCACAGAGAGTTGACTGAATAACAGCAAAAGCATTAAGGAAATTTTTCCTGACTTCAAATCTAATTTTCCCTCTTTGCAACTTCTATTCATTGCTTCTCGTTCTACCTTCTGGCATCAAACAAAACAAGTCTAATCCCTGCCTCATATGGTAGCCCTTCAAATACTTACAAAAATGCTCCTGGGGACAGAGTCAAGATAGTGGCGTAGAAGGAGCAAAGTTTCGGAGCTCCCGCACAGCCACAGTAAATACCCATAATATATGACTCTAAACAAATTTTAGGGCTCCCAAACTCACAAAAATACAGAGAACACATCTCTCACTAAAGGCAGCTTGGCAGGAGGGGCTCATCACAGCAGGCTGGGAGCCAAGGCCAGCCCAGCCAAAAACTGAAACCGTGGCCAGGCACCAGGGTGGTCAGGAGGAGCCGAGCATCAGCTTGAGTCTACCAGAGAGCAGATCTGCAGCACCCCGAGCAATCTCCACATTTATCAAGCCAGGAAAAATAAGGCTTAGAGAAAGTTCAGTGGAATTCAAGCTTTCAAGCTAAACTTTGGGGAGGGAAAGCAGTCTGGCCGAACTGTCCCCAGGACCAGGAAGCAGCAGGGAAGGGGCAGGATCTGCTGCAACTAGGAACTGCTTCAGAGCTCCTTAGCCTGCCAATTGCAGGGGTGGGGGTGAGATGATTGATCAGGGCCAAGGGCTCTTGCATTGAGTGGCCTGGATCCAGATTGTGGTCTTGGGTGGTGGTCCTGGGGTGACCTTTCAGTGAGCCAAAGCTGGGGGGGACTGCACCATCCCCATTATAGCTCTGACAGCTGTGAAAACTCCAGCGATTTGGGACAGAGCTTTCCCCCCTGGAAGCAGAGTTCCACAAAGCTAAAAAATCAAGCAATCAATTGACTAGCCAACATGAGGAGAAGAAAGCAAAGTAAGAACAGTAATCAAACTGTAGAATCCTTTTTTGGGACAAAAAGGATCGAGGTATGCAGCGGGAGGAAAACAGCACAGTCAGAACTCCCACACCAAATGCTTCCAAGATACATGAAGATTGCCTACAAGCCATAGATTGACTTAAAAAAAAACTTTGAAAAACAAATAAGAGAAGTAAAGGAAAAATTGGAAAGGGAAATGAGAATGATGCGAGAAAATCATGAAAAGAGAGTCAAAAATCTGACTGAAGAAAACAACACTTTAAAAAATAGATTACTTCAAATGGCAAAAGAGGTCCAGAAAGCCAATGAGGAGAAGAATGCCTTAAAAAGTCAAATTTCCCAGATGGAAAAAGAATCTCAAAAGCATTCTGAAGAGACTAATTCCTTCAGAATTAGAGTGGAGCAAGTGGAAGCTAATGACTTTATGAGAAACCAAGATACTATTAAACAGTTACAAACAAATGAAAAAATAGAAAGCAATGTGAAATATCTCCTTGAAAAAACCACTGACCTGGAAAATAGATCCAGGAGAGACAATTTGAAAATTATTGGTCTACCTAAAAGCCATGATCAAAAAAAGAACTTGGAAAGCATGCTTCAAGAAATCCTCAAAGAAAATTGCCCTAATGTTTTA
>CM053600.1:8859893-8877224 GCA_028646575.1 Pseudocheirus occidentalis
TGGGTGATGAGGGAGGAAGGGAAAGAATCTAGAATTTAAAGTTCTATAATCAAATGTTAAGAATATATATATATATATATATATATATATATATATATATATATATATATATAAAATTATTAGCTACATGCAACTGGGAATTAAGATATACAGGCACTGGGGTAGGGAGACCCATTCTCCCCTACCAGAAAGTCAGAGGGGCAATGGGGGAGGACATGGGAGAGAGCAGACTAGGCGAAGGGCTATACAGTGGGATGGCTGTTTTGAGGTGGTTGGTAAGGGAAAAATGGGGAGAAAATTTGTAGCTCAAAATTTCGTGGAAATGAGTGATGTAAAGAAGAAAATAAAAAAAAATAATTTAAAAAAATTATTCCCCTTAAGAGTTTTAGACTTTGTTCCTTCAGATGCATTCTATCATTATTTTGTTTATTTCTGTCAGGTGTCTCTTTGGTGATTTGACTGATGTAGCACTGTCTGGAACTAAATTTAAGTAAAAGTATTATTTTTAATGTCATAAACCAATCATGAACATTAGATGTCTCCAATGATTAAATTATATAAATTACAATAATTATAATTATTTTAACATTATCATTAATAGTCATAATTACAATTATATAAATTATAATAATTATATAAACCAAATGTACATTGTTAGATTAATTCCTAGGATTTTTTTTGCATTTCATAGTTATTTTGAATAGAATTTTGTTGTATAATTTTTTTTATAATACTGCATAGAAATGCTGAAGATTTTGTAGTTTTATTTTGTATTATACTACATTAATTACCTCACTTAGTTTCCATGGAGATTTCTAAGTAAATCCTCATGTCACTTGCCTGACAGAGTGGATAGAGTGATGAACTTGAAGTCAGGAAGATATGAATTTATTTTCCATCTAAGACACTACTTATGTGACTTTGGGCAAGTCACTTTGCTTTAACTCTCTGATCTTCAGTCTAATATGTAAAATGAAGAGACTGGGACTTGATAACCTCAAAGATCCTTTCCAACTATGATCTATGACCTGCATACAAATAGGGATAATTTTTGTTTTATTTTTGTCCATGATTGTACATTGAATTTTGTTCTCTTTTCTTCCTGCAATGTCTAGACTTTCTAAAATGATGTCAGGTAATATTGGGGAAAGAGACATTCTTGATTTATCCCTGTTTGAAATAAGGATGATTCTAGTGTTCCTCCATCACAATGACAATTCTTGGTTTTAAATATGAGCTTTTTTAAAAATAGTATTTCCCCCCAGTTACATGTTGAGACAATGTTTAACATTCATTTTTTCAAGCTTTTGAGCTCCAAATTTTTCTCCCTCTTTTGCTATCTTCCCCTCTTCCTAAAATGGTAGGCAATTTGATATAGGTTATATATGTGGTATCCATATTAGTCACAATTGTAAAAGAGATAGAGCAAAAGGAAAAAGAAACCCATGAAAAAGAATAAAGTAAATGAAAAAAAGTATGCTTCAATCTGCATTCAGAGTTCATCATTCTTTATCTGGATGTGGATAGCATTTTCCTTTGTGAGTCTTTTGTACTGGTGTTGATCACTGTGTTGCTGAGAAGAGCCCAGTCATTCATAGTTGATGATCACACAATGTTGCTGATACTGTGTATGTTTTCCTGGTTCTGCTCATTTCAGTTTGCATCAGTTTGTACAAATCTTTCCAGGTTTTTCTGAAATCTGCCTGTTCATCATTTCTTATTGCACAATAGTATTCTATTATATTTATATGCCACTGCTTATTCAGTCATTCCCCAATTGATGAGCATCCCATCAGTTTCTGATATTTTGCCACCATGAAAGGGGCTGCAATAAATATTTTTGTACAAATAGGTCCTTCCCCCCTTTTAATGGCTTCTTTGGGATATAGATCTAGTAGCAGTATTATTGGATCAAAGGGTATAAACAATTTGCTTGCCTTTTGGGCATAGTTCCAAATTGCTCTATAGAATGGTTGGATTAGTTCACAACTCAACCAACAATGCATTGGTGTTACAATTTTTGCACATCATCTCAAACATTTATTATTTTCCTTTTCTGTCATATTAGCCAATCTTATAGTTATGAGGTAGTACCTCAGAATTATTTTAATTTGCACTTCTCTAATCAAAACTAATTTAGAGCACTTCTTCATATGACTATAGATAACTTTGATTTCTTGATCTGAAAACTGACCATTCATATCCTTTGACTATCAGTTGAGGAATAGCTTGTATTCTAATAAATTTGACTCAGTTCTCTATATATTTGAGAAACAAGGACTTTATCAGAGACATTTTCTGTAAAGATCATTTCCTACCTTTCTGCTTTCCTTCTATTCTTGTTTATATTGGCTTTGTGCAAAAGCTTTTTAATTTAATATAATCAAATAATCTATTTTGCATATTGTATACTCTCTATCTCTTGTTTGGTATGAACCTGTACCTCACTTAATTTCTCCTTTAAGAATTTGGATGCTATACCACTTGGTACATATATATTTAGTGTTGACATTACTTCATTATCTATGGTACCTTTTAGCACAATGTAGTTTCCTTCCTTATCTCTTTTAATTAGGTCTATTTTTGCTTTTGCTTTATCTGAGATCAGGATTGCTACCATTGTTTTTTTTTTTTACTTCAGCTGAAGCATAATAGATTCTGCTTCAGCCCCTTACCTTTATTCTTTCTGTGTCTCTGCTTTAAGTGTGTTTCTTATAAACAACATATTGAAGGATTTTTGGTTTTTGATCTACTCTATGTACTATTTTACAAGACAGTTCATTCCATTCACATTCACAGTTATGATTACTAAATGTGTTTGTCTCCATCCTATTTTTCCTACCGTTTGTTCTCTCTCTCTCTCTTTTCACCCTTTCCCTCCCCCATAGTGTTTGGTTTCTGCCTACCAGTTCCCCCAGTCTGCCCTCTCTTCTGTCAGTTCACCTGCCCCCTTTACTTAATCTTCCCGCCTCCTACTTTCCTATTGGGTAAGAAAGATTTCTATGTTAAATTGATGTGTATATTATTTTTTCTCTTTGAGCCAATACTTGTGAAAGGTTCAAGTGATGCCCATCACCTACCCTCGTATCTCTTCCTCCACTGTAGCAGATTTTTGGCACCTCTTCATGTGAAATAACTTACCCCCTTCTACCTCTCCCTTCCTTCTGTGCACAGGAAGCATCCTTCCTTTCTCATCCCTCAAATGTTTTTTTAAATATCATTCTCTCAAATTCAACTTATATCCATACCCTCTGTCTATGTATATTCCTTCTCACTGTACTATTATTGGGCTAATTGGTACAATTTTTAAGGATTAAAAGTATCATTTTCCCATGTAGGGATGCATACAGTTCAGTTCCATTGAATCCCTTATTTCCCTCCCTCTCCCAACCCCCTTTTCCCTTTTTAGGCTTCTCTTGGGTCTTCATATTGGAGATCAAATTTTTTGTTCAGTTCTGGTTCTCTCCATATGAAAGTTTGAAATGCTTCTATTTCATTGAATGACCATTTCCTCTCTTGAAGTATTATGTTTAATTTCACCAGGTAGGTGATTCTTGGTTGTGGTCCTAGCGCCTTTGCCTTCTAGAACATCATGTTCCTTGAACTCTGATCCTTTAATGTTGAAGCTGCTAAGACTTGTGTAATCCTGATCTTAACTCCCCAATATCTGAATTGTTTCTTTCTGGACACTTGTAGTATTTTTTCCTTGTCCTGATTGTTCTGTAATTTGGCCATAACATTCCTTGCAATTTTTATTTTGGGATCCCTTTCCTGAAGTGGATTCTTTCAATGCTTATTTTGCCCTCTGATTCCAGGATATCAGGGCAATTTTCTTTGATAATTTCTTGAAAGATGCTGTCCAGATCCTCCTTTTGATTATGGCTTTCATGTAGTCCAATGATTCTGACATTATCTCTCCTGGATCTTCCAGATCAATTGTTTTTCTCATGAGGTATTTTACATTTTCTTCTATTTTTGTATTCTTTTGAATTTGTTTGATTGATTCTTGATATCTCATAGAGTCATTAGCTTCCACCTGCCCAATTCTAACTTGTAAGGAGTTGTTTTCCTCAGTTAGCTTTTTTACTTACTTTTCCCTTTGACCAATTCTACTTTTAAAGCAGTTTTTCCCAAGCTGCTGACTTGTTTTTCATAATTCTCGCACATTACTTTGATTTCTTTTCCCAATTTTTCTTTTACCTCTCTTATGTGATTTTTGAGCTCCTTTCTGAACTCTTCCATGAGTTCTTTCTGGGCTTGAGACCACTTTCCATTTTTCTTTAGGGTTTTGCCCATAGGTGCCTTGACAGTGTTGTCCTTTTCTGAGTTTGTGTCTTGGTCTTCCCTGACACCATAATGACTTTCTATAGTTAGATTATTATTAATTTTTTGGTTATTTTTTTTGCTCAATTTTTTTGGCCCTTTTTCTTTTAAGTTTGACCTCTTCTCCTGGGGCATAAGGGGCACAGTTTCAGATTTCTGGTGCCAGGGGCTGTTTACCTGGTGCTGTAATGATGTTGCCATGAGACCCACGAAGGACCCTTGTGTCTTGTGCTGTACTGAGGTGGTGGAGTAGGGAGTGGCTAGAATTACTGGAGGCTGTAGTAGTTTAGCAGCTTATCTGGTGGTACTGGTGTCTGGTGTGCACTGAGTCCTGGTGAGGTGTTTCTGCTTTTCCATGGGGCTACACTGAAACATACAGTGGGCTGGATGCTCAAGGCTGCTTGTTTGCCCAGGGCTTTGCTGGAGCATAAGGCAGCTGTTGGAGTTGGAGTCTACCAGTTCTCCTGACTATGCTGAGGCACATATGGGACCTGGTGTTGACATCTGTCTGCTCCACTGCACTGGAGCTCAGGATCTTCTACTGGTTTGTTGAGGTGGGGCTTGCTGCTAACTTGCTGAGATGTTTCCTGTTTTAGACTGCATCCCCCTTTGACCCAAGTGTGGCACACCTTTCCCGTCAATCTTCAAAAATTCTTGCACTAAAAGATTGTTCCACCCTGTCTTTTTGCTGGTTCTGCTATTCTAGGATTTATTCAGGGGCACTAGTTTATGGCTGTTTGGTGATGAAGATGGGATAGTTATGGCGATTTATTGCTTACTCCAACATCTTGATTCCTGTAAATCCTTTCTCCTAAATATGTATTTTTGATCATATTAAAGAAAGGCAACCTTCCACTATTCAACTATTTTTAGGGTGTTTAGTAAATAAGTGTTGTATTTTACCAAAGTCTGTTTCTACAGCTATTAAAATAATCATGTCATTTCTGTTGTATATGTTGTTTTTATGATTAATTGTGCTAATTATTTTCAAAATTTAAACCACTTTTGCATCTCTGTTATGTTTCCCATTTGGTTATATTGAAATGTCTTCAGGGTATATTTTTCACTTCCCCCAGTTTTCTCTTGACATAAGTGCTGGGAACTATAAAGAGTTCCATAGAATTTCTTGGGGAAAGAGGTGAGGGGTGCTGTTGGGGGGGGCACGGTATTAAGGCCTTCTTCTTTTCTTCCTGACCTTATTTGAGTTGGGTCCTGTGCATGACCTTACCTACATCCCTATTCTGAATAGATCAGTTTCATAAATCAAATTGTCTTGAAAAGATTATTAAATAAACTTAAGCCTCAGATTTTAAAAATGTATCTTTCAAGTAATATGACCACACATTGCTTAGTTATACAGGTGATCTTTTGTCTTAGTGCTCTTTTAAGCTATTAAATCTTAAAACAATGATAAGACTTTTGGGATACCATTTATATAAACTCTTTGTACTCAGCTTTTAAGTAGAAGTAGAAAGAAGGTAGAAAGATAGGTGTGTAGTTTGGTGGTGATGAGGGAGAAGGGTTTTTCAGGGATTTCTAAGAAATCCTTGCAGGGTTCTTTTAGTCTGAAAGGAATTCCCCAGACTCAAGCAATCTTGGCAATCAGGATTTTAAAAGTTTATTGTTATGCTTTGCAGTGGGCAGGGGAGGGTCGGAAATCTGCAAGCCTGCAGGAGTTTGAGATACCTATTACAAAGTAATAAATCCATAAATCAGGTATCAATTATACTAACTAAGTGAGTAAGGGTGGGATTAGGGAGGAGTTAAGGAGTAGTCAGTGCTTAGAGGGACATGCACTTTTTATATAAACTGCTCAGGCATATTGCCCATAATTCACTGGGAGAAAGTCCATGGCGGGTGGGGTGGGAGGTAGGGAGAGGCTACCAGGAGGTGTGGTTTTTGCCTTGAATTGTCACTAAGCCAGCGGTCAGGGTTGACTGAGAGGTGTCCAGTCTGTTACCCATCAATGCCCTTTTTGACAAGATGGATGTTGGGAAGCTAGACTAATTGGGGATCCAGGATGTGCCTAATTGGTGAGGAGTTAGCTTACTGATAGTGCATTGAAGGATTCATAGGTGCAGCTGGCCAATAGAACAAGGGGGCTATACATTTCTCTAAGCTAATGGGTTTGTTTATAAATGCTATTGTGAAGGATTCATAGGTATAGCTTGTTATTGTACCCAGCAGGGATAAAGCAGTTCATTAATTTCAGCTGGGCAGAATGCTGGCTCAGGGAAAAGGCTTTTAGGCTGGGGGAAGTGTGACTTTTCAACTTGGCATATTACAAACATAAGTACCCAAACCCAAGTGTGATTTTACAAAGTGAAGTTACAACTGAATGTTACAAACAAAGGCACCCCAATACCTCATCATTGGGACCATTAATCTTAAAGAAAAAATGAGATCCATGTGTTTTTTTTAAAAAACTTGAGGCTGCTAGGTGGTGCAGGGAATAGAATATTGGCCCTGGAGTCAGGAGGACCTGAGATCAAATCCAGCTTCAGATACTTAACATTTACTAGCCATGTGAACTTGGGAAGTCATTTAACCCCAAATGCCTTGCCTTCCCCACTCCCCAAAAAACCCAAACCAAACCTAAACAAAAAACCAAACTCAAAGTATCCACTGATTTTCTCTTCTTTATCAGATGAGTAGATATAAGGGTGGTTATGCATGTTTTGTTTTTTTCCCCTAAGGGTTTAGAAGATTGAACTTATTCCTGTGTCTCTGGCTTTTTAATTTTTCTTTTCGGTTTTCTGTCTTGTTTTTTAAATTATTATTATGTTTATTGTTCTATATCTTAGTATTACCAAAGGTAAAAATTTCTGGGGAATTCCTACACATTTGTATTTTGGTTTCAGCCTGGACTTCCTGATATCACTTGGGGTAAAAAGAGAATGATATGGTAGCATTCAAAGCTTCTCTGGTCCAGTATCTTTGGGTTTATTTTGCTGCACCTTGAAAAGAAAAATCACGGGAGTAAGGTATTTATTCCCAGGCTCCAGTGTCAAAGAAGAGCTGATGTGAAATAGATATAAATTCAAGGAATACATGGGCAGAAAGGGGCCTGAGCACTCCCCCCTCCTAATGATCTGTGCCGTTTTACCTAGGCAGGAACATCCCTCTAAATGGAGAGCCTGTTGCAGGTGTGATTCCTCCAGCAGCAGACAAGCCTCCTGAGTAGAGACAGGGCTGGAAGTCATTGAAGCAAGTGTCCTTACTCACTGTGTAACCTTGAGCCTGGCTTTGTACTTCTCTGTCTCTGTTTCTGAGTCAGTGAGATGGAGATAAAATCCATCCTTTGTAGACAGGCTCCTTGGAAGGGAATAATCTCTAAATGATTATGAGAGTAACTCTATTTTAAATTCTGGATGATAATGCTGGTGGATGTATTTTCACTGCAACATTGCCACAGTAAAGAGGAAGAATCTTCCTGACCATCACTGCTTTGTCTTCATTTGGGAATGCTCCATCACTGAACTGTGAAAGGTATTAATGGGCTTGACCGAAGGCTATAATCCAGAGCCCTCAACCATTTTCTGCCCATGTATTCCTTGAATTTATATCTATTTCACATCAGATCTTCTTTCATACTAGGGTCTGGGAATAAATAACTTACCCATATGATTTTTCTTTTCAAGTTGCATCAAAATAAACCCAAAGATACTGGACCAGAGAAGCTCTGAATCTCACCATATCACCATATCATCCCTTTATTTTTTTTTAGTCTTCTAGTGGAAGGAATATTCAAGGGCCATTAATCCATTAAGTGTCCATAGGGTGCCATGGAGGTAAAATAAATGGTGGTGTCCTTGTTTTGTAGGTTGCAGCCATTTACTATTTTGTTGTGGGTGATGTTCTTGAGAAATCCAAGCAGCTTCTCCTTCATTCAGCAACGGAGAGCTCACATCCCATCCATATAGTGTCCTTCAATGCCCGAGGAGAAGACACCATCAATTTCTTAAAGGAACTGAGCACTTCAACCAGGGGAAGGTAGGGGGGAAATATCTATCTGAGCAAATCCCAAACTCTTAGTTTTAGACAAAAAACTCTAGCAGTGAGTTAGGGGGTTGGGAGTCCAAGCCATGAGCGCAGAAAGGTCCTACATGGCTTCCTGAGCTATCCCTTTCCCTCCTCATATGATGAAAAAGTGAGACAAAGAAACACAACAGAGAGAGTCAGCTGCCAGATGCTTTTTAATGAGAAATAAGGTGGTCTTGATCAGATGCAGTATTTAACAGAACAAAAGTTGTACTTTAATGGGAAAAGAGTGCCCCAAACTTCATGTAGATCCAAGACTTGGTTCTCTTCCAACCAAATGCCAGTTCCACAAAGACCCTATGTAGAAAAGAGAAAATAAACCCCTTTAAATACCTTTATATTCCTATGAAAAGAACACACTAGTTTTAATTTGGTTTAATGTTAAGCACACTTCTGTTTTTTCTAGATTTCATGCATTTGCTGCAAGAGTCGAGCCTATGGGAATTCATGATCCTTTCTCAGGGGACACAAACATTTCATTTTCTTCAAATTTAAGGAAACTGAAAGGAAGAGTACCTCCAGGTACTTAGAACCCAAAGATGCTTTATGTCACTAAGAGCTCTAGATAAAAATTATTCACTTTGTTTTTATTTTAATTTAATTAAAATAATAATTAATTTAATTAATTACAAAAAATAACTCACATACAGTTAAGATATAAAAAAAGAAATACAGTGTGGCATAGTGGTCATTCTGAATGGTCCTTCTGATAGATACTAGCTTTATGAGATCATATGCGGGGACAACCTCTCAGTGCCCTAGGAAGTCGTGTCAATGCTCTGAATTACAGGTGAGTTGCTGATCTGTATCCATGCAGGAAATTTCTACACTAGAAGTTCTCTCTGCTGAAGAAGTCACAGGACACAAGACATATAAAATGTTTATGAATGGGACCTAGATGATGCAGTAGAGGTAGCCCTGGGCCCGTAGTCATGAAGACCTGAGTTCAAATATGACCTCAGACACTTATAAGCTGTGAGATCCTGGGCAAGTCACTTAACTTTTTGCATTCAATTTCCTCAGCTGTAAAACAGCACCAAACTTGTCTTGATCAAATGAGATCATTTTTGGCACGTGCTTTGCCCAATGTCTGGCAGTACAGTAATACACACTTATTCCCTCCCTTTCTTTTCCTACAACTACGGGTGCTGAGCAGTATAAATCTTATTGCTGCTTAAATGGGTGAGGAAGCTTATGCTCAGAGAGATCATGACTTTTCCAAAGTCACAGAGTAGTATGAAGTCCAGGGTTCAAACCCAAGTCACTTTTGATTGTAAGACCAAAACACAAAGCATTACCCTGCTACCTGTAGTGATGTTTGTACCTTTGATAAGGGAATATCTTCTTAGCCAGGGACAATATAACTCCTGTAACTCCTGGGTGGCACAAAGAGTCAGTGCTGACGGATAAGAAGTAGTAATCATGCCGTTTGTCGACTTCACGAATGGACACTAGCCTGTTGTCCAGGGAGAGTAGCCGGTTATATAAAAAGTTCCAGAAGCACTATAGTTTAGTGGAACGAGTCAAGCATTTGTTCTTAAGCTATTAATTGCTCATATTCATATGATCTATTAACAATAACAGTAACAATCATGATAATGACATGTAGCTTTCTTTGCAGCATTGACATATTAAACCTTGATAGGATATGATTGGTGATGGTCAGAGACTTCTATTCCTCATCCTGTCACCATTACCTTTGCCACAGACTTTATTTTTAAGCATCAAGGTGGAAGACGGCGTTCTGCCCTGAAGAGTTGTTGTAGCAAGTGAAGCATTGCAGACGATAGGGAACTACCTTCTTTGTTGCTGTTGTTGTTTTTTGGAGGGGGGGGGAAGCAAGGCAATTGGGGTAAAGTGACTTGCCCAAGGTCACACAACTAGTATGTGTGTTTCATCTGAGGTCAAATTTGAACTCAGATCTTCCTGATTGGTGCTCTATTCACTGCACTACCTACCTGCCCCCGTAGTCAACCTTCTTATTTCAAGGAGGTTGTAAGCCAGGGAAACAGGTGTGCTGCACATGGAAGCAAAATAAATGAAACAAAATATAGTGACATGAGAGAGGAAACAATATGTAAAGCTATTCATTAAACCTTTAGGTTAGGATAGAAATAATTTTGCTTATAAAAATTGCATAACATCAAAGATGAAGATCATAGGACTATGAACCTCAAAGGTCAACTAGTTAACAGGTTCTTCATCTGAGGTCTTGGAATTTTTTTTTTAATTTTGATGAGTATATTTTAATATATCTGATTTCCTTTCTTATCCTGTGTAGTTTATTCTACACATTTAAAACCAATATTCTGAGAAAGGGTACATAGACTTCACCAGACTGCCAAAGGGGTGTCCATGACACGAAGAAGGATAAGAATCCTAGAATTTGTCCAACCCTCTCATCTTACTGAATAGAGGACAGAGACCCAGAAAGTAGAAGTGACTTGGCCATGGTAGACAAGTTATAAATAGCATGGCAGACACTGAATAAAATAAAGCATTCAGGAAGAGGGAAAACTGTTAGATCTCTCTGAGCACTTAGTAAAGTTAGAAATTTTAGCCACTTCCCTCTCTCCAGAATAAATTGTAGTAAAAGTCCTCTTATTTTCTTAAGTTACTCAACAGATACCTAGCCACTACATAATTCAGTGGGCTATCTAAGGATATATTTAACTGTGAATAAATAGCTATACAAATTCATTTCAAAAAGGTTCTTTTAAAATGGCATTTCTTTAAAAAGCTGTTTTTTCCTTCCTTCCTTCTTTCCTTCCTTCCTTCCTTCCTTCCTTCCTTCCTTCCTTCCTTCCTTCCTTCCTTCCTTCCTTTCTTCCTTCCTTTCTTCCTTCCTTTCTTCCTTCCTTCTTTTCTCTTTCACTTATTAAAAAAAGTTTTTTTTGAATTCCAAATTCTCTTTCCCTTCAGTCAATTTCCCATCCATTGACAAGGCAAGCAATATGTTAACCAATTATGCATGTGAAGTTATACAAAATGTATTTCCATATGAGTCATGTTTTAATGGTATTTCTAAAGGGATAGAAGCTCTTTTGGAATCGGCAAATTTCCTCCAAGGAGTCAGTGATATTAAAAGCATTAATTATGAGTGGTGAAGCTTAGAAAGCTAAATAAAGCTTCATAAGGAATGAGGATATAGGACAGGGGTGGGGAACAACCTGCATCCTCTAGGCCCTCAATTATGGCCTTCTGACTGATAAGTATCATAGAACAAATCCTTTTATTAAGGGGATTTTATTAACAGAATTATCAAGGGGATTTGTTCTGTGAAGCTTGATTCAGGGAAAGGGCCACACTTAAGAACCTAGAGGGCCACATGTGCCCTTGAGGCCTCAGGTTCCCCATCCCTGGCTATAGGAGAAAGGGATTCAGGATAAATGCTATATCCAGATCTTAGAAACCAGAGAGAGGGAAACTACTATGCCGGGGTGTCAGTCACTGGAGGGCACAAGCTCTATATATACAAGCCTCTTAGTCAATGGAGGGGTATTGATTATAAGGCTTAAGGGTGTGATGAATTTCAAGCCATAGCAGGAGGAAATAGGGATGGAGTGGGGTTGGATAGTGGTGTATGATCTTGAGAGAGTAGGGAAAGAGGCAGGGCTCACTCAAATGATTTTTTTTCCTGCCTCTGATATCACAGAGAAAAAGGTGCCAATTTTGTGTTAAAAATGTGTGTGTGTGTGTGTGTGTGTGTGTGTGTATGTGGTGTGAGTTCTCAAGGAGGACTCTGGAGAGAAGCATCTTATCCTACATTGAGCCTTAAGGCACTCAAAGAGATACCTCAGGTTAGAGATTTTTTTTTTTGAATACCACATAGGAAGCAACAATGATTGGGGATGCGGATCCCTTTAAGAAACACTTGTCTTCATTCTGCAGTGGAGATGAACCATTAATCTGGAGGAGGGTAAACTGGTGGAGAAAGGTCAGCTGCAGATGCAAGAACATTGTGTTCTCTTTGGTGGATTCAGATTCCAGTTGCCACAAGGCAGAGATAACAGAGACTAAGAGCTCAGGAAAACAAGCCAAGTCAGGCTTTGACCAGGAGATGTTAAAAGAACAGCCCCTGGGAAGGGAAGGTAGCACTAATTGGGGGAATAGGTGTTAGGGAAATGAGGAGATGTTATAACCAACAGTTCAATCAACAAGCATTCTTAATGATTCTAAACTAGGAGATGCTGTTGTGATTCAACACAGTCCCTGTTCTCAGGGAGATTACAGTTTAGTAAGGAGATAATAAATGTGGGCAAACCAGTATAAGTTGGAATATTAGTAAGTGCATACCAGAGACCAAAACAGCTTGAAAATTTCCAGGAGGACCCAATCCCTTGGGGCGGGGGCCAATCTAAGAAAGCTTCATGGAAGCAGGGTCATCCTTCTGAATTAGCTGCTAAACTGGGGTCAACTTTTTACAGCTATGAATAGACCATGGGATAGCTTGTGTAGGCAGTTAGACTAAGTCATTTATACACATGGGCAGAGTCTAACAACCAAAGGTAACCCTTGTTGGAGCTTCTGAATATGGAAAAAATCAGTGGTTGCCTATAGTCTACTCTTGGGAACTGGTTTTTGTATATGCAAAGACAAAAGATTAAGAGATAAAAGTTAGGTTAAAAGAAGATTAATTACTTAGGATTTTATACTCCTAAAAAGTAGGATCTGATGTTGCTTAAAACTAAATGCAAAATTTAGGGCAATTGGGGATTTGAAAAAAGAGGGGAGGTAAATAGAGCTTTTACCTTGGGGTTCTGCAAATTTTTTTAAATGTTTTGATAACTATTTCAATATAACTGGTTTCTTTTATAATCTTACTGATTTTATTTTATGCATTTAAAAATAGTATTCTGAGAAGGCTTCACCAGATGCCAATGAGACCCTAAAAATGTTAAGGATCTCTCATTTAAATGAAACAGACAGGATGGCTATTACCAGGTACATGAGATGATCTAATTATTCCAGGTGGGCACTGAATGTAGCTCTAAATTTCCTGGAAGGGTTGGTAAAAAAAATCCTATAGTCACATAGTTTACGTTTTATGACCATAAACATATGTGGTATAAACAAAGAAAAAAAACACACTAAATAAATTTTGCTGACATTCAAAAGTTTTATGACCACAAAGTCCTTAAAAAACAAAATAAACAAAAAAACATTTTTCCCCCAGCTAATAAGTATTCATGTCCCCTCCTTCCCATCTCTCCATCTTTTCTTCAAGGAAAAGAAAAATGAAATAACACATATTCCTAGACCAGCAGAATAAATTCCCTCCTTCTTTGTCTTGTGCCCGTCACCTTTGTCAGGAAGTGGGGAACGTATGTCATCATGTCTTTGGAGATGTGGTTGATCCTTATTTGGAGCAGAATTCTAAAGTCTTTCAGAGTTGTTTGAACAATGTCCTTATCGTTATATACATTGTGCTTCTGGTTCTACTTACTTCTTACTACATTAATTCAGTCTTCCAGGTTTCTCTGAAACTATCCTTTCCATCCTTTCTTATAGTACAATGTCCTGTTTCTTTTTTATTTTTTTATTTTTATTTTTTTTTGCTTTTAGAGGGCAGTTGGGGTTAAGTGACTTGCCCAAGGTCACACGGCTAGATTTTTGTGTTAAGTGTCAGAGGCCGGATTTGAACTCAGGTACTCCTGACTGCAGGGCCAGTGCTCTATTCACTGCGCTACCTAGCCACCCCTACAATGTCCTGTTTCAATCGTATACCACAATTTGTTCAATTATTCCACAACTGAAGGACTTCCCCTTAGTTACCAGGTCTTTGCTACTAGTAAAAGAATTTCTGTAAGTGTTTTTCTATATATAAGTCCTTTTTCTCTTTCTTTTTGATATACAGGCCTAGTAGAGTAGCATCAGTGCTAGGCTTTTTCCTTAGCCTTTCTAAAATCTCAGTTTTTTCATCTGTAAAGTGGGGATAATAATATCTGTCATTCCCTACAGGGTGGCTACTAGGCTGAAATGAGATATGTGTAAGGAATTTTGCAAATTATAAAACATTATTGGTTATTATATAATATGCCTATAATAGATATAATTATAATATAATATATAATTAATTATTATATGAAATTATTAATGTATTAATTATTATACTAATGTATAATTAATCATTAATATATAATTAATACATTATAATTGGCAGCACAATATATGGATAATACTATGTTAATATCTTAATAATTCAATATTACTATATATTATTATATATTATAAACACGAATAGTTATCTTACCCCCAAAATACTCACTATCACCCCAGAAAGAAAACTTCAAGAAAAGATTTATTCAGTTATTTATTTATTTTATTTATATAACTATATATGCATGTGTATGTATGTATATGTGTGTGTGTATATATATATATATATATAAACCATCAGTAAAATTAAAAAACATCAAATATACAAACTTGAACTAGAAACCCAGTATAGAGACAAAACTATAAATTTCAGTTATTACAGCTTCTTTGGAAAAAATATTTTTCTCCCACTTTAATAAGAAAGGGAAAAATTCTGTTTAAAAAGAAGCAATTTCTGAGAAAGATCTAGGGAATTTAAGTGGACTGAGAACTCAGGATGAGTTGGCAGGATGCTGGAGCAGCTGAAAGAGCAAACTTGGTCTTAGGCAATGTTCTAAGGGGCAGTAATAGTGGGGGTAGCAGGCAGCTCTCTGCCCTTGTCAGACTTCATTTGGAGCCTCATGTTGGGTTCTGAATGCCCCAGTTTAGGAGGGACACTGACAAGCTGAAGTCCAGAGGAAGGCAACCAGAGTGGGGTAAAGCCATGTCCGTGTATACGTCATATCAGTCACTCAGAAATATATATTAGGCACCAACTGTGTGCCAGGCAAGGTATCTGGGTGGTGCAGTGGATAGAGCACCAGACCTGAAGTCAGGAAGACTCATCCTTCTAGTTCAAATTTGACCCCAGACTTTTACTAGCTGTGTGACCTTGGGCAAGTCGCTTAACCCTGTTTACCTTAGTTTTCTTATTATAAAAATGAGCTGGAGAAGGAAATGGCAAACCGGTCCAGTATCTTTGCCAAAAAAGTCCCAAATGGGGGCATGAAGAGTCAGACATGATTGAAAAGACCAAACAACAACATATGCCAGGCACTGGGTCAAGCACTGAGATAATAAATATAGAAAAGAAAGTACTTCTGCCCTGGAGAAACCTACAGTCTAATGGGTGAAAGAAAACACAAAAGTCATCTTAAAAGGGAGGAATGGGAGTGTGTGTGTGTGTGTGTGTGTGTGTGTGTGTGTAGGGGGGGTGTTGGAGAAGTCCAAAGGATTCCAGTGAGTTGAAAAATTGAGGATGTTGAGCTGAAGGAACTGAAGGTAACTTGGAGAAAAGAAGATTCAGAAGGGACACAAAATCTTGTTTTTGTAAGTATTTTTTTAATATAAATTTTTGAAATTTGTTTTCTTGTTTATATCATTCATTTCCATGAGACTTTTGAGTTACAAATTTTCTCCCCGTCTTTCCCTACCCCCAACCCCAAAACAGCAATCCCACTCTAAAGGTCCTCCCCCGATCTGCTCTCTTTTGTGTCCTCCTCCAACACTTCTCTAACTTTCTGGTAGGGCAGAGAGGGTCTCCCTACCCCAGTCCCTGTATATCTTAATCCCTAGCTGCATGTATTGCAGAGCTTTAAATTCTAGATTCATTCGGTTCCTCCCTTGTCACCCCCTACCCCCACCGGAAGGACACGCAATTTAATACAGGATGTGCATGTGTAATTACACAGGACATCTTCACAGTGGACATATTGTCACAGTCTGACCATATGTTCCTCCTTCCTATCCTGCCTCCCCTTGTTCTGTTCTCTACTCTCTCCCTGTCCCTTTACTGAAGTGTGTGCTTCCAACAACCCTCCCCCAGCCCCTGCCCTTCCCTCCATCATCCTGCCTCTCATTCCCATCCCCCCTACTCTCCTCTGTGGCATGATGCCCAGTTTAGAGTTTATGTCATTCCTTCCCTAAGTCAAATTCAATGAGAGTAAATGAAAGTAAAGCTGTAATAGTTATCCCTTGCCTCCTCTATATGTGATGATTAACCCCATTTTGTCTCTTCCTGTCTCCTCTCATTCTAGTCCTCTCCCACCTCAGAATTTCATCTTTTGAAGTATCATCCCTTTGTATTCAATTGATCCTATACCCTCTACATACACATATACACACATGCTCAGCTATGTATTCATACACATATATAGCCTCCTATATAGACATATGTGTAAGTATACATAAATACATTTATATTCCCTTCACCTAGCCTCATACTAAGAATAATTTCCTAAGTTACTATTATCGTTTTTCCATATTGGCATATAAATAGTTCAACTTTAATAAGTTCCTTATGGTTTCTTTCACATGTTTACCTTCTCATGCTTTTTGTGTTTGATTGTCAAATTTTCTGTTCAGTTCTGGTTTTTTCAGCAAGAATGCTTGAAAGTCCTCCACCTCATTGAATGACCATATTTTCCCCTAGAACATTATACTCAATTTTGCTGGGGAGGTGATTCTTGGTTTTAATCCTGGCTCCCTTGATCTTCAAAATATCATATTCCAGGCCCTTCAATCCCTCATTGTAGAAGCTGCCGAATCCTGGGTTATGCTAATTGTGTTTCCACAGTATTCAAATTGTTTTCTCTTAGCAGCCTGTAATATTTTCTCCTTTAACTGGGGATTCTGGAACCTGGAAATAACATTTCTGGAGTTTTCTTTTGGGGATCTTTTTCAAGAGGTGATTGGTGAATTCTTTCAAGTTCTATTTTGCCCTCTGATTCTAAAACATTAGGGCAATTTTCTTTGAGGATTTCTTGAAGCATGCTTTCCAAGTTCTTTTTTTGATCATGGCTTTTAGGTAGACCAATAATTTTCAAATTGTCTCTCCTGGATCTATTTTCCAGGTCAGTGGTTTTTTCAAGGAGATATTTCACATTGCTT
>CM053600.1:8877724-8919914 GCA_028646575.1 Pseudocheirus occidentalis
GCTGGGCAAGTCACTTAACCCTGTTTGCCTCAGTTTTCTCATCTGTAAAGTGAGCTGGAGAAGGAAATGGCAAAGCACTGCAGTATCTCTGCCAAGAAAACCCCAAATGGGGTCATGACGAATCATATATGACTGAAATGATTGAACATCAAAAGCCTTTCATCACCTCCCCCCCCCATTAGATCTCAAGGGCAGGGACTAGTTTTGCCATTCCAACACTTAACAAATGTCCCAGCACATAGTGTTTAATAAATGCTTGATGATAGCTAATATGGAAACATATTTTATTTGATTTCACATGTATAATTGATATTATACTGCCCACCTTTTCAAAGGAAAAGGGGGAGAGAGAATCTGGAACTCAGAAACTGTTAAAAGTTAATGTTAAAATTGATTAAATAATAAATTAACAAATAGAGCAGATAGAGATGACATTATCTGAAAAAAATATTTGTTGGCTTGACTAACCTGACTTTAATTGAAAGATGACCCCTTGATTGGCCTTTTGTGGAACTAAAATGGAACAAATAAATGAAATCTTTTTTTTTCTTTTCCTGAACCAGATTATAAGCGCTAAGAAATGTTGTTGTAAAGGGTGGGTCAGCCATATTTTCTGAGTAGCATATGTGTCTGCTTCTCGTTTTGGCAGAATGAACAATTGAACCTTTTACTGTGTGAAATTGAAATGGGGCAAAATGACCTCAAGAGGGTACAAGACCTTTACACTGAATCCATGATGTTGGACTGGTGGCACAAAGCAGAAAAAGATGAAGAAACTGAGTAATCGTTCTAATTCTCATAAGATATTCGTATCTTCAAGTCCTCTGAAATTTGTTGTTAAGTTTCCTTTAACACTGTTTTTCCTTTTTGGCATATTTTGCACAATTGATTTTTGCAAAAGGAGCCTTAAATTAAGATTTCCTTAATATTAGTTTTGAGACGCTAGATAAAAAACACTTATAATCGAATCTGAAACAATTCCATTTCGGCGAGCTCAAACGAGTTTATTTTAGAGACAAAGTTATAAGTCACTATCTAAGTTAGCTCAGAATGTCATTCGAGGTGTTTCAGGAAGTACAAAATCTGAGGTATCTTCAAAGGACTCAGTGTTTCCACAGCTTGTCACTGCTGTCATTTACCATATTTGAGGGAGCATCAACAGTGTTTTGATGTCTCCCAAAGGAGGGCAAGAGTTTAGGCAGAGCCAGGCATTGACATCAACAAGAGAGGAGAGAGAATTGTCATGGAGTTCTGGAGATAAAAGCCTTCAGGACCTAGATTAGGTGATGTAATTGGATAGATTGAACTGTTAAAGAGGAGTAACTGGGGGAAGGTGGTAGTGGTAGAGGAAATCTGGGAAATGGGGATCAAGCAATATTCTGATTCTCCAAACAGGACCAGTGAATTGAGGGGTATGAAAGAAGGTACCACCAGTACCAGAAAGGACAATTAGAGATATGGCATCATGCCTTAGCATCCTCTCACCATGAGTTCTCCAGGCTCTCCATCCCTTAATATTTTTTCAAACCATCACCACTGCTCTGGTTACACTCTTTTCTCTTCCCAATCTCAAGATTTTGGAGAAAAATTTCAATTCTAACAACAGCCTTTACCCCAGGGGTGTGTTGGTAAATGTTTACTAACCAGCTCTCTTAAAAAAAAGGTAAAACAACATATTTTAAAGTTGATAATAAGTTATATTATTAACACTTGTTCAGCGATTTTACTCATTTCAGATCCTTTGTGACCCCATTTTGGACTTTTCTTGGTAGAGACACTGGAATGGTTTGCCTTTTACAGGGTTAAGTGACTTACCTGGGGTCAGAGAGCTTGTAAGTAACCGAGGCCAGATTTTAACTCTGGAACATGAGTCTTCCTGACTCCAGGCCTGGCACTCTATATATGCACTATGGTGCTACCTAACTAACCCCTCAAAAAGCTACCAATGATCTTCTAATTGCCAAGAAGAGTACTGAGAACAAAACCTTGGGGGAGGCCCACAACTGGGAGCCCTCCATGAGACTACTCACTAATATCTATAATGCCTTCTTATACCATTACACATTTTGAAAAATATGTCTAGTTTTCCAATGAATATTTCACATTTATAGGTATTCAAATGTCAGTCTTGAATGTAAATACTCTAACAAGGGAGCACTTTTCTGAAATAAAATGAAATAATGTATGTAAAGAGAGGCAAACGTTTAGAGTAGAAAGATAGCCAGCTTTAGGTCAGAAAGAACTGTGACCAAGTTTCACTTTTGACAGTTGTGTAGCTGTTAGCAAGTCACTGTGCACCCCTCGAGCCTCTGGGCAAGTCACTGTGCACCCCTCGGGCCTCTGGGCAAGTCACTCTGCACCCCTCGGGCCTCTGGGCAAGTCACTCTGCACCCCTCGGGCCTCTGGGCAAGTCACTGTGCACCCCTCGGGCCTCTGGGCAAGTCACTGTGCACCCCTCGGGCCTCTGGGCAAGTCACTGTGCACCCCTCGGGTCTCTGGGCAAGTCACTGTATACCCCTCGAGTTTCTTGGTAAGTCACTTAACCTCTAACGCTATAAGTTACAGACAAGTTGCCAGTTTACTTAGGCGAAGGGAGCTCCTACACTGATAATTCAATAAAATCATTCCTCTGAACCAATTTTTTTTAAGTATGGAAATTGCTTTGTAAATTTCAATGACAAAAAAACATCGGCCATCATTAGTAATAAATAGAGTGACTGTTAACAGGGAAGGAACTTAGGAATGAATCTGTTTTAAATGATTCCTTACTCAATAGGATCCATGATATTCCCACTAGAAAATCGTGGTTAGTAAAGGCTGTGGGTTATGGCATGGCCTCATTATATGAAATTTTATTCTAATGTGGAATAACTGATAATTATATATATATTTTTGAAAATTTGAATTTGCATTCTAGACTTGGGAAGGTTGAACTCATACACATAGAATTCATAGAATCATGGATAAAGAGACAAAAGAAACCTTCAGGGTCATCTGTTCTAACCACCTAATTTTACAGTTGGGGGAACAGTGATCCAAAGATGATGTTGTGATTTGAACAAGGTTCTCATAAATAATAAGCAACAGATCCAGGTTCAAAGGCAGCTCTGCCAGCTCCAAATCCCCCACTCTACCTCTCAATAAATGAGTTGTTTAATTGAATATATATTAATCATATGTCACTAGGCTATTTAATACAAATGAATAGTTCCATGAAAAAATAACAAATATATCTATAGGTAATCCTTTCTGTAAGTTTGTGCATTCACTCTGTTCTCCCACTGGAGATCTGCGGTTGAGCTGCATAACCTAACTAATTAGTGTATCTACTTCTGCCATTAGGCTGAAGAATGAAATTAAAAAGTGACTTGATTCAGAACAGGCAGAAGAATGTTGTTATGTAGAGTCAAACTAATATGGTGCAAAGAATAGAAGGCATTGATCCACTCTTTACAAATGCCTCATTTTCACTTCTCTATTCCTTGATGGAATGAATTCTCTTGAATGGTTACTTTTTACATGTACTGGACAGTGAACTCTAACTTCCCATCTTTCTTCCAGGCAAAAGAAGTTATCTTAGAAATTATCTATCTATCTATCTGTCTGTCTATCTATCTATCTATCTATCTATCTATCTATCTATCTATCTATCTATCTTCTCTCTATCTAAATATACCAATATAGATATATTTAGATACATATTACATATATAATGTATATAGTACATATATATATGTTGAAAGAAATCTTACAACTCATATAGTTGAATATCTTCATTTTATAGATGAGGAACATGAGGACCACAGGAGATAAGTGACCCCAGGATAGGCAGCTAGGTGGTACATTGATTAGTGTGTCCAGCTTAGAATCAGGAAGACCCAAGTTCTAATCTAGTCTCAGACACTTACTAGCTGTGTGATCGTGGGCAAGTCACTTCATCCTGTTTACCTCAGTTTTCTCATCTGTAAAATGAAATAGAGAAGTTAAGTGGCAAACTGTTGGCCAAGAAAATCCCAAATGGGATCACGAAGAGTTATACATCTAATGCCATTTCCACAGCACCCTGATACTGGCTCCACTTAAACTTCTCTAGTGAAATTCATTCTGACTCTTTCTTTTTGTATATAAAATATTCATCATTCAACATTCTACAAGCACTTATTATTCTCCCACTGTGTGCAGAATACTATATTAGTTACTGGTGAAGATACACAATTTAGCTAAGATATAGTCCCTGTCCTCGTGCAATGTAGACCTCATAGGAAGCCAGTTCACCAAACCAAATAGCTATACTGTATACATGACAAATCTAGCTGAAAAAGGAAAAAATATAACAGGAGCGAAGGATCACTGTTGCATTCCTTAAATGCAACACTGTGTCTGCACCTCTTTCCAAGTCCTGACTTCAGGCAGAGGGTACGTGCCTCCTAGGGCTGCTGGCTAGCTCACGTCCATGGACAGTAAGCAGGAGGACAACAGTTGCAGTTTCATAAATCTGTCCTGGGGCTGTGATTTCATTTTCCCAACTTTACCCTTTTTCTCACTTGGAGGCTCCATGATGTGTTTATCATGTATTGTGACATTGGCATTCTTTGTATCTTCTGGGGAACCACAGTTGGAAAACTGGATTTGCCGTTTCTGCACATTGGAGTTTTGTCTCTATTTTCACACATTGAAATGGAAAGTAATTTAATTGTTTAAACATAGGATTTTTGCCTTGAACTTTTAATGATACACTTGTGCATTCTTGGGAGAAATATCTTGTGCTCTCTCTTTACCATTTTCCTTTCTAAAAAAAATAAACCCTAGGTATAAAAAGCCCACCCATGCAGTGGTTCCAACAACAGAAAAGATGACAGACATACCTTTACAGAAGCCTTCACTGAGAACAGTATCCCCAGCTGAGACTAGCTTCTTTAGTCCTTGTGGAAGCCCACCTCAGATTCGTCTGAAGAAGAAAGTACCATTTGCAGGTACCATCAGTCAGATAGCATTTATTAAGTACCTACTAGATACCGTGTATGACTTAAATTCACTAAGGATAGAAAGAAAGGCAAAAGCACAAAAGCACAAAGTGCTGCTCTCAAAGGGCTAGCTTCTAGTCTAATGGGGTAAACAAATACCAAGGCAAAATGTCATTTAGAAAGACAAAATGTGCTAGGATCAAAGAATGAAGTCCCCAGAATCATGGGGAAGGAAGAAAGGCTTCTTGCAAAAGGTGGGGCAGTAGGAGGTGAGACTTCTGGGAAGTCAGGGGTGGAGATGAAGAGAGATTGTGTTCCAGGCCTGGGGGACAGCTGGTGGAAATGTCCAGAAGCTGGGAGAAGTGCTGTAAAGGAGGAACAGAAAAGAGGCCTGTGTCACTGGATCAAAGAGGAGAGGTGGAAGTGTAAGAACACTGGAAAGATGCGCACATTGTGAAGGGCTTTACAAGCTGAACAGAAGATTACATTTGACCCTAAGTACTGGGATGAATTTTCAAATTCATTCATCCTTCCACTTTGGGTAATAGTTAGGGATGAAATTAAATCTCTACATCATTCATGCCATCCAATTGTAGATTTTGTTACTGCCATAACCTACATTTTAGTGTCTGAGTTAGATAGTTCAGAGATGTATTTCTGGTGTTGATGTGTGGGCATGGAGAAGGGGTATAAGTAAAAGTTTGAATCCATCCCTGATGCAGGTGCTTTTGTCCACTTTTTTTTTTGGTAAGCTCCTTAGCTTCTGTACAGGCAGTGGTTTGGAGTTAGAGCAGATGTTAAACAGAGCTGTAGCTTCGGCTCTCTCACGTAGGCCTAACTTTGCAGATGGTATGGCCAGGCCCAGCTGCTGTAGGTGTCAGTGGGAACACGGGCAGCCAACCCAGTAGTACCCTTGTCTTGTTCTAAAGTTCTTAAGGTTTATGAGGAGAAATCAAGGCAAATCCACCCTCCCACTTTAAAAAAGAAAATGCCCCCAGGGCTGTTGTCTTCATGTGCAAAACCCAGAACATTTACTGCTATTACTCTTAATGTGGATAAAGTTAAGGTTAGCCTGTAATTTTTGCCAATTATAGAGGCAAAAACATTTATTATTATTGATTATGACAGAAGCAGCTAGATGGATCAGCAGCTAGAGCTCTGGACCTAGAGTTAGGGAGAGCTGAATTCAACTCTGGTCTCAGATACTTCCTAACTGTGCAGCCCTGGGCAAAATACTTACCCGTTGTCTTTCTCAGTTCTCTTATCCATTAAATGGGGATAATAAGAACACTTACTTTCCAGTATTATTGTTATGAAAATAAAATAATATTTGTAAAGTTCATCACAAACCTTTAAGTACTATGGAGATTCTTAATTGTTACTGTTTAAATTTTGATAACTACACAAAACAGTTATCTGAAATACCCCTGGGGTTCACATGACACTAGAAAGCTGGATTTGAGAGGTCCTACTAGTTTAGCCATTTCTACTTCATTAAGTCAGAAAAAAGAAAGGGGATCTGGAGGATAGGTAGGATCTGGGATCTTATATTAATAGAAGTATTTTTAGGTCAGTCTCCTTGTTTTTATCCCCTTTAAGAGGCTTGAATGACTGGTCCCTGCTCTGTACCTTGATATAGAATGAAACTGGTAGAGATCTAAGCCTTATTGGGTACTATAGACTATTTCTTCTTTGCATGAACCAGGATGGGTACTTAAATTGACAAAATCTGAGGTAACTGAGGCTTGAGGGCTCTATACAAAATCTACTTACTTGTTGGTAATTGGAGGTAAAGGCCAAGAAGAGGAAATGGATCATGGGATAGAAGCCTGTCAGTCATGAGTAGGGAATCAGTATAAGGCTCCCCAAGACAACCAAGGTGAAATTAAGGCAGTGAAGAGTCAACCAAACTAAAATCAGAATCCAAAACAGGTTGGTCACAAATTGGAATGAAGGTCAACATAGGAAAAGCAAGCAGTATAAATCAGAACCCTAGACCAGCAGACTACTTAACTTGGACTTAACCAAGTACATTCAGGGGCTTCCTCTCTCTCCAAGCAGTAAAAGTTGACCTGTTGCCAGGGTTTGATCAATGTGTGAAGCTGGCAGAGGTTAGTTAGAAAGTGACTTTGGCCTCACTATTTAAGAAAATGTACATGTCAGTAAAAGCCTTGAAATCACCTGGCTGATTAATAAGGGGAAAATTCAGTTAAACCTTAAAAGTGCATTTTTCTCCCATGGCATATAACTGTTTTATTTCTTACTGAGTTGTTTCAGTCATGTTTTGCTCTTTGTGACCCCGTTTTGGAGTTTTCTTGGCAAAGATCCTGGAGCAGTTTGCCTTTTCCTTCTTCAGCTCATTTTACAGATGAGGAAACTGAGGCACACAGGGTTAAGTGACTTGCCCAGGATCACACAGTTAGTCAGTGTCTGAGGTCAGATTTAAACTCAATGAGAATAGTCTTTCTGATTCCAGGCCTGGTGCTCTATCCACTGGACCACCTAGCTGCCCCAAATTACTTAGCTCATTTGAAAACTCAACATGTTGTTTTGGGAGTGGTAAATACTGCCTAAGATTTGATTTTCTAGGTCTTCTCTAACTTTGTATGTTTTCTCTTTCAGTGCACCCAAGAACTTTCAGGATTTGGGCTGTTTGTGATTAGAGTATGGATCTACATATATTATTAGACCCTAACATTGCACCCATATCCCAAAACAGAGTTTCTAAATCAGTGTATATATCTGTCCAAATGGAAAAAAAAAACTTAAGGAAGGATGTAAAGACAGTATTTGTTTGCCAGAGAGATTATTGACTAGGTTTTAGAAGCTAAATTATCTGTTCTCCCTCCCCTTCCCCACCAACCTTCCAAACCTCTTCTTTCTGTAAATGCCAACAGAACCAACAAGAACTAGTCTGCTCAGAAATTCTTTTATCAAAAAGAATCTCAGTCAAGATAGCTGGAATGCAAAAAACCACCTTTCTCCTGAGCAAAAGAGGTCTCCCAGAAAACGAAGCTGTCCACCCAATTGTAAAGGTCAGCTTGAAAAAGAGAACTAGATGAAACTGTAGGTGTGCTCTGATTTACACAAGGATGATATAATAGGTCATAGGGTCATGGGTTTTGTGTTGTAAAGGACCTTAGAGTCCATCAAGTCCAATCTCTTCATTTTTATAGATGAATAAACTGAGGCAGAAAGGTTTCCAGAGCTGGTAAGGACCAGAGGCAGAATTAGAACCCAGATTCTCCTTTCTCTAAGTATGGCACTTTATTCTAGTATACCACCTAGCTGAGTCTCTTGGTTAATATCTAGAATCTAAGAATCTAGGACTGAATGAAGTTTCTGAGGTCCCTTTTTTTTGAGGTCCCTTTTCTAAAGGTCCCTTAATACTTGAGGAGACTGAGGACTAGAGAGTAACTCACTGAAGCACACGTAGGGAATAAACATCAGAACCATCATAATTGATACAAAACAAAACAAACAGAACCAATAAAATAATATATACAACAACCACAAAAAAGTAAATGAAAAGTTCACTAATTACTTGTTTATCTTTGCAAGATATTTATTTGCTTAAAACAAGGAATACATATTCATAGAATATTTCTCATTTTAAAAAATTCCATTTTGATGGTTCCTGTCTTCTTTGTCAGTTTGCCTTTTACAAAACCAGCATTGAAGTTTTCAAAAGAATGATCAACTATAGATGAACATTTGAAAGCATGCTCTAAAGTGGGGGTTGGTAAACTGAGGCCCACGTTACCCAGAAGCTAAGAATATTTTTAAAATCTTTTTTTAATTAATTGATTTGTTCATTTACTTTTAGTTTACAAGATTCAGTTCCACAGTCCCTTGGGTTTCAAATATTCTCCTTTCTCTCTTAACCTCCCCCTCCCCCAATGGCGGCTGGCAATCAAGTATGGGATCTGTGCTAAGAATATTTTAAAATTAAGTTTTATTGCACTAAAAAGTGTAAATGACATGCAATAGGAATTTAGACCTCCAGCTGCAATTTGCTGACCCCTGCTCTAAATCACTGAAAGCATTAGTTAAATCAACTCTGAGGTTTCACAACATACCCTACCAAATGACAAAAAATGGAAACAGTCAAGGATGGAGATTTTTAAAATGTATGCCTTATTATGCAACTTGAGTCCATTACCTTTACATCAAGGGGTGGGAAACATGCTTCATTATCAGTCCTTGGGAATCAGAATTGGTCATTGCATTGATTAGAATTATCAAGTCTTTTAAAGTTGTTTTTCTTCCTAATTACTCAGATCCTGCTCACTCTACCCAGTTCATACAGGTCTTCCTAGACGTCTCTGAAATTGTCCATTTCATTATTTCTTATGGAGCAAGAATATTCCATTGCATTCTTAAACTGCAATTTGCTTAAGTTATTCCCCAATAGATGGGCACCCTTAAGTCTCGGATACAGGCAAACTATATATAATTTTAGTCCGATTAAGGTTTTTATAGATGCATCATTAATAACAATATCAATGTATTGTAAAGTTCTAAATGTTGCTATAAAATCGTGATGTTACATTGTTCCTATGAAATTAACTGCCCTCTAATAATACTTTGCTTAATACTGTGTATATTCCCAGAAACAGTTCATGACAGTAAATCATATGCACTCATAATTTTCTTGCAATTAGTGAGTAGTGCTTTGGTTATGTCTTCATGGTATGAACAGCAAGGGTTGTCTGGGTGTAATGAATGAGAGAGAAATTAATATGCTTCTCCATCTGTTTTTAAAAATTTAAAAAACTCTTTAATAAAAAGCTTGTTGTATATATTAGCCAATAAGACTATTCATTAAGTTTAAAAATAGTATATAATTAGAGCAAAATTTTATAGACATCTAGTTACAATTAGGCACTTTATTCACTAATACCCAGTTGTCACCAATGTAACTTTAATTTCTCCAGGATGCACAAAATACTTTCAATTCATTCTTAAATCTATTGCACTCAGAAACAAAACTTTTTCAAGGGTATGTGCAAGATTTCCGTACTTCAGGGGCAGCTAGGTGAAGCAGTAAATAGAGCACTGGTCCTGGAGTCAGGAGGACCTGAGTTCAAATCCGGCTTCAGACACTTAACACTTACTAGCTCTGTGACTGTGGGCAAATCACTTACCCACAATTGCCCTAAAAAAGAAAAGAAAAGAAAAGATTTCTGACTTCAGAGCTTCCAAATAACTTTTTAGGAGAATCACTGGCAGACAGTTGTTCTCATCTGCCAATAGCTTTCCTCTAGCACAGCCATACAGTAGTCTGTTTATCCTGCTACATTCCTCTGGTCCCATGTTTTTTTGCCCTTCAAAAGTTCATGGTAGAACAATATATTCTCCCACAACAGGATGAAACCACATAATTGTCATTCTGAATGAAGGAATGAAATATTTGAGTGTCCGCTATGTTCAAGGCCCTGAATTACACAAAGGCATTGATACTTCTCTCAATGAGATTCCCATTTATTCAGTCAGTTAGTCAATAAACATTTATTAAATTCCTACTACATTAGCTGGGGATACAAGTACCAAAAAGAAGACATTTCTGGCCCTCAAGGAACTTATAATCTAACAAGAGAAGACAACTCACAAAAAAAAAAGCTGAAAGGGGGAATGGGGTGGGGCACAAAAGGAAGGCAGTTGGCACTTGAAAAGTTTGAAGGAGTGCAGGTGGGTGAGAAATGGGGAAAAAAATGACCTAGGTCTTCTCTTTAAATGGAGACTTTGGGACGAACTCTCTGCTCTGCCCTCCAATCAGATGGACCTCAGGGTTCAGAGAGGTTTCTAAACACAGATTAATGGAGTTATTTCCAAGTCCCCACTTTCTAACAACTGCTAAGCAGAGTTTGGGTTTACTAGTAATCTAAATAGGATGGTTATATTTTCATATAAACCACTGACCTGCAATTTTATACATTGATTTCTTTTTTTTTTTTGCTTTTTGGAGGGCAGTTGGGGTTAAGTGACTTGCCCAAGGTCACACGGCTAGTTTTTTGTGTTAAGTGTCTGAGGCCGGATTTGAACTCAGGTACTCCTGACTCCAGGGCCAGTGCTCTATTCACTGCGCCACCTAGCCGCCCCATTGATTTCTGATACTGACTGATTTCTTTTAGAGTGATCACATTCTTTTTCAACTAAAATGCAAACATATTCCAAGGCATAATTTTCAATGGAATTTAATATAATTTACATAATAAATTTAAATGAAATTTAAAATATCTTGAATAGATAAGTATTGTTTTTACTATACTTGTTCTATCACAAAAATACCTGTATGACCTTGGACAACTCCCATAAACCTTTCTGGTCCCCTCAGTTTCTTCATCTGTCAAATTCGGGGGTTCAACTACATGACCTCTAAAGCCCCCAATGGCTGTAAATCTATGATACTATGAACAAGGAATATAATACAACAAAATGTGGCTAAAAGATTTTGAGATGTATGATCATGACATCATATAACAGCTTAAACAATTTTAGCTAATATTATACCTTTATTGCATTTTCTTAAAATGTCTGTCCTAGCTTGGTCGAGATCTTCTATTCCTCCATTGTGACTCCAATAGAGATAGGAGGAATTAGAAAATGGTGGGTGATTTCTTGGAGGAGCCTTGAACTATAAAATCCCAAAGCAGTTGAGAGTCTTTATTATGTTTTTATGACTAGCTCAGGATTAGCTCAGCGTGTTTGCCTAATTGTTAACAAAACCAAGGCAACACACTTTTGATGTACACTTTTAGCCTTTAGAAATAAAACTTACAAATCAAAATTAATTGAGCGCTACGGCCAAGATGTACTATTGAGAATACTTTAGAAACAAAACAAAACATTTGTCCTTGGCCATCGATGATCTCAGAGAAATAATAATGAAACTAATACAGTTTGTTATAAAACCCACACATGAGATACCTTTGTATATTTACACCTCTTTCTCCACAGAAACGAATTCAATTGGTGAGAAAAGATGGGAAGTAAGGAGTAGAGAATCAAGCCAAGAGTAAGTACTTTAATTTCACTAAGGTATACCAGCCTGTTTTGCCATATTTTTTTGAATCTGAATTATACTTTTTTTTCTCTCCTCCCCCTCCACAATCTTCCATTGCACCTCACAGAAATCTGTGTTCTTAGTTCTCTAGATATGTCTTCAGAAACCTGGCTCAAGGTCCATGGCTTGGTTGCTAAGCGACTCACCATAATGGATGCCTTATCCTCTACGGCCATTCCACACCGCTCGAAATATGTGCCGATTCTGGGCAAGCATGTCGTTTCTAAAGTATATGATTCGGTAAAACTCACACTGTTCTTGACAAGACCTTATACTACATAATCTACAGCCCTGATAGTGTTGCTTCTAGAAGAGGGTTTTGCTATTTCTCTGCACACATCACATAGTCCATTTACATTTCTTAGTGTGTGTTCTATATGTAAAATACACGTTACATCATTAGACAATGTTTATTCATGATGGCAAGCTGCTGAAAAATAGATTGCTAATGAATATGGCTTTTTTTTTAATCTGAAGGAGATACAAAATGGGCCTCTGTGATACAGGCTTTTCTTGTCTCTTTACCAGTGGGTGGTAGTATGGAGCTATTCAGGTATTTCACTATAGATGCAAATTTTCTGCAAAGCATCTTGGAGTCAGAAAGGACCCTTGAAGGTTATTTCGTTCATTTGTTTGCTTTCTCAACCTAAAGAGAGGAGAATCTTTGATTTTTAAAAGGTCTCTAGATTGATTTTCTCTGCTTCCCTCAGTAACTCATCTGGATGTTTGATGCCACTCCTAAATCTTTGTCTTAATCAAAATGCTTGGTAGTTTAGGACAATCCTAATTCTTCTGTTGCCTTCATGCAGATGGGAGAACATCTCTCTGTAACCAACCCTTCTTGGCTTTGTCAATGATCAGGTTCCCACACAGACAGACAGACAGACAGACACACACACACACACACACTTCATAGGTACTGGGATTTTTGCACCTTAAAAATGATCTTTGAGTATTTTTTTGCCACTTAAGTTTATATAGTCATTGTACGCATGATATATCACTGACTTTTGAATAATGTCAAGTTTGCCTGGGGCCTGGCATAACAAGATTGCCTCATGGTTGCTTGTATTTTTTTTTTTGACGTTGTAATTGCATTGCCGGATCATGTTCATTTTTCATGGCTGTGTCTGTTTTCTTCCTTGGGTTTCTGCTGCAGAAGATGTTCTAGACCTTCTCCTCTCTCCTTAGGCCTCCCTCTTCCCTTACTCTTCCAGCCAAGGACTGTGCTCATACTTCATGAAAAAAGAAAGAGACCATTCTCAACAAACTCCTTCTTATTGCTTTCTCCCCATTTCACACTCTTCCACTCCATCATGGTGTATGATCTCCTCTTTTACTCTAATCTCTAATGAAGATGTAGGCCCTTCACTCACCAAAACCAAGCCCACTATGTATACTCTTTATCCCATTCCCTTCCATTTCCTCTAGTGTAATTTCTCCACTAATATTCTTCTGTCTGTCTCTCCCTTCTCCCTCTCTCTTTCTCCCTCCCTCCCTCTCTCTCTCTCTTTTTCTTTCTCTCTCTCTTTTTCTTTCTTCTCTCTCTCTCTCTCTGTCTCTCTCGCTTTCTCTCTGTCTCTCTCTCTCTGTCTCTCTCTCTCTGTCTCTCTTGCTTATCTTCAAATCTCTCCTCATTTATTGGTTTCCTGACTATAAAGGTGCCTATCTCCCCCACCCTTGAAAGCCTCCACTAGATGCTACTATCTCTGCTAGCTCTCATTCTCTTTCCTCATCTTTTCAGCAAAACTCTTTGAAAAAGTTTTTGCCTTCTCTCCTCTCACTTTATTTTAAACTCTGGCATCTGACCTCATCTTTCAACTGAAATTGTTCTTTCCAAAGTCGCCAGTGATCTCTAAATCATCACATCTAATGGCTTTTCTCTCAGTTCTTATTCTTCTTGACCCATCCACAGCACATGACACCACTGACCCCTTTCTTTAGGATCCTCTCAGGGCTTTCATGAAACATCTCTCTTGGATTGCCCTCCTTCCTGGCTCATTTGCTGGATCTTTATCTATGGCACCACTACCAGCTGTGGATGTCCCCTTAAGACTCTGTCCTGGACCCTCTTCTCTTTTCTCCCTCTATTTTCTCCCCAGATGTTCTCATCAATTTTTTTCCCATTATCATCTCTGTGCAGATGATAGAGCCAGCCAAGGTCCAGCCTAGTCTCTCTCCCCAGCTCTACTTCCCCATTATTAACTGCACCTTAGACATCTCAAATGACTGTCCCAGAGGCATCTGAAACTTGACATGTGCAAAATAAAACTTGTCATCTTCTCCCTCTTCCCCAAATATCCCCTTAATGAAACTTCCACGTCGCTCTTTTGTTTTTGTTTTTTGTTCAGTTGCTTCACTTGTGTTCAACTTTTTCTGACTCCATTTTAGAGTTTTCCTGGCAAAGATACCAGATTGGTTTGCTATTTCCTTCTCTAACTCATTGTACCTCAGTTTCTCATCTGAGGCAAACAGGGTTAAGTGACTTACCCAGGGTCACACAGCTAGTAAGTGTGTCTGAGGCCAAACTCAAACACATGAAGATGAGTCTTTTTGATTCCAAGCCCAGTTCCTCTTCCTTTTCCAGCTAATTTTACAGATAAAGAAACTAAAGCAAACAAGGTGAAGTGACTTGCCCAGGGTCACACAAAACATAAGTATCTGGAGCTAGATTTGAACCCACAGAGATGAGTCTTTCTGAATCCAGGACTGGCACTCTATGCACTTTACCACCCACTTGCCTCTATTTGCTTTGGAGGGCGCCACTATTCTTTCTGTCATCCAGATTTTATGCCATCTATGTAACCAGTTACCAGCTCTTATGTCTTCCACTATAACATCTCTGGTATAATTGACCTTCACTCCATTCACACAGCCGCCACCTTAGTTCAAGCCTTTACCCCTTCTTGTCTTGACTATTTCTAATGGCCTCTTAATCGGACGTCCTGCCTCAAGATTTTCCCTGCTCTGTTCCATCTTCTGTAGAGCTGCTAAAGCGATATCCTTAAACTATCGCTCTGACTGTGCCACATTCTCTCCAGAATCAAATATAACCCTTCTCTTGCTATCTAAGTCTCTTCACTTCTAGCAGAACTGGGATTGTACACAATTACAGACACAACATATGGGTGATGATCAGCTTTGACAGACTGGACTCTTCTCAGCAACGCAAGGTTATAAGACAAGGTTAAAAGACTCATGATGGAAGGAGATGTCTATATTCAGAGAAAGAACTAGAAAGAAGAGATTGAATGCAGATTGAAGCAAACTACCCCCTCTCTTTCTTTTTCTTGTTTGGTTTTGCTTCCTCTTTCCAATTGTTCATTCCATTGGTTACAATCCTTCTTTATAACTTGACTAATGTCTAATGTGAAAGTATTTGTAGATCCTATACTTGTTTACATGCCACCATGGGGCAGGGGAGTGAAAAAAGGGAGGCAGAGAAAATTTGAAACTCAAGGGACTGTGGAACTGAATCTTGTAAACTAAGTAAACAAATTAATAAAGACAAAAAATCTCTTTTCACTTCTGATCCCTTCCTATCTTTCCAGTATTCTAAGATATTATTTGCCTCCATGCATTCTACAGCATGGCTGTTCTGGACATCTTGCTATTCTTCATGAATGACGCTCCATTTTTGTCCATATGTCTTTGCACTGGGCTATCCCCAATTCTTGGAATAGTCTTCCTTCTCCCTTCCACCTCTTAGAATCCCTGACTTTTCTCAAGCACCACCTTCTGCAGGGAACCTTTTCTGGTTTCCCCCTGCTGCTGATGCCTAATGTTCTAAGGCTATTTTGTATTTCACTCTCATTGTGTACCATTCATACCTATTTATGCTCATCTGTAGGACAGCTAGGTGGCACGGTGGATAGACTACCAGATCTTGAGTCAGGAAGACTCATCTTCTTGAGTTCAAATCTCTCGTCAGACATTTATTAGCTGTGTGACCCTGGGCAAGTCACTTGACCCTATTTGCCTCAGATTCCTCGTCTGCAAAATGAGCTGGAGAAGACGATGGCCAACCACTCCAGTGTCTTTGCCAAGAAAACCCAAAATGGGGTCATGAAGATTCAGATCAGACTGGAATAACTAAAGAATGATAGGCTCATATTATTTCCCCCGTCAGAATAGAATGTAGGGGATAAAAAGCAGGGTCTTTCCCCATCCTATTCCAACACTTAGTGTGGCACCTTGCACGTGGATAGTATTTAACAGATGTCTGTTGGTTGATTGGCTTTAGTTTAGTCTCATTGTACTTTCATTCTTAATTTTCTCTGGTTGCTTTGTATTCTGATCTTGTCCTTTAACATGCTAGCCTACATTGGGTTTTTAAGTGCTTGTGTGCATTTATTCGTCTATTCTACCTTTGCTATAGGGAATGAATTAGACTGAAAACATATCAGGATTTGGACGCAAGAGAAGAAATCAAATATAATGTGTATTGTCAAAAGCTGTCATCTATGTTGCTTTACAACCACTCAGATTGGATGTATTTGGAAGAAATATGTAAATTATCCTGTAGTCTGTTGCACAATGTGTTTGGAGGAATATTCATAATGTTGATTAAAATGTCTGAGGATGCTAGATTTTAGTCCTAGCTGTAGAATGTAAAGAACCTTAGAGATCATCTGAGCCATTCCCCCCACTTTATAGTTGAAGGAAGAAGGACCCCCCAGATAGATTAAATGATGTGTCCAAGAATGGGGACTTGAACTCAGCTTCTGAGACTCTCAATCTTGCTCTAGACTCTACAATTGCTCTTTCTAGTTACTCGATTGTCTGTGGATTAGCACTGAAGTCCCAGTGTGGCAGGTTGTCCCCTACCTACCTTTGATTCCACCTCAGTCACCTTTCATTCTCTGATAGTGGCCCTGTGGTAGCGTGGCCCTGTGGTAGCGTGGTCCTGTTTACCTCCAAAAAAAAAATGGTCCCCTTAATTGGGGATTTATTTCTCTATCCACTGAACTTGGTTTCTTCCCCAAAATACTTGAGATAGACAAGAAGCCATTTTGTGTCCTTTAGGAAGGCTTATGAAGGCCCCTCATGCTCCATGAGTTTATTTCATTAAGATTCTTCAGCGGTTTTATTTGGAGGAAAACACATTTGGTATCATTTCTGTGATACCAGTGGACTTTAATGGCTTCTAAAATTTATCTGCCATGTCCTCTCCATAGACATGCCCATAAAAGTGACTTCATTAAGATGAGAAAATGCTCCTCCCTCCCATCTTTGCAGAGGTGGGGGGGAAAGGATGGATGTGGAACGCTGAATCAACTGACAGCCAGGGTTGATGTGTTGCTTAGTTTTGTGAAACTGCTGGGGTTTTCCTTCCTTTCATCTTTCATTTTTACTCATGCAAGGGATGTCTCTCTCTGGGGATAGAGTGGGGAAGGGATATATTTGAAAATTAAGAGGATATAAAAACAAAAGCATCAATCAATTTTTTTAAAAGTTTTAAGAAGTGACTTTAAAATAAAAACAACAATGGTAGACCTCAAAGTAAAATGAGGTGGGGATGGTGTGTATTTAAGGTTAAGGGAAATTTACATGGCTCTTATTAATCAATAATCCATCCCTGACCCTGATATGGCAGCAGAACTATATAAAAATAATTGTTCATAAGATAAAATGATCATGTCATTGTTGTGTCTGAGTATACATTTTAATTTTCATCTTTAAAAGCAAAACCTATCTAGATTACTTCGTGTGTACCATATTGACTTGCTAGGGCAGCTAGTATGTGTCAGAGGAAAGTCTTTAGTGCCTCATGACTCAGACAAGCTTCCTGTTCTCTACTTATGCTGCATTTTAGGGCAGAGGACATTATGATTAATGAAATATAATGGATCTTATGCTTGCTGTAGTAGAAAGAACATTTGGAACAGCAGCTAAGGGACCTGAGTTCAGCTGCCTCACCTGCCACTGATTAACTGTGTACCCATGGAAAAGTCACTTGGCCTTTCTTGCTTAATTTTTCTCATCTTTGAAATGGAGATAAGAATACTTTACTGGCCTCCACAGTGTTGCTGTGTAGGATAAATGCCCACATGTAGGATTTTGTGGGGGTTTTCTAAATATATAGGTTGTCCAAAAGTCTTGGAAAGTTTTAAGCTCTTATATCTGCTAATGAGGAAATTCCTACCAATGCAGATGTGTAACTACTGTACAACTTAGTGTTAGCGAGTTACCCAGGACATTGGAAGGTATATAGGATAGCTGGTTTGTGTCAGAGAAAGAATGAACCTCTAGTTTAAAACTACACTCAGACCTTTAGGATACTCTGTATAACTGAGGCTTGAAGGTAGATGGATATGATCTAAGGCAGGGGAGGGGAACCTCTGACCTTGAGACCACATGTAGCCTTCTAGATCCTTCCATGTGTGGCCTCAAGGCCTCAGGTTCCCCACCCCTGATCTAAAGTATGGCTTGTCTTTCTGAATAGTAGAAAGAGAGCCAAGGATTATGCTTGCCCTGCTGGCGCACTAGCTTGGGGAAGATCAGGTAAGTTTAGGGACAGCTGGGCCATCTCAACTCTAGGCCCCAACTAAGGTATCAGACTAGAATTATATTTATTTGTCACCCCTCACATATTTCTGGGCTGAGAGTATGAAAGGCTCAGGATAAAAGTTACTTCCCTGATTGTTCTAGTCAAATGCTAATTACACAAAAGACCATCACAAATAGTGAACCCATTGATTCAAGCAAAACAGGACACAGAAATTGGACACAGAATTCTGATTTATGAATTACAAGATACCAGTGAAGTGGCCAGGAACTAGTTAAGTTATGGACTCAAGAGATTAGCCAGGAAACAGTTAAGTAATACTTTGTGAAATAAGAAATAAGAGTACCCAAACTGAAACCGTATCCAAAGCAGAACTCAGTAAACTCAGAGTGAAATTAATCACTAGAAGCAGCTATGTGACTAAGCCTGCACCCCCTATGCCCAACCCCATATTCACTCTCCTGGCTTCTGTATCTAACTCTTCATTAATCTATCACATTCTTCTGGTCCCAACTTCACCGTTCCCTGAAGATAAAGAATAGATCCCCATACCTGGATGTTAACTAGTAATCAATTAATTATAGAAAAGTAACTGCTTATACCTAGATACCAATTAATTTTGGTTACAGATTGTATCTGGATACCAATTTAGTTGTAGTTACAGATTACACTTGGATACCAACTTGGATACTGATTATGTTGTTAGAAACCCAAAATGGTATTAAAGACCCTGTACTTCTATGTTACCCTGCTGTTCCTTTAATTGGCATATGGGACAGTCACCAGCTGCTAAATTAAAGCTCCTTAAAACTTTTAATTGGACTCTGTGTTCACTTTGTTGATACTTGCTATTTCACTTGGCTATTACACCAAGAAATATTCAAAAGTAAATGAACTCTTGAGCTTAGAACCAGTTAAGACTTCAAACAAGAAGAGAGGGAATCGTTTCATCCAAAGGTGGTTCCCTCTGAGCAGTTTTTAGAATTTAAAGTAAGTCCAGCAACATGAAGGGATCAAAATCCAGGTTACTGTTGTAAGGAAAACCTAAGTTTTTAAATGTTCTATGAATTTGTGCTACTAGCCAACAAGATTTTTTTTTAAAAAATCAGAATTAGAATAAAATCTTGGAGGAAGTACCATAAAAATAAGAACACAGATCTACAAAAGTAGAATCCAATAAAATGTACGTCACTATAATCTCAACTTGGCATCATTTATTATCCTTCTTTGATCCAGAAAGCCATGCGTCAAAATAATCATTTTGAAAGAGTGTGGTTCAGAGGGTGTAGAAGATTAGGCTGGAGCAGCACTTTGAGGAAACTTTTCATAAATGCAGAAAGTGTGGCCCATTAGTTAGGGTGAGGGATACTGGGGAGAACTTACACAAAGTAGCACTTTCTTTTAAGAAAGTGAAAAGCTTTCACACTTGGTAAAATACTGGGTAGAAGCTTAACAGAAGTGTGCTGGGAGCCCATTGCTGAGTAGAAATGATCTGAAGCCATCTTGGGGGTGGCAGACAGAGGACATAAAAGGAAACATTAAAATTGTGTAAAGTAACTCAACATTTTATCTTGGTGGAATTCAGGAAGTAGAACGCTTTTTGTCAGCAAAATGGTCTTGGAAATAGGGTTCACAATAGACCATGTAAGAGTAATCTGGTTAACCTAAACACATAATTTCATTTGAGGACTGATTGTAGCCAAATTGCTTGATGATGTCAGTGAGTGTGCTGCCAGAGTAAAGGGAAAATCACATGGAGATTTGAGAGGTTCTTATGAAAATGGTTTACTTTATGCTTACCTTAATGGGCCACCATTCCCTAAGAGCTCCAAGGCAGTATTCAAGGATCAAAGAATAAAGAGAAAAAGACAGGAAGGAGGGAAGGAAAGAGGGTGGAGGGGATGAAAAAAAGAGAGAAAGACACAGAGACAGAGAGAGAACTGAGAGAGAGACAGAGACAGAGACAGAGAGACAGAGAGACAGACAGAGAGAGACAGAGAGAGAGAGAGAGAGAGAGAGAGAGAGAGAGAGAGAGAGAGAGAGAGAGAGAGAGAGAGAGAGAGAGCTGGAAAACTTACCATGTTCCTTTAACTGGAAGAACATTGGCAATAATGTTTAAGTCAGTTCTACAATCAAAAAGCTTTTATTAAGCACCTGCCTTGTATCAGGCACACGCTCAGTAATGGAATACACATGGAAAGAATGAAACAAGCCTTTCCCAGGAATCAATGATTTCATCAGTGTGATGCTTCTTTCACCAAGGGAGATTGTCAACCTTCCCTGCCTTTGTAGAGATAGTCTTCATAAGCTCCTGTGACCCCCAATTTTCATCTCTTGGCACTCTAGCTCCATTCTCAGATGATGGCCATGGAATCAGTCACTAACTATGTGAAGCCTTTCCCCCTTCCTAGAGCCTGTGCTTCCTTGGCGTTGCCTTTGAGGAGCCAGGGCCATCTCTGGTAGATGAATAAGCTGAGTAGGATTTTAATAGAGCTATAAAAACAACAGCCTAAATTAGCATAGCATTTTTACCTTTCAAAGTATTCTCACATCTGCTATTTCTCTGCCTCTTTCAGAGCCAGGGGAGAAGGATAAGGAGAATTTGGAATGATAATTAATCTACTTTTGATCACAATTGTGATATTTAGGTTCTTTTTAGTTGATGCTGATATTTGCAAGAAAGGGGAAGAATGGAAATCAGAATGGAGCTGGAAAGGCTTAGGAACAGAGGCTGATAATTTGAATGGAGTTTTATTCATGGATTTTACACTTCCACATCTGGCTAGATGCGAAGGCTTTAAAAGCTGCATTTAGCTTTGTTCCCAGTTCATTGTTTCATTCATGACTTATACATAGGCTCCTTTTGTCCCCTCTGTACACACAGTGCTGGTTGGGTTTTCAGTATTGACTGGACTCTCATCAAATCTATCACCTTGGAAATGAAATAAGTGAGCAGAGAGGTTACCATGGCAACTCTTCATTACAGGATTCTAACTGGTTTCCAAGTGACCAGACAATTTCACCTGAGCTCTTTCAAAGAGATTAATTCATCACCCAGTCACATTTAGAATAAAACATACCTTGGTTATTAGATGAATCTATAATTAAAGGTTCCAAATTGCCCATCCTTTTGGAGGAATGCTTTTCTGTAGGTAAAGTGATAGTAGTTAGCATTTATAGAACTCTTTCAGGTTAGAAAAGCACCATTTATATTATCTTATTTGAGAAAAGAGGCTACAACTCTCTTGCTAGAACAAAAATCTCATTAATTTGTAATAATTTGGGAGAAAGCCATGGCATATTAGTGAAGATGATGATTTATAGAATTTTTAAAAATAAAGAGATATTATTATATTATTGTAGCAACATTGGCAGTTAATTGGCACTGTGTCTACATAGGACCAAATATTTTGATTATAAGCTTTTTTTTTAGTTTTCTATAGTAACAAAGAAGTCCAACAGCCTATGAATAGCCCTATGGGTCATCATGAAATAATGGAAAGAGCATTTGTCCTTCAGTCTAGTACGGATCTTCCTTTAGAAGTTTTGACACTTAATTGGTATTAATGGAACACAATCCAATCCAATAAGTATTTATTAAGTGCCTACTATGTGTAAGACACAATGTTCCCCAGTTTTCTCTCACTCAACATATAGCCAGTCAATTTCATTTCCCAGTCACACATTTCTTTAATATCTTTCATGCCATTTGTCTAGTGATATTCTTCAATAATATTCTGTAATCTACTTGAACCTATCATATGTCTCTTTATAGCATTTTTTTGTGACTTGAAACATGCATCCCGTGATTTATAAGCCCAGAGTAAGGTTAACTAGAGGAGTTTGCCTTTGGGATGGAAGATGACCAGGGCAGAGTCAAGCACGAACATTTATTAAATGCCTACTGAGTGCCAAGCACCGGGGTAAACACTAAGAATTCAAGGACAAAAATGAAACTTTTTGCTATCAAGTAGCTTATTTGGAAAGAGTTTAAATAGTGATTGTGAGATTATGCGGATGATAGTGGGCTGATTCCATCAAGCTCCAGACCACTGTGATGCTATAATCATTCAATAGAGTTTGACCTAACTATCCACACAGAAAAAACTGAGTGGATGAAGAATGACTATTGTCCAGATTGTGATACGCAGTTGATTAGACAGCCCATAATGCTGGTCTATCAGTATATCTGTTTTTGAGTAAATACAGTATTTGGGCGATAAAGTAGACCTAGAACTGAATTAAGGGGAAGAGAGTGGTCTGGTTTGGGATATTGTGAAGTCATTCTGATGGACCCCTCTCTTCTCTGTGGCACAATGGTATTGGCTTTTTAAAAAAATATTAAAGCTTTTTACATGTTAATTTGGGAGGCAGCTAGATGGTTCCGTAGATAGAATGCTGGGTCTGGATTCTGGAAGACCTGATTTCAAATCTGGCTATAGACACTAGCTGTGTGACCCTGGGCAAGTCACTTCACCCTAAACACTTCAGTTTCCTCTTCTAAAAAATGAGTTGGAGAAGGAAATTGCACACCACTCCATTTAACCTCTGATTCCCTTAATCTACTGAAGAAAGAAATGGCAAATCACTCCAGAATCTTTGTCCAGAAAACTCCATGGATTATATGGCACACAGGGTCACAAAAACTCAGGCTGACTAAGCAACAACAACAAAACATGTTAATTCTGTGGTTCTGATTCCCTTGATTCTTGAGCAAATTGAGTTAATGGATGAGGGTATTTAAGAACTAGACACTTAAGTACTTAGTAATACAAGTATATCAATCAATAAACATTAATTAAGTACCTATGAAGTTCTAGGCATTGTGCTAAGCACTGGAATGTTTGTAAAGTATTGGCACTGTCTACAAAATTTCCTCTTTGCCCCTCTTGGAGTTTGCTTTTCTTTTTTTTAAATCTGCACCTCTGATTTCATTTGTATAAGGAAGGCATCTTCATGGTTAGGCAGCTCCTACTGGTGAAGATCAGCAGATTCTCGGTTGTGCATAGTCTTGTGGGGAGCCAAGAATTTAAGTGACTTGGCCAGGGTCACACAGCTAGTAAGTGTCTGAGGTCAGATTTGAATTGATGAAGATGAGCCTTCCTGATTTGAGGCCCAGCACTCTATCCATTGTGACCCCTAGCTGCCCTTATATAAAATTTGTGTTTAGTCATGTCTAATTCTTTGTGACCTCATTTGAGGTTTTTTTGGTAAAGATACTGGAGTGGTTTGCCATTTTCTTCTCCAATTCATTTTTTAGATGAAAAAAAACTGAAGCATTTAGGGTGAAGTGACTTGGCCAGGGTCACAAAGCTAGTACATGTCTGAGGCCAGATACTTTTCCCTACTTTAGGCCCGCACTGCAGCCACTATATGACCTGAGTAGTACATTGTAATGCTTAGCAAATGTTTGCTCTGTAAATGAATGAAAGAAAAAAAAAAGGAGAGAGATTGAGAGAGGGGGGGAGGAAGAGAGAGAGAGAGAGAGAGAGAGAGAGAGAGAGAGAGAGAGAGAGAGAGAGAGAGAGAGAGAGAGAGGAGAGAGGGTTCAGCATTACCTAGAGGAAACAGCACTGAACTGGTAGGAGATGGAATTTGGTTTGAAAGCTGGTCCTACTATTGACTTCCTTCTTTGAAAAATGAGAGGGTTGATCTAGACACTCCTCCAAAGTCCCTTCCAGCCCTAATGCAGTATGTTGCAGAGCCATTTCCTGCACCAGCATTCTATATCCTAAGGTCATTCCCAGGTCCCACTTTAGCCATTTGTGTCTGACATTCTATGACCTAAAGCCCCTTCCAGGTGTAACCTTCTTTGTTCCAAGGTTCTTTCTAGCTCTGACATTCAATCATCTTGGGTCTCTTCCAGCCATCATACTCTGTGGTTTTATATTCCAGGAAGCAGCAGAGCGGCCCTAATGTTGTCTAGTGACCTATACCACAGAGGTAAACTCTTTGATGCATTGAATAGGATGCTACGCTTGTAGTCAGGAAGACCTGGCTTTGAATCCCATCACAGAAATTTACTAGTTACGGTGACTGTTCAATCACTTAACTTCCCTGGGGCCCAATTTCTTCATCTGTAATGTGAGAGTGATGGATTTATTGACAACTAAGGACCCTCCTAGCTCCAGATCTATGATTCAGTAAACCTTGTTTGCATTGACCTGCCTCTCTGTCTCTGCTTTCTCTTGTTAGCTTAGCTTCCTCTGCCCATTGATCTAGAGGTCAGTATATGAAATCTTCCTTAACATGAGCTGGCAGTGCACTTCAAGCATGGTATTTTGGTATCTTTCTTATGAATGTTTAAGGTGATGTCCCTACCATCAGATACTCCTTAGTGTAAGCAAAGGGAGAACTATGCAAACTGAATGGGCTAGTTTTCATTGAACCACAAAAAGTCTCTCAGATGCTTATTGTCTCAGAAACCCTCCCAGGTCTGATAAGTTTCTGCTTCTCCTGGATGCCCATCTGGCTGATGAGTGAAAACTTCTAGTCCAGGGTTGGGAAGCCTGCAGCCTCAAGGCCACGTGTAGCCCTCTGGAGCCTCAAGTGCGGCCCTTTGACTGAATCCAAACTTCACAGAACAAAGCCCATTAACAAAATGATTTGTTCAGTAAAACTTGAAGTCAGTCAAAAGACTGCACCCAAGGACATGTGACCTCAAGGTCACAGATTCCCCACACCTGTTCTGGTCTAATACTTCCTCCCATCTCATCTGTTGTCCCTTCCCTTTGAATTACGGGGTGTTCAGGGGGGGCTACTCTGGTGTGAGGGCTCATTGAGACCTTTCAGGATGCTCCTTTATCTTTGGTGTCTACCTTTTCACCCAACTCTCGCCTGTGGCTCCAGGAAGATGTAGCATGTAAAACCATCTTGGCAGATAGGCTAAACCAAGTTAAGGGTAACTGGTGGGTCTCAAACCCATCAGTGAATTAGGGGAATGTCTACCCTAAGCAAGTGAAGATTTCCCCTGGCAGAATGGGTGGGTGAGGACCCTTTGTTCCAATGGCTATTAAGGCAGCTGAAGCAAGTGCTGCAGAGCACTTAGAGCTTGGTCAGACATGGAAGATGCCAAGGTCATCCTCTGCATCCTGGGCCACCACCGAGCCATCCTGATGTTTGTCCTGCCACTGAACTTCAATGACTCTGGAAAAGAGAGAGAAGCTGACAACTTTATGCAACCCTGCTTCTCCTAAATCCAGTTCACCAGCAAGTCAAGACATTACCCCCATGATGTCATTGGTTCATTTCGAAAAGAAAGGATGAACAATAACAACAGACTGATTTCTTGGCAAATTGTCATCATGAGTTCTTGGAAGTGGTGCATGTTTTGCGTCCGTTCCTTCTTGGCATGTATATCCATAGCCCTTTCTGTGCCACTGTGGATTTATTTCCTAGCTAAAGACCATGGTTTTGGATTTGTGATACTTTTCCCCACTCACCAACCTGCAGCAGAATTCACAGACCCGTGAGCTTGGCTCCAACCAAGCCATGCCGCCATTGTTTGCTCTGAAATGTCTTCCCTATTCCTCTTCTTTCACAGATCTTACAAGGGAGATGGCAGAAACAGCAACTTTCTTCCCAGAGAAGTAGCCTGAAAGCAGAGCTATTTTCCAAAAGAGGACTAAGAAGCAATCTGAAGGGAAAATGCCATGGCCCTGGTAGCAAAGTTGGGGAGGCAGCATATTGCTTTGGAAAGAGTCATGACTTTTGAGTCAGAGAGATCAGTTTGAATCTGCCTTTTCCCCCCTTCCCCCCCCCCCAACCTGTGTGATCTTAGGAAAAAGATCCAAGGAAAGAGAAGCCAAGCGACATGTTGAAATATAAAAATCAGCAGGTATTTCTGGACCTTGGTCTCTTTATCAGTAAAATGAGGTTGGGCTAAGTGACCTCCAAGGTCCATATCAGCTCTATGACACTCAGCTAGAGTGTATCAGCCTTTGTGGGCCTGCAGCAGATCTCAAAGAAGAGGCTGGCTGTCCTCTCATGCCCACACTAAGCCTCTGTGAGAAATTTACTGGATGCATTATAAAGCTTTCTGGCTTTCTAGCTCAAGCTCAGCTGTATTGGACACTGGCTCTAAGAGAGTGTTAGACTCTGGTGTCACCCAAGTCGAAAGGTGGACAGCTGTTGGAAGAAGGTGACTGGGGCAGGCAGCTGCCCACAGCTGTTAGTGTGTCCACAGATTTCCTGGCTGCTTAAGGAGCATCAATATGGTGCTTTGTTGCTGATAATCAAGCGTGTTTGGTATGGCAACGCAAGATCTAGCTCTGGATGTTTATAGTGAAGTGAAGAGGAGAGAGGAGAGCTTGAGCAATTAGTTAAGGGAATTAATTGGCTGGGACTGGGGCAAGACTGGCAGCCTGGCATTGTGGAGGGAGTGCTGGATTTGGGTTTAGGAAGACAAGCTTTCAATCCCATCTTTGACTCATCCTCAAATAACTGCTTGTCCATGGACGAGTCACTTGACTTTTATGAGTCTCAGTTTCCCCAACTGTAAAAGAGCCTGAATGACATATGTGTCTACTCTTCAACCTGGTGCATGCAGACAGGAGGTGATCAAACTGGGGGCTGCCGTATCTGGTAGAGGGGAAGGACGGTGGACCTGAAGGATGTACATAGGAGCCTGCCTGGAGCTTCTACTCCTCAGAGCTGGTTCATTTCTTCAAATCATTGATGTGCCAGATGCCTGAGGGCTACAGAGGCTTTCTCCAGATGAAGGATCGTGTCAGCATCAGTCGATAGACATTAGAGTGTTACTTCTGTATTAGCAAAGTAAATATAGATATAGGAATAATAGATGTAAATATTGATAATATTAATTAATAAAATAATAATAAAGTGAATATATATTAAAGAAGTATAAATAAATCAAGTAAGTACAAGAGAACAATGAACAACAACAACAAAAAAGTATCATGGCAGTTTCAAAGTCCCTAGGATGTTTCCTGAACCTCTTCTTGGTCAGCCAATCTTTTCTCCTCATTTCTCACCCATGATTCCCTTCCCACACTATTACTATTCTTGGCAAAAATCTACAACTTAGAACTGGTGAATGCCAGAGCAAAGAAGCTCTTCCCTCATTGGCATGTGGGCTCACAAAAATAAGGACTGATTCCTTGGCCCAAAGAATAGTATTTTAAGTTCATGATGTTTTCCCCTATTCATTAACTGGCAAGAGCAGCAGCAGCACCAACAAGAAGTCTGGCCAGGCATTTCCAGCTGTTGACAAAGCGGGAGTGTCCTATGTTCTAGGGTTTTCTGAGTCTAAGGCATACCACCAATCAAACATCCTTCAAGTCCATCATCCTTCTCCTCTACCAGATATGGCAGCCCCCAGTTTGATCACCTCCCATCTGCATGCCCCAGGTTGAAGAGCAGACACAGATGTCATTCAGGCTCTTTTACATTTGGGGAAACTGAGACTTATAAAAGTCAAGTGACTCATCCATGGACAAGCAGTTATTTGAGGATGAGTCAAAGATGGGATTCAAAACCGGGTCTTCCTAGCTCCAAGTCCATTTGGTGAAACACAATTGATTTTGAGAGTTGGAGTTTTCTGAGGGCAGGAACTCCTTTTATTGATTTATTTTGGTATCCTTAGTGCCTGGGATAGTGTCTTGCATGTGGTGGGTAGTCTCTTTAAAATGATAGTTGAAGGAATGCATGCATGCATGAAGGGCCTTAGACTGAGATAAAATAGGGAGCTGATTTCAAAGATACTAGGAAAACCCTGATGTTTCTCAAAAATACAAGGTATTGCCTGACATCTCAAAGTTTATCTTTTAGATTAAGGCTTTTTCAGACTTTCAAATGAAAATTAAGATCAAAGAGCTCTCAACAGGTTGGGCAAGTCTAGGTCAATATCAGTGAAAAGAAACCTAACTGGGTTAAGTAAAAAGTCCTGTATCTACATTTTTTTTTAAAAAATTGCCTGGATTAGATGGAAGAGATCTGTTTTAGTAATATATTTCATACGAAAAGAACTGGGAGGCTTTAGTTCATCACAGGTTCAACATAAGCCTGTAATGCAATGGAGCCACCAAGAAATGGAATAGTCTTAAGCTACATTAATGGAAATATAATGACAAAGAATACTTCTATTGTCTTCTATATTGTCCACACTATATCTGGTGCAATGATGACAAACTCAGAAAAAACAGGACCACTAAACCGAACAAAACATTCTTTGCTGGCAACGTAGTGATATAGAAAACCACGTCTTAACATTATCTATGTTCTATTACTTTTATTTATTTTGTTCAACATTTCCTAATTGCATCTTAATCTGTTTCAGCACTCACCTGGAATGTAGTGGGCCACATATAGTGTTTGTTAACCTCTGGTCTAGATTTTAGAGTATTGTTCATTGCCAAATTTCAAGACATATTGAAAAGCTTGTCGGTATTCAGTAGAAATAATAGTTTATGCCTGCTATCTTTGTGAAGAAAATCCCATGGACAGTATGGTCCATGGGGTCACGGAAGAGTGGGATATGACTGAATAAAGATGGAAGGAAAATTAGTCCAGAGTAGAGGTGATAAATTAGATTACAGGGGTAGGGAACTGGTGGTCTCAAGGCCACTTGGGTGCAGACTTTTGACTGAGTTCAAGTTTTACAGAAGTTTGGATTCAATCAAAGGGCTATACTTGAGGACCTAGAGGACCGCATGTGACCTTAAAGCTGCTTTTCCACCCCAGATTAGAAGAGCAGGGGAAAATGGAGTGTCTCAAAAGGAGGAGGAATTGATTCAGGCAGAGATATTAAAGAGTAAGAGGTGAGGGTCTGAGAGAAGAAATTCTGATTTTTGCATTACGGAAATAGATTTTTTGTGGATGATGATAAAATAAAGGGTCTGACCATGCCTGTATTTGACTGAGGTGGAGTGAAAATGTAGGTCATGAGAGTTAAATTAAGGTAGATGCTTTGAGAAGCCATATTGAAGAAACATAAGCATGTATATTAAAATCTCTAGCACTAAGTACTAAGGAAGGGGTTGGAATGGAGAGGAAGACTATGAGTCATGCATTAATCTCCTTGAGAAAGGAGGAGAAATGACCTGGGGTCTGGTAGATGATTGCCCCCAGGATCTTGACAAAGTAACATGTCTGGATTCAGTGAACTTCAAAAAAGTTTTTGAGTGTGATGATGCATTGGAGGAGATTTTAAAATGGCAGTAAGGAGTGAAGATGAAACTTAACTCTTCTTCTCAGCACAGTGGTTGAGAACTTGGCAGTGACTGTGCAGTACTGTAGAGGGTGGGTGGTGATGGTCACAGTAACTTCTGAAGGAGCTGGAGTCCCATGTTTTCAAGATGGTCAAGGAAATGTGATATGAGCATTAATTCAAAGGGACTCCACAAAAAACTAGGGTTTCACTGGGAAGGGCTAATGTGGATGGGGACAGCAAATTTAGTTTTTGGTATATCAGCTAGATTTTTTCCCCTCTTTTCTCATTTTTACAGAAAAATCTTATGCAAATCACATTGTTTTTCATCGTGATGCTTTTTCTTCTTGGCTGCTTGTAGAATCATTTCGCTAATAACTTTGAAACTTGACAATGATTTTTCCATATGAGTTGAATTTGGGGGTTCATTCCCATTGCTGGTCTGTGAATCCGGTCAGTCTGCAATCAGTTTCTTTTTCCTCAGTATTTCTGTATGATTTACTGAAATAATACATTTTTTTTCTTTCGTGCGATTTTTGAGTAGCCCAATAATTCTATAATTGTGGCTCTTTATTCTGTTTTCTATTTTCATTTGCTTGGATTTCAATGTATTTCTGATGTGTCATTTTCTGGGAACATTTTTCTTTTGCTCTTTTCTGTTCTTTCCATCACACATTTAGTTTTTTAATGAAATAATTGTTTTCCAAATGTTTAAACTACTGCGATTCATCAACATGTCCAATTTAGATTTCTTGGCTATGCCCAGTTCTTTAACCTCACATTTTTATTCTTTTCACTTTTCCCCATAATTTATTCAGTGTGTTTATTGTTCTTTTCATTGTTCCTTGAGAAAAGTCTGGCTTTGCTTGTAGTCTATTGGCATTTAATTAAAATGTTTCAACATTTTTGTCTCAGTTTCTTTTCATTCAGTTTTTCACTATAACCAAACTCTCCATCTCTTTAAGTGGAATTCTTTTTGAAAATAACTTTCTTTTGAGAATTTCTAGCAGTCTACTTCTTGGTTTGGGGGGTAGTGGTGAATTTTTACCGTTGCTTTTGAAGAATTCGTTTTTGGTAAGAGGCAGCATATTGTAGTAGAAAGAGCTTTAGAAAAGAGAGATGTGGGTTGAAATACTACATCTCTCACTAGTTCTGAAACCATGGGTAACTCACATAACCTCCCTAAATCTCACTTTCTTCTTCTATAAAATGGGGGTGATGATACCTGTATGGTGTTGTCCATAGAGTAAGCAGCCTTTCAGGGTTGTTCTGAAGCTCAAATGATGTCAAATACATACATATATACATACGTACATACACATACATACATACATATATATACATACATACACACATATATACATACATATATATGTAGATAGATATTTCACTTTGTAAATTTAAATACAATGTAAACATTAGAACTACTGCTCCACTTCTCCTTATTGTTAAAAGCAACTCACATTTTTATAATGATTTCATATTTATAAAAAAGCTTTCCTCTTGAAGGGAGATAGCAGAACTGTTATTACTGGGATTTACAAATGAAGAAACAGACTCAGAGAGGTTGAGTGACCACATACTTAGAAAGCCAGGACCTAAAGCCAAGTCTCTCCTGACTCCAAATCCAGCACATTTCCACAAAACCAATTTATCTATGTTGGGATTGGTGACTATTTCATAACATAAATGAAAAGGAAAGGTTCTCAAAACTTGGTGTTGAGTGGACCCAGATGGTCTTAATCTGCCACTAAAGTGTGTATCCAGAAGCAGATGAGCTGGACAATGAGGACCTTGGAAATCACATCATCTCAGGAATGTTCATGGGGTCTACTGGTATAAAACCTATAGAATGGAAAACCGAGAGGAAACATAATAGTTATCTTCAGACATTTAAAGGACTGAGGAAGTAGATGTGTTGTGTGGTTTTTGTCCAGTAATGGAACTAGGATCAGTGGCTGAACATTACATGAAATCATATTTCATAGAATCACAGACTTTAGGAACCAAAAGAGTCCCTGAGAAATTCTTGAGGGAAAGGAGTTCCAGAGAATTTAAATGATCTTCTCTGGGCTACAAAGCTAATTGATGGTGGCATCTGGGCTAGAACCCATGCTTCTTGAGTCTCAGTCATTTGCTTTTTTCTAATTTCTAATGCTCATTATACACAACAAAGAACTTTTAAAACAATTACAGCTATCCAACAAATGTTATGACTTCTGAGACTTGGTCTTTCTTCATGTATGTTTAAATATCAGTAGAATATAGAATTATAGGATTATTAGGTCTGTATGGAAAACAAATTTAAAAGTTTGAAATAAATATTTGTTTTTTGGGTTTTTTTGATGGTGCCCGACTCTTCATGACCACATTTGGGGTTTCCTTGCAAAGATACTGAAGCAATTTGCTATTCCCTTCTCCAGTTCATTTTACAAATGAGGAAACTGAGGCAAACTGGGCTGAGTGTGTTACTCAGGGTCTAGTAATTATTGGAGACCAAATTTGAACTCAGGAAGATGAGTCTTCTTAATGGCAGGTCCAGCACTTTATCCACTGAGCCACATAGCTGTTGTCTAAATAGTTGGGTCTTTTTGTTTTGTTTTTGTTTTTTTTGCTTTTTGGAGGGCAGTTGGGGTTAAGTGACTTGCCCAAGGTCACACGGCTAGTTTTTGTGTTAAGTGTCTGAGGCCGGATTTGAACTCAGGTCCCCCTGACTCCAGGGCCGGTGCTCTATTCACTGCGCCACCTAGCCGCCCCGTAGTTGGGTCTTTTTTAAAAAGAAAACAAATACCTTGGAGCAGCTAGGTGGTGCAGCGAATAGAGCATGGGCCCTGGAGTCAGGAGGACCTGAGTTCAAATTGATGTCAAACACTTAACACAAAACTAGCCGTGTGACTTTGGGCAAGTCACTTAACCCCAACTGCCCTCCCCCCCCCCAAAAAAAAAAAAAAGCAAAGAAAGGCCTATTCTTGGACAAGAATTAACTCTTTAGAAGGGCTCTGGTAGTCAATATGGAGGAGGCAGGAAGTACATACAGTGGAGATCCTGAGCCCCCAAAGACAAATTTCTCCTATCTTTCCATTTAATTGAACAAACGCATCAAACACCTATATTTACAAGTCATTGTGCTTGAAAGATATACATGTTCATCATCCAAGTAATGTTTTACTCTTTTTTATTTTCTTGGTTATTGTAGATTTTTACGTTTAAACAAGTGGGCAGTAACACAGGGCAAATGATCTTAGTTAACCCTTATGCCATCAATCTCAAGGCCTACAAGGATAAAGTGGAACAAGCCGTGAAATCCTATGAAAAGTGAGTATTTCTGCTGCCTGCTCTGTGGGGATAAGAAGTCAGGTTTCAGAGGTAAATCAGCTTTTTCCTTCAAGTACTCCACTCCAATGGAGAGTTGGACCCATATAGAGTCTTACCCCCGCCAAAAAAATCTTATGTCCCTTTTCTAAGGCTACAAAGATTCTTTGTTTGGTATTTCCACAACATCACGGTAAGGGTTTGTTTGGGTTTTTTTCCAAGTGATAGAATAGATTTCATTATTCATTTATCTAAAATTCAATGAGCAATAATGCACGAGGCAATGATGAAAATATTTCAAAGGGCATGTGTAGCGATATTCTTTTAACAGTCTTTTTGGAAGGAAGGTGATTGAGTTGATGATCAAGGTAACTGTAATTGCAGGTTTTTCCCTCTTGAAATATATTTTTTGGTTCTTGTGGATGGAATTATCACTCTGCATATTAAAATTTATAAACTTCATATGTCTTCATATGTTTCTACATTTCTTGAGGGTCAATGTCAATACCCAGTCAAGAGGATCAGACTTCACAGGCTGGCAGCTCACTCTTTTCTAGTGATAATGCTCACTCAATATTTATTTTCCACTAATAATCAATTTTTATCATTTTTTAAAAGCCCCTTTGATGCTTTTTTTTTGGAGGGGAGAAGGCAAGGCAATTGGGGTTAAGTGGCTTGCCCAAGGTCACCCAGCTAGTTAAGCTTCAGAGCTCGCATTTGAACTCAGGTCCTCCTGACTCCAGGGCCAGTGCTCTATTCACTGCGCCACCTAGCTGCCTCCATGCCTTTTATTTTTATAGCACTATTTCTGTATGTGCCATCCCATGCCACCAACTTCCCTCGTAACAACAATAATAACAAAAACCCCAGTTTAAGTTTTTTTCACGTATATATTTTTTGGTCCTTGTGGATGGAATTCTCCTCATTCTGTTCATTAAAACTTATGAACCTTATATGTCTTCATGTGTTCATATGTCTTTCTGTACTTCTATGCACCCTCAGATTCTTACAATTTCTTATGGTGAATGAATCTTAAAAAAAAAAGTTTAATCCATTACTATCCACTAAGCATTATGCTATGTTAAGGATGCAAATACAAAATGAGAGTCCCTGTCCTCAAGAACTTTTATTCTAATGGTAGCAATCACTCTCTAGTGATGACCAGGGAAGGATATTTTGGTCATAGTCATAGGGATAGTGAATGTAGCCACTAGGGAGTTGATTGAGACTTTCTCTCCAATGGCAGTAGCAATATTGATTTTAAAATGGTTTATGGAAGAAAACGTGGAGAGTCATGGGCAGTTGGAGATTGGGGAGGAAAAGCAGCGTATGAATGTCTTTTGTCTTCACCTGACAAAGAACAAGATGGCTGAGGTAAAATGTGAAACACTGTTAGGGCTGGGCTAGACATATTACACTGTGGTGTGGTAGGTAATATTGTATTATACTTGTATACCACAATTTGTTTAGCCATGCACCAAGCAATGGGGATTCACTCTGTCTCCAGTTTTTTTTTCTTTTTTTGTTACCACAAAAAGTCCCAGTGCTTAATTGGAAATGTCGCACCCATGAGTGTAAACATGGAAAGCCTCCCTAAACTTGACCTTTCCTGACGTGGCAGGCTAAGGTCTTCCAAGTTCTCATGGATCTGTTGCTAAAGAGCTCTTTGACCTTAGCCAAGTCAGTTAACCCAACTGAGCCTTAGTTTCTTCATCTGTTCCCATTGCCTTCAGAGGACTGTTCTGAGAATAAGATGAAGTAAAGACCTACGTTTGTTTTGGAAGTGAAAAGTACCAGACTATAACATATTGAACACTATGTTGTACCTAGCAAAGAGCCAGGTTCTGTATGCATCAACAAATAATTTACAATCTAACAGGAAGAAAACATATGAAACGATGCCAACGTCTGTTAGAAAGCAATTTTTTCAAGAAAGTGTAAAATATTTTAAAAGCATTATATAATTAAGTCCCCTTCTAGCTTTGAAAAGAAAGGACGAGAAGTACATATTATTACATCATTATCTCCACTTTTGAGGGAGAGAGACAGAGGTGGAAGGCAATGTACTAGGGTGGACAGAGCATTAATTCTGAGTCAAGAGACTTGCACTGCAGCCAGCTGAGTGACCTTTGACAAATAACTGGTCCACAGTTTCCTCTTCTGTAAAAGAGGGCCCCTTGCCAACTCTAAGATTCTGTGACTTTAGGTTAAAAAGAGTTTAAGTGACTTATCCAAGATCAAAAAGCAGATGGGTTCGTCAGTAATTGTGGACTTCAACTTCCCCTTCTCTGAACTAAATAAACCTAACCACAAAATAAACAAGAAAGAAGTTAAGGAGGTGAATAGAATTTTCAAAAAATTAGATGAGGTAGACCTCTGGGGATAGAAAGGAATATACCTACAATGGTTTGGTTTGTCTGAGTGCTTTAATTTTTTGGCATTTCTGGAATGTCGACCTTAGAGGGGAATGAATTGGTTTAGTTCAGAAAAAGCCCCTCAAGATCATATTATACTAGTACCTCTGAAAGTCTCACCTAACTCCTCCTCTGGGGGAGAAAAGTTTGGATTTCTTTCTTTTATCTTGTGTATTTTCCCTCCACTATTGTTTTTTAATCTTTTTAAAAAAATCATTTGGGGGGATTTGGAGGGTCAAGTTCCTATAAGCACAAATGCAGGCATAAAGCTAAAGGATTTTGTACCACAGAGTGTCTCATGTGAATGTAAACTTCGGACTTATCCAACTATGAGATGTCTGGATTGGCCTCCCCCTCCCCAAAGTGCTAATTTGATTTTGAGAATGTCTAAGAATATTGTGAATTAGTTGTATGCATTCACAGACCTGATTTAATTTGCCAGAATGAGATGCAGATATTTAATTGGGAGAAGAACATAGAAACTTCATCAAGGGATTTCCCTGATCAGCTTACTAAGCTTACAGCTTTTGTCCTGGACTTTTCATTACATCTCCCTAAAGAGTTAGGCTTGCCCATTGGCAGCTCGGTGAGAAGACTGAGTGACTCTTATGAGTTAATATGAGTGAGTCGTCTGCCCCAGATCATTTGGTTGACTCAGACTCTTGAGAAGAACTCTTGTGGAAGGAGCCAGTCCTTTGTGTTGGCCTATAAAAGGGAGCTGAGAGACTTATGACCCTTTATTGGTTGGGTTTTTGCCCCTTTTATTTATGCCATTTTAACACAGAGCTTCTCAGAGTAAAAGTGAGGTAGTGGCACCCCAAGCCCAAGAGCTTCATACAACAGAGGCCTACTGGTGTTGCTGAATGCCCTCAGGGCCTGAGTAGGGCTCCTAAATAAAGTCACTGAGAAACCTTTGTTCCCCAGTACAAGCAGGAGATGGGGTGGGGAATTTCCTAGGCAGAGTTTTCCTAGAATGTGGAAGCCAAAGAAGGGAAATTGCCTTGTGGGAGCTTCAAGTTGTGGATTTGGCCTTCTATTGAAAGAAGAAAAATTTCTTGGGCGGTATACCTATCAGAGAGAAGATGTTCCACATGGCCCTGGTACTAGCAGGAGGAGCACCAAGGAATAAAAGCCAGTGCAGGAGCAAGGAACTTGGACTTTGCTATCTACTCTTAGCATAAGTTATATGGCTGGTATCTGTTGAGACCGGTACGGCAGCGGGGAGGGGTTGTTGCCTATACGTCCCAAATATATTCCTCTTCCAGAATTGTCCTGGAATTTGGGTTTAATGAGGAACTCACCAGAATGTTGATGTGTTGCCTACCTAGTAAACCCAAACATAGAGCTCTTCCAAACTACAGTGGTGCTACAAGTCAAGGAAGGTGTGGGGCTTCCAAATTCATCCTAGAGGAAAAAGGGAATTCCCAGAAAGTCCAGGAATTTCTCCAATGGCAACCTCAAATTCAGTTTTCTCTAGGGGGCAGTCCAAATCCAGGGGAGGCCCCAAATTTAGAGGATTTTAGACCTTTACTTAATAGAAAGTCGGAATCATGAGATAGGAAGAATTTTGCTGCTTGTTTGTGAGTAATTCTAGGCCCTTTATATATTTTTTTATTTGTTTATAGGGTTTTGTACATTATTTGGTAGGGTAAACCTTTCTTTACACCCTAATATTTGCATTGCTACCTTGAATGCTTGTTGGAAGATGAGCTTCCTGTTACCTATGTCTGTGGAGGTGTATAAACAACATATGTTCTGAGATTTTCCTGGAGTAAACTCTTGGGGGAGGGGGCACAATGATCCTTGGAGGGTGAGATATATAAGCCCCCAATATTGGACATAGTCCATGTGGGTCCAAAGCTCACTCAATGAACTACAGGGCAGGAATAAATAGTCCAATTTTTGTAGAATAAAGCCTGTATTGTCCAACTTTAGTCTACAGTAATATCTATATTATTGCTGATATTATTAAGAAATAAATTTCCCATTAATTTCTATGGAAACGTCTCCATTTCTTTTTGGCAACGTTTTTTTCCTTTAGTGTAAATGTGAATTTTTCCTGCTGTCTTTAAAGGATGTGTAGGATGTATAAAATACTAAAAAAAATTTTGAAATACAGATTTTATGACCGGATGTTTCTGGTTGGTTCTTCAAAAGCCGGACAAAAACAACCCTGAACCTCCAAACACTGTTTTGTTCTAACCTTCAAAGTGTTGCTGCTAATATTCATGTTTTTTATTGTTTTATTACTTTTATTATTTCTAAGCATGGCCACAATTAAAAGAGGACGATCCAAAGACACTTAACATTAACTAAAGGCATGTTATAAACTGTATTATGATGCCAATCCGTCAAATAACCTACATTCATTATATGCCTAATATTTGCAAGGTACTCTGGGAACAAAGAATTCTCAAGACAAGGTCTGTGCTCTTGTAGACTATATTGTAGCAGGGGAAATGAGACATGAGCATAAATAATTGTAACAAAAATAAACAATCATATGTGAATAGACAACAAAAGGGGGACTAAGTGCTAAGGAATATCCAAGAAAGAAATTACTTCAGTATTTTCAGAGCCTACATAGTAGAAAATAAAGATTTTTTTTAAGATAATTTCTATGCAAATTCTTTCACTTGAAATATCCTCAAGGGAAAAGATCTTGTCTCATTGAAATTTTATCTCTTCCCCAGTGACTAACACAGTACTGTGCACACTGTGGGGATTCAATGACTGCTTTTTTAATTGAATTGAACTAATGTCTTTACTCGGTGGGTTTCATCGGAGCCTTTATGGATGTTGTCAGGGGAGCGATAATTCTTGGGCCGTTTTTGAGTCTAAGTAAAGAATCTAAGTTCCGAATTCATGAAACTAGGATTTGTTGTTAAAGCATGAAGGTTTTTTGTTTTGTTTTAACTTGTTTTGAATGCTGTGGTTGCAAATCCATGCTCCTGGGAATTGAATTTGTAGGAATTGTAGTGCAGTCTTCTGAATGATGATCAGCTACAAATTTGTTTTACTGAATCAGGAAAGAGGGCAATTTTTGGCATGAGTAAGTTTGAGGAATAGAGGAAGTTACACCAGCAATGTCATTGGTGGCAAGTCCTCATTCAAATGTCATTTTTATAAAATTAGAAGCAAGAAAGCTAGTGGTGGCAATATTGCAGAATCATAAAACTTGAGAATGCCTTATGGTTCACTCAGTCCAGCTCCATTATTTAATGATGATACAGTTAGCTCATAGAATGTTGGAGCTGCAAGTGACCTTGGATGTCATTTCTTATGACTGTGGTACAGTGGAAACAGGGCAGCTAGCTGGCACAGTAGGTAGAGTGTTGGACCTGGAGTCAAGAGTACTTATCTTTGTGAGTTCAAATCCAGCCTCAGACACTTACTAGCTGTGTGACCAGTCACCTAACCCTATTTGCCTTGGTGTCCTCATCTGAAAAATGAGCTAGAAGAAGAAATGACAAACCACTCTCCAGTATCTTTGCCAAAAAAAAAAAAGCCCAACACACACAAATGGGGTCACAAAGAGTTGGATATGACTGAAGACTAACTGAGCCACAACAGTAGTGGAAACAGTACCTGATTTATTTTCAAGGGCCTGGGTTTGAATTTCTCCATCTTCCTGGGAGGGAGCTGCATCTGGAAAGGAGTGATCTCTGTGTGATACTCACTCCCGCTATTTCCTCAGGGATACCCCATAATCTCTGTCCATTCCTTGGGGAAGAGCATCCTTTCCTCTTTTTTTTTTTAAATCTCCCTATCAATAAAGCACTTTACAATCCCTGGAGGAAAAGCAAAAACAAAACTGAGGCAAACAGAGGTTAAGTGGCCTGCCCGATTTTCTAGCTCTAAAGCCAATGAATCTTCTCATTTTACAGATGAAGAAAACAGAGCTGGAAGAGATCAAGTTACTGAATCAAAATCACAGTTACTAACCGGAATGACCTATACTCAAACTGTCTTTTGACTCTCAGTCTGGTCTTCCTTTGACTCTCCCAGAGCTTCATAGTTAATAAGAGCCATGACCAGAATTCACCTTTCATGGACGCAAAACCACTTCTCTCTCCATCATATAGCACAGTTTTACATTTCCTCGAACCAGAGCTGGGAAGAAGAAAACCAAGACAGGTTAGGAAAATGTGATCTTGGGAAGGCATTTCCAAATGACCAGTATGATGGTGTTTAGGGCTGCATAATCCAGCAAGTTAAAAGTCTTCTGCAAACTTAAAAAAAATTCTGAAGATGCTCATTCTTATTTCTAACAGTGGATGAAACTTAAGGGAATTTCTTGTAGATTAAAGTCTTACATTAATTCTAATATATGCACCGATGGACCTCTTCGAGGAATTGTCCAGTCATTTTTATGTCACGTCTGACTGTTTGTGACCCCGTTTGGGGTTTTCTTGGCAAAGACACTGGAGTGGTTTGCCACATCCTTCTCCAGATCATTTTACAGATGAGGAAACTGAGGCAAACAGTGTAAACATTAGTGACAAATTATCTGATATCTTCTAAATATAGGACATCTTCTAACATGGTGGTCCTCGAGAGAGGATCCTTGTAGCATAGTACTGATTGGATGTTAAGAGACCTGGATTTTCCCTTCAGCTCTATTACTAGCTAGACCTCCAATGAACTACTTCTTATCTCTAGTCCTCAGTTTCTCTGGAGGTAAAAGAAAGAAATTGAGCTAGAAAACTTCTAAGGTTGCCGCCAACACTAGCATTTTATGATTCAACGATTTAGTTCAGTCTCTACTGTAACTCCCTTTTTTGCTCTTCCAGATCAGGTAGAAGGACAAGTCCAGCAAGGGAGGTTAGGGAACAGTTCCTCTTTTTCTTGGGAGAAAACAGATGGGCCCATACATAAGTGGTAAATGTCAGAGGTGAGATTCAAACTGAGGTCCTCTGATAGAGCTAGAACTCTTGACACACTGATGAAGTCAGATCCTTGGAGGGTTAAAGGGAGTCTCAGCTGGCACTTTATTTACATGTGACCAGGAGCTCTTTTCTTGAAGAGTTCACCAGCTGTGATTTTACAGAATTGAGTGTGGTGCTGAGGCTTCCCCTCAACTTTGTCCAGGAACCCAAAGAGATTTCTACAAATGCATTTGTAATTCTGCACAAATTCTGCTCCTGTATGGAAGATACTTTTGTTCTAGGTAATTCCACACTTCAGTTACTGAGGGAACGTGCTGCTCAAACGCTGTGCTCATGGCCTTGGGTGTGTTTGGACCACTTTGCTTTTGTTCTGTTGTGTTGGACTCTTTGTGACCTCACTTGGGGTTTTCTTGGCAAAGATTTTGGAGTGGTTTACTATTTCTTCTCCAGGTTATTATACAGATGAAGAAACTGAGGCAAACAGAGTGAAGTGACTTGCCCAAGGTCACACAGCTAGTAAGTATCTGAGGCTGGATTTGAACTCAGGAAGATGAGTCTTCCTAACTCCAGGCCCAATGCTCTGTCCTCTCCACCCCCTTTTGTCCTCTCCACGCCCATTTTGTCATCATAGGTAACTTACATTTGTAGGCCTGCGATCATCACCTTATACACGAGATAAAATGCAAGGTTGAATAAATTGTTGCTGGTTTTGTCTTTGAAAACAGGCGCTTAAATCTGCTCATTTGGAAGGCACTTTCTCCAGAGCAAAGGGAAAAGTAAGTTGTTCTGTCACCTCGTCACTCCCTAAGGCTGTACTCCAAAGGCGTCTGTGGCATTGAACTGGCCCTTAGCTTTGCTTATTCCACCAGCAATGAATAAACGAAGGGTGACATTTAACCCGGAATTTCTGTGTGTATTAAGAATCCATTCAGTTCTGAGTTGATTGTTAATTATCAGACGTTGAATTCTGCTTTCTTTTGAGGGGTATGTAAATTCAGATCTGAGGAATTACATTGGGCCAAGGGAATGTAGACAACTACAAACCCTCAGTGTAACCTGACGTTCAGATATAGGACAGCATTCCACCTCATGGGCCTTCTGATACGGTGGAGAGCAAAATTGATAAAGGAGCTCTCTCTCCAGCCTCCTCTTGCCGTCTTTACTTCAGTTCCTTTACAAAAAAAAAGCAGATTTTCAGGTAGCATTTTATTTCTTTATTCTGTTATCGAGAATTGGGAGGATTAGGAGGAGGTCTGTTACAATGGCAGCATTGATATGACTCTGAATTGGTCAGGAGTCACAAAGCCAGTTTACATTTGGGATAGAATTTTCTTGAGTATAGGTTTTAATACATCCCTCTGCACCTCACAGCTGTACTTGGATTTCCACAATGCTACTTGAGGTAACTCCAAATATGAAAAGCTTCTTTTATATCTCACGGTAGAGAAAATAACACCTCCGTCCCTTTCTCCATCCTCTTTTTTCCCTCTGACATCCCCTTTCTTTTTCTTTCCTATCTCCTTTTCCTCACCATTCTTCCTTCTCTCCCCCGCCCTTTATTTCCTCTACAAGGCATTCACCTGTACATATATAACACACCCTAACTTCTGACTTTCTGGAGTGATTAAAAAAACTAATGAGAGAGAGGCAGAGACAGAGACAGAGACTGAGAGAGAGAGACAGACAGACAGAGAGAGAGAGAGAGAGACAGAGAGACAGAGACAGAGAGAGAAACAGAGAGAGAGACAGAGACAGAGAGAGAAACAGAGAGACAGAGACAGAGAGGGAGAGACAGAGAGACAGAGAGAGACAGAGACAGAGACAGAGAGGGAGAAATAGAGAGAGAGAGAGAGAGAGAGAGAGAGAGAGA
>CM053600.1:8920414-8958340 GCA_028646575.1 Pseudocheirus occidentalis
ATGTTTTGTCTTCAAGGCAGAATGGAGGGATTTCCTCACAGACTAGCTTCTACACCTGGTTAATATTCAGATGAAATAACTTTCCTAAGGAGGTGCTTAAAATTTTCTTTCAAAATATTTTCTGAACTGGTTTCATAGCAGGGGATTTCAAGACCTGTAAATATTCGTGTGTCCCTCTCTGCCCTACAAATGGAAAGTATTGGTTGGGGGTGGGGGGAAGGGAGGAAGGGGTAGTCATTCTCCTGTGGGTGAGAAAAAAAGATGGTGTAAAAGCCACACAGACAATTGGGTAATTGCCCAGAGCCATAGAGAGACCACAGAGACAGAGCTACTTTGAGGTGAGAGCAGCAGCTGCAGACAGAGCCTGCTAAGAAACATGACACTTTCATGTGCAGCTGTCCACGGACATTCAACTTGACTGTCTTGTAGCGTACCAGGAATCTGGTAACTGTGACTTTTATGAGTTGTTAATGAAGTGTTCAACTCAGCAAAATTTCTTTATTTATCTCCTTTTCTTTCAAGGAAAAGCCTTTCAAAAATATTCCCAAGTAGGAAAATGGTTTTGGAGTGAGCAGTAGGATAAATGTTCAGTGTAAGGGTTTTGGAAGTTGGAAGCAATAGGAAATGGTTACTTCGGTCTGTTTGTTTGGCATGATCTAGCTTTGTGATTTTGAGAAGAAAAAAGGAACCTAAAGAAATCAGGAAGTCCAAGGGCAGTACTCGAGGGCAGTTTCATTGAGCTGGGCTAGAGAAGATGCTTTGTGGGGTGCTTGAGAAGGGATGCTCACCTGGGAGTCAGGGAAGATGGATTATGGTCTTGGTTTCACCATTTACTACCCATGTGACTGTTTTCTTCATCTATGAACTGGAGTTTTTGCTGTTCATCGTGTCCAACTCTTTATGACCCCATTTGGGAGTTTACTGGCAAAGATACTGGAGTGGATTACCATTTCCTTCTCCTGCTCATTTTACAGATGAGGAAACTGAGGCAAGTAGGGTTAAGTGACTTGCTCAGGGTCACATAGCTAGTAAGTGTCTGAGGCTGGATTTGAACTTGGGGAGATGAGTCTTCCTGTTTCCAAGCCTAGTGCTCTACCCACTCTGCCCCCTGACCACCCTAAAATAGGGTTAGCTTAGTTGATTTCTAAGATTTCTTGTCTCTACTTTATGTTATGTTATATTACATTATATTATATATAATTTCACATAATAATATAATTCCATATAATATAATAGATATAATAAATATAACATAATGCAATATAATATAATATGATATAATATAATGTAATATAATATAATATAATACAATATAATATATTATAATAATATAATACTTAGCTGTATTAATAGCTATATGAGCAATATTCTGTTTGTGAAGTGACTATTTCTTGAAATAATAGCTTGCTTTAAGCTATAGAGCTTTAAGGGTTGTGAAGCACTTGACTTGTATCTCATTTTCCTCAAACAACCCTGAGAGGTAGGCAATCCCCATCTACATCCCCATTCTACAGAGGTTAAGTGATTTGCCCAGCATGGCACAGCTAGTAAGTTTCTGAGGAAGAGTCAGAACCATTGTTCTGTGCGCTCACTGCATTGCTTGGCTGGGAAGGCAGCATGGTTCAGTGTATTACAGAGCCTACCTTGGGGTAGAGAAGACCTACCACTGGCGCAGACTGGCTATGTGACTCTGAGCAGGCTGCTTAATTTCTCATTGCTCTAGTCAACTCACTTTAAGTTTCAGAGCTCATGCTGAGCTGTGTTTGTAGAGGGAGTTTGCTCAACAGGAGCTCCCTATACCCAAGAAATCCGCGTCCCCCCTTCCCAAATCTTGAAATATGGTCATTTCTTGTTGTTAGCATGTGTTAACATTTATGTTGGCAAAATTAATTCAAGTCATTAAGTAAATCTCCATAGTTAATTCTTGCTATGAAACATAAAGTTGGTAATAACTTTTAAAATAATATTTAACATTTGCCTTTTTTCTTTTTCTTTTTTCACAAAGACTGATGAGCTTGCTAAGATCTATTTTCTCTTCTGTGAATAGGTCAACAAGAAGAAACTGACCTTTTTTTTTGCAAATGAGGATTTTTCCTAACGGATTAAGGTTTATCGGTTCACCAGTGTCTAGAGACTTGTATAAGCTACCAGATCCCATTCATCACTTCACAAGGCCCTGTTCTTGTGCCATAAGGGGAAAGGGCAGGATTGGGGTTGGTTTGTTTTTTTTAAATTTGCTCCCATCTGTTGGAGCAATGTGTGACGGTGAAAATCTGAGATGGTGGTTATAATGTCTAGATATGAATCACATCATTGAATCCTGAAAGACTGACTCCTTAAGCTTAAAAATGAGATGACTGGCCTTTAAGGGGCTAGATAGAGTATCTGCTGCCCGTTATCTGAATCATTCAAGTCATTTCCTTATGTGCACACACATATCATACACGTACACACATATGTAATATATACACATTTACATATACGTATTGAGTGTGTGTATACACACACACACACACACACATATATATATATATATATATATATATATATATATATATATATATATATATATATATATAAATTCATCAGTTTCCTTTTCTATGGATAAAAAGGAGGGGTGGCAGGCTTTCCTCTGATTTGCTTCTTACATTTTCAATCTGAGAATGCTAAATTGGTGATTTCACTTTTTCTATGATTAACTCTCATGCATGACATCAGGACTACTACAGTTCAGCAGCAGGGGAGATATTTTCATGGTTCACTGGTTCAACTGTATAATTTCTCCTGCTCTTCCCGAGGGGGCCAATCAGAGAGGAGAGTAGTGTGATTAACAGAGAGCCCCAATCACTTATCCCAAGCCCGCCTGCTTTGGGAACTTAATTAGCTAGGCACCAAAGCTAGTAATTGCTAATCTTCAGTGGCAAAGCTTTCCAAGTGGAGGTTAAAAGGCACATTCAACCGTGAGCCTAGAGTCTTCCTGGAGCTGGAGGAGGGCTGGCAGCCTTGAGCCTGCAGTGTTTCCAGCACCCTTCTGAATCCTTGCTTAATGCTTTGGGCGTAAAAGAAATACAGATGTATCTGATCAGCAGGCATCCAAGTAAAGGTGACCTGCTCAAGAACACGTGTAAGGAGAATTGTATAGGGGATTTGGGGGTCTATCTGCCAAAACATTTAATGGCTTTGGGGAAGAAAATGGTGCTCCACCAAACCAGTTGACCTAAAACCCTTCCTTTTTTAAAACACAGCTATTAAAAAAATCCAACAGCTATTTAAAATTCAAGGGACAATCATCAAGCTGAAGGTCTCTGTAGCAGCATGAGCTTTCTGGTTATGTGACTGTCTAGTATGGCCAGCTTCCTTTTCAGCATGGGCATCATCCTTAGGACCCTAGACACCATTGGACCTCTGGTTGATGGCTCACTCAAACAGGCAGACCTAGGAGTCTCTTGGCACCCCCCATACATATCTTTTTCTTTTATGAGTGGTTTGGCTGGTGCCTGAAATGAGACACATAATAAGTTCTACTTGTCTTTAGCTTAAGGGTTTGCCTTTGGCTAAATAATAATAATAATAATATTGATATTAACTTGCATTTTTGTAGCATTTTAAGGTTCCCAAAGTACCTCACAAATACTATCTGATCCTCACAATAACCCAGGAGGTAGATTGCTATTATTACCCTCATTGTAGAGTTAAGGAAGCTGAGACAGACAAAAGTTAAGTGACTTGCCCAGGGTCACATAGCTAGTAAGTGTCTAAGAACAGATTTGAACTCAGGTCTTGCCTGACTCCAAGCCCAATGTTTTATCTACCACACTACTTCACAGTAAAAATATCCCCGCAAACATATCTGGGAGATGTAATTCATTAATCCCCCCCCATTCCTTTACATTCAGCATAAAGGAATTTGTAAACCAAAATAAACCATATCTATATATTTTTATCTGCAAAATTGGAATAATATTTCACTACAGAAAAACGTTTTGCAAACCTTCTGAGGCCGTATTAACACTGTTTTTGTTGAGCTGCTATTCTGTCATGTTTGACTCTTTGTGACTCTGTTTGGGGTTCTGGCAAAGACACTGAAAGTGATTTGCCATTTCCTTCTCCAGCTCATTTTACAGATGAAGAAACTGAGGCAAACAGGGTTAAGTGCTTTGCCTTGGATCACACAGCTAGGAAATGTCTGAGGATGGATTTGAACTCACAAAGATGAATCTTTTTGATTCCAAACCCAGTGTCTTGTCTACTGTGCCACCTAGCTATCCTTGTATCAATGTGAACTATCTTAATTTAGAGATTACTGAATTCTTAAATTAGCCAAGGCTAAAGAGAGGAAGTGTGTGTATACACACACACATATATGTGTATATATATATACACACACATGTGTATATATGTACATACATATCCATATAGGTTTTTTACATACACACATATACATATGTGTTTATTTATTTTGTTTTTTTATAGGCCTGGAGTGAGGAAAACCTGGCTTCCAGTCCTGCTTCACACGCACACACACACACACACACACACTCAGTGTGTGTTATATTGTAGAACTATCATAAGGATATTTGTGTCTTTCCCAAGAGGGAAAAATATAATATCACTTTTTTAAATGGAAAAATTACTCAGCACTCATTAGAGTGCTTTGTATACATGTAGTTTTTTCCTTCTTCCTGTGAAATTTCCTTCCCACTGTAAACTCCAGGATATAACCTAAGAATTAAACAATGAAGTGAAAGGTAAATGGTACAATTTAGAGCTTTGCTGTACTTTTGGAAATTGAATTGGAGGGGAAAGCAAATTGGATTTTGCCGAGCAAGTTACCTCAGTGAAAATCATGTGGCTAGCCATGTAACCAATATATATATAATATATATATATATATACATAACATATATATATATATATATATTTTGTAAGCAATACTTTTGCCCATCTGACTTTGTTATGAGCGACGTTGGTCTCCAGATCTTGTTTGCCAGAGCCAAGAGTTATATTTTGTCATTTAATACAATTATCTAGACTTCCTATTTTCCTACTCCACTTCTCCTCCTGCTCCTAACCTTAATGGCTTTTTAAGCAATTTAAGCCACAATCGCACCTACCTCATGGGGTTGTTAAGATCAGAGACAATATCTTGTAAGGCCCTTTGCAAACCTTAAAACGCTACAGAGATATTGGCTGTTATCACATTTAACCACTCTTAAACCAATGGCATGAAGCTTTAATCCTGTGTCTAGTTTTGCCCTGGACTTGCTTTTACTTTTTGGTTACTTGCTAGGTTTTTAAAGTTCTTTTTGTTGTTTTGTTTTTGTGGGGAAAGGAGGGGGGGAGTAGCTGAATGTTTGGGATATGTTTTAGATGCTTTATTAAAAGACTAATATCCAACACGACTAATATGGAAATATGTTTTGCATGACTGCACATGTATAATCTCCATCAGCTTGCATGCTGGCTCAGGGATAGGGGAAAGAAGGGAGGGAAGGAGAGAATTCAGAACTCAAAAATTTTGAAAAAAGGAATGTTAAAAATTGGTTTTATATGTAATTGAGAAAAACTAAAAATGTAACCTCCCACCAAAGATTACTATCCAGAGAAACATTAATACATCTAATTAAACTTGAGTATCAGCTATTTACATAAATTTATTTCAGTGTTGTTGTTGTGGAGTCATTTCAGTTAAGATTGATTCTTTGTGACCCCATTTGGAATTTCCTTTGCTAAGATACTAGAGTGGTTTGTAATTTCCTTCTTCAGCTCATTTTACAGATGAGGAAACTGAGGCAAAGAGGGTGAAGTGACCTTCCCACAGTCACCCGGCTGGTAAATGTCTGAGTCCAGATTTGAACTCAGGAAGATGAATCTACCTGATTCCAAACCCAGCACACCTGCTACCTTTGGCCCATACTGTCCATGGAATTTTCTTGGTAAAGATCCAAGAGTGATTTGCTATTTCCTGTGGGTTAAATTAGAGAGGTTCTTTGAGCTCAGACCTTCCTGATTCCAGAGGTAGCTAAATGGCGATAGAGTCATGAATGGAGTCATGAAGGGTCAGACACAATTTGAGTACTTTAAAGTTTACAGAGGGCTTTACATATATCATCTCATTTGAGCCTTATAACAACCTTGTACAGCGGGTTCCAATAGTCTTCTCTCATTTTACAAATGAGGAGATGTTAAGTGACTTGCCCAGAGTCACATAGTTGAGATTTGAACTCGTGTCTTCTTGACTTTAAGAACAGTGAAGCAACTGAAGTCTCAAGAACATGTGCCAGGGAGACCTGAATCCAAATCTGGCCTTAGACCCTTCCTAACTGTGTGATCCTGGGTCAGTCACTCAACTTAGGTTTTTGTTTTTTTGTTTTTTTGGTCTATTGGTGTGAATACTCCTGGGCCAAGATATAATTTGGAACTTGAGCCTCGATTGCAGTAAAGGTCAGGCATAGGCAGAGGTATTCTGATAAATGTTTAACAACCGGCTCTCCAGGGGGAAAAAACTGTACTTACAACACACTTTTATGTTTAATTTGCATTATTAACATTTTCTTTATTATTTACTTAAGTCTGTACAATCAACCAAACAGTAAGTCAAGTCTTGATTTGTAGATTTGCCAATTCCCTACCTGTAAATGTTCACACTGAAAGTTTAACAGTCTCTCTGGGAGACAGCTCAAGCTGCCTCCAGCACATCTTCGCTATGGGTCCCAAATAGCCCTAATTTTACTTGGTGGATTCTAGCAATGGTTCAAGAAAACGAGTCGAGTTTTTGAAATTATGTGTGAAGGGGGAAAAGTTTAAACATTTATGCATCACCTACTGTGTGCCAGGCCCTATGCTAAGCACATTACAAATATTTCATCTGATATATACAGCATGTTTCTCTCACCCTAAAACAAACTTTTGATGGGCGTCCTTTGACTCCTGACTAGTACTATGTGGACCAGTGGTTTCCAAACTTATTTGGCACGTCACTCTCTTTTCAAAAATAAAAAATTAATCAGCACCCCTCAGGAAATCTACTTTCTTTAAGTCATTAACAGTTTTTTTAATTGCATCCTTTCAAAAATATATAAAATATATATTTTTAAAATGACGCATCTTAAATTTAATAATATAATAATTTGTGAGTTTTTCCTGCACTGAAATTTTGATGATGTAATCATGCATCATGCAATCTTTATGGTATGTAGTGTAAACAAGTCATTGCATACACATAGTCATGCTGACGCATGCTGGACTTTCTAACAATGTGCACACACACTCACCTGCCAATACTTGCTTCTTAAGACCTGTCAGCAGATTTGACCACTGATGGGCTATAACTTGTATTTTCTGTGTTTATTTGGAAAATAATGTAATTACTATGACTTTAATTCGGTAACACAACACATGAAACATGTACTGGTGATTTTTCAAAATTTTCTTCTTTCTTTATGCTTCCACTGCCCCCTTATGTTTATTCAACACCCCCACAATTGTACCTGAGGCTACTGCCAATCCCCTGGATCGGTCCACTACCCTCCCACCAAGGGGCAGTATCACACACTTTGGGACATGGTGTGGTCGACAGAATTCGTAGCATTAATTAGAAGAGACTTGAGTTAAAATCCTGTCTCTAAAACTTACTAGTTGTGTGACCTTGGGCAAGTCACTGTGCTCGTTTCCTCATCTATAAAATGGAGATGAAATAAATAATAATTGCTACTTATGCAATTATTGTGAAAAAAGTGCTTGCAAGTCTAAAAAGTAGGCTACAAATTATTCTAAAATGATTTTACTGTTTGTGAAATCAAGAGATATGATAAAGGGGATTTGCTGTTTTAAACTGAACCTGTGATTTCATGGCATAAGGAACTCTCAGTAAGGAATTTTAACTTTATATTCCATTCCAACTGCTACAGATGGGCAGTTAATCCCAACAGTACTGGGGAAAGCAGCCCCCCTGGAGGCCACTGGCTCTGCTTCCCATCTAGACTTTACCATTATTGTGGGGGAGCAATCCTTGTGGAGAAGGGGCTCTCCATACTCTCCATCATCTATACCAACTGCCAACCAACTGCCATGGAAGGATCGGTGAACCTAGGAACAGAAGCTCCCTCCAGAACACTGACTTTGTTTCTCATTCAGATTCCACAGTTAACAAACAGGGTAATACCCTATGTGGAGAAGGGGCCTACCATACCTGCCAATAGCATCACCACCACCAGCAGCGATTACCTACTGGCTTCTATAAAAGGGCAGGTAAGCCCAAGAGTCTTAGAAACAGCAGAACATCCCAAAGGGCTTGCTCTGGTCCCCACTCAGATCCCACAGCCACCATCGAGGGAAGCGACCTCTGAGGAGATACAAGCTGCCGTCAATGCCAACTGCCAATCCACTGCCATGAAAGGACAAGAGTCTCAGAGAAGAGCAGAACCACTCAAACTGCCATCTCATCTTCCAGCACAGGGCCCACAATTGTCCTCCAGGGAAGTGGAGATGAGCCCTGACGTCTGTGTTAACTGCCGAACAACTTCCTTGGTTAAGAAGGAAAGCCCAAGAGTCCCTGAAACAGCAGCACCCCTGAAATCAGTAGTGTCTTCATCTTCAGCCCAGACCTCGTCATCATCCAGGGAATCATCTGCCATGGAGAAAGGGCCCACCATCTCTCGCATGCTAGCCACAAACTACCACCCAATTGGCAAGGAAAGGAAAACACGCCCCAAATCCTCACGATTAGTATCAGCCTTGAAATCATCCTATCTTTCCAATCGTCCACGGAGGTCATTATCTGTGGGAGCGTGCCCCTTAGAGAAGAGACCGTCTGACCCCCTCACCGCTCCCGTTAACAGCCCGTCAAGGAGGAGGGTAAGCCCGGGGTGTTGTTTGGGAACTCAGACCCTTGGAGTAGCAGTTTGCCACCTACCCACCTATTCCAGCCACACTAGTCTTTCTTTCCTAGCTTGCCCCTAAAGCTACAACTACTGAAGACCTAGAAAAGAAAACTCTTGCCCAGAAAACCCTTGTCACTAGTAAATTGCTCAGCACACCAGAAGGTGAGGTGCTTCGATTAATAGAAACGGCACCAAAGAAGATGCATTGCCTTCTCCCTGCCTTGCCACTGTTCCCTGAAGACAGACCATGGTATCTTTCCAACTGCCCCCCAGCTGAAACCTCCTAGACTCTGTGGTTGCCCCCCATTAGAACCTAAATTCCTTAAGAATTGGGACTAACTTTTCTGTGTGCTCTGGGAGCAGCACAGTTCTTTGGACTCAGTAAAGGCTTAATGAATGGATTTTTTTTTCATTCTTGCATTCACTCTAGACTTAGGGTGTGTGTTCAGAGTCATATAGCTAGCCACAAAAGCCAGGTCTTCCTGACATGAGCTCAGCTGGCTCTCTAGCTGGTACCATAGAGCCTGCTTGTCTACAAAATAGAGACTGTTGTGGTTCGGTCAGTTTTCAGCTGTTACCCCATTTGTTCTTTGGGTATTTTTTTTTGGTTTTTGGAGGGGGAAGGCAGGGCAATTGGGGTTAAGTCACTTGCCCGAGGTCACATGTCTGGTAAGTGTTACTTGTCTGAGGCTTGATTTGGACTCAGGTCCTCCTGACTCCAGAGCCAGTGCTCTATTCATTGCACAGCCTAGCCTCTCCCATTTGGGGTTTTCTTGGCAAAGATTCTGGAGTAGTTTGGCTGTTTCCTTCTCCGGGTTATCTTATAGATGAGGAGACTGAGGCAAACAGGGTGAAGTAACTTGGTCAAGGTCACACAGCTAGGAATTGTCTGTGGCTGGATTTGAACTCAGGAAGATGAGTCTTCCTGTTTCTAGGACCAGCACTGCGCCACCCAGCTGCTCAAAATATATTCTAGGTATGAAGCCTTTATAGGAAAAGATGATCCCCCATAACTTAGCTTCTAATAATAATAATTAATAATAATAACAAAAATAATTACATTATTTATTTAGCATTTATATATTTAGGACAAAGCACTTTACATATATTACAAGTTAGTTAGGCAGGACAGTGGCGAGAGCGCTAGGTTTGGAGTCAGGATGACCTGAGTTCAAATCAAGCCTCAGATACTTAGTACCTGTGTGACCCTGGGCAAGTCACGTAACCCATTTGCTTCAGTTTACACAGCTGTAAAATGGGGATGATAACAATAGCACCTACCTCTTGGGTTGTAGGGGTCAAATGAGACAATAATTGCTAAGCTTGTACTTAATACACATTTCTTGCCTGTTTTCCTTCTCTCATTTGATTCTCCCAAGAACCTTTTGAGGAATGTGCCCGTTTTGTCCCCAGTTACAGATGAGGAAATGTTCCATTACATTTTTACTTCTCGGGGCACTGGCCTTTGTGTTTGGGTCTCCAAGGACATAAACCACCACCTGGTTTCCTTTACTGATCCCGGTACAGAATCCCTGATATCTGAATAATGAGCCAATGCTGCTGTTTTTGTCTCAAGAGACAAGAGAGAAAGAAGCCCAGATATTTTCAGAGCCCAAACTGAATTTAGCAAGAATAATGTTTCCAGAACGAATGATATTCAGACTCCCTGAAGTTATTTTAATTTGTACAGTCATTTGCCTCATAAATGAAAGAAACCTCCTTAATTAGGTATGTATGTATGTATGGCTTTAAGTGAGACTGTACAAGAGAGGCTTTTAATCCCTTTCTTCACTCAAGTAATACTTTAAAATGCAGCTTCAGGGCCCCAGATAAATAACATTAGGCCATCCCTGTGAACCAAACCTTTCCCTGAAGATATTACTTTGTAAGGGACGGTACCTTTGCCTGCTTTGTTGGGAAGTATCTTGGTTGCCCGGCCTCTGACTGGGAGGAGCACGTCTCTTATTCCTTCATTCATTTGAGAAATTCAGGAGGTGGCAGGGTTAGTGATCTCTGTAGAAAATAAAAGAAAAAAGAAAAACCAATTAATTTAGGAAGGAGCCTAGAGCGGTTCTTGGTGTCTGCCATTGCATCCATTTCAGGAAGAGCCCTAGCAGAATTTAGCAAGAATCTTTTGATTTTAAAATAGATCTAATACAAATACTAATATATATTATCATATTATATCAATGTTATTATATTATACTAGTATATAACATAAATACATAATATACGTAATATACATAATATACATAAACACATATATTCACATCTATACATAAATAGACATTAGATATACAGACGTGTACATATACACATGTTCACATCTATGTAACCTATAGATGCACACATATAACATATATATATATATCGTACTTGCATGTGTATGTATATGGGTAACTGGATGGTACAGTGAATAGACTACCAGGCTTGGCCACTCATCTTCCTGAGTTCAAATCCAACCTCAGACACTTACTAGCTGAGTGACCCTGGGCAAGTCGCTTAGCCCTGTTTGCCTCAGTATCCTTATCCGTAAAATGAACTGAAAAAGGAAACAGTAGATCACTCTAGTATTTTTGCCAAAAAATCCCAAATGGGGTCGCAAAGAGTTGGAAACAACTGAAAAAAAAATCCTGAACAATAACATGCATACGTGTATACACATGTGTGTATGTGCATACCTATGTAGATATATGTGTGTTTGCATTTATCCATATATGTGTATATATAAAATTGCCTGACTTCAGGCCAGAGAATGAATGCCCATTTTTCTCTTAATTTATTAAGTACTTAATAAGTACTTTTTCATTTCATTCAATATCCATTTCCTCCAAGACACGCTGGGGAGTCAGGAAGAGAACGGGGCTGAGGCTGGGGTTCTCCTCCGCACAGCCTGTTTCTACCACGCTCCAACTGAAGCCAGGTATTTTGCTGCTTTAGGGAGGCAGAGCTTTGCCTCTCTAGTGGATCTCTTCCACAGAGAAAGCAGATCCCACAAAGGCTCCCTTGTCTCTTGTCTAGCTGTTATGATGCTTTTCCACAGACTGGCAGAAGAGGGGTTAATTTTCCCAGCAGGCTGCTATCCTGAGGCAGAGCCACTGTCCATGCTTTCTTGCAGGATTCAGAAGGTTTGGGGTCAACTTTGGGCTGGGACAGACCAAGCCAAGCAAAGAATGTTGGGAAGGGGGTGCTTTGCGTGCTTAGAATATGGCCTCTCAGTGCTCATTCACACATTCACCATTTGCTGAGCACTCACAGGAATCAGTTTTATGGGGGGCTGTGAGAAAAAGGAAGATAAAAAATATACAGTCTCCATGCTCAGGGAGATTGCAGCCTATTAGCTCTTCTCTTAATGTTCCTGTAGCTAAACAGTTGTATACGGCTGGATACAATTCTGTTTGCTAATTTAATTTCATGCTTTGCAAATCATGTTAGTTCATATTTGTTTGTTTGTGTGCATGTGAGCTTTGTGGTAAGCCTTCTTAAGTTTGTCTGTCCATGGTCATTGGCCGCCATCTTTTTGTGGTGAAACAAGCAAAAAAAAAAGTAGCACTATGGCTTGGTGGACAGAATGTTGGATTTGTAGTCCAGGGAGACCCAAGTTCTAGTCACACTTAAGACACTTGACTAGCTGCATCACTGACCCTAGGCAGTCTCAGTTTCCTCATTTATAAAATGGGTTTAATTTTTATTAATAAAATTTTTATTATTAATTTTTATTAATATCAATATTAATAATTAATTTTAATTAATTAAACCTGGGCACCTAGCTCCGGGTTGTCTAAGGATCAGATGAGATATTATTATAAAGTGTTTTGCAAATCTTGAAGTACTATATACATATTATCTATTATTGTGACTCCTTAAAAGAAGCCTAGAGTTCAGAGGGCTTCACCCTCTTCTTGAACCTAGGCGGTTTTGTGAGACTCTCTTCATGATTCCCACTCTCCATTAGTATGTATGGGAAAGACTGTGACCAATATTATTCTCAAGTTGGGGCTGGTGAGTTTCAAGGAGAGTCCAGCCAGCTCTCAATTATCTGTGGTCATGGGGAGCAAAAGTAGAATGAATCGTTGAAATCCGCAGACAATACCCAAAACTGATTTGAACTATGAGTTCAGTCCTGTTCCCCGAAGAAACCCTGACACAGATTGCTGGCAAAGGCATGAAATTAACTGATTTAAATTTCCTCCACCCCGCATCCCTTTATAGAAAAGTCATAAACTGGCCGCAAAGCTGGCAATGAGGAAGAGGAAAATGGAGGGGAGCACCAAGGAGCGTGGATAATCCAATTTGCCTGATTTAAACCCATAGATAATCAAGAATGGAGTCTGTTTCCCCTCTTATGACAGTGGTCATCAGGGTTGACTCAACTTTATTCTTTCCAGCCTTTAATGCGGGATTTGTGAGGTGGGAAGAATCAAGCTCGGGTCACCAGTGTTCTTGGTCTTCTTTGTGGTTCAGTCCTTCCAACTCTTCATGACCCAATTTGGGGTTTTCTTGGCAAAGATGCTGGAATGATTTGCCACTTCCTTCTCCAGCTCATTTTGTAGATGAGGAATCTGAAGCCAGATTTGAACTCGGGAAGAAGAGTGACTCCATGCCTGGTGTGCTACCCACTGTGCCACCTAGCTATGCATTCTTTGTTTAGCCTCCTCCATATTCCGAATGGAAGAAACCCCAGATCAAAGAAACTCCTGACCACTGTACTGTAGACAAGTTCAGATGAGATAATTAATTCAAGAAATGTTCAGACACCTACTTTGTTCCAGGCACTCTGCTAGGCACTGAGCATACAAAGCTGAAAATGACAGATTCTCTCCCCTCTCACATTGCACTGTAATTTTTTTCCATGTGAGAGGCAGCCTGGCCCAGTGGAAAGAGCCCAGTTCTGAAATTAGGGTATCTGGGTTTGAATCCCAACTGTAATGCTAACTGTCTCTTTGACCTAGGGGAGGTCACATCTCTTCCCAGGGCCCAGTTTAGTCATGTGTAAAGTGAGAGGGTTAGGTTTGATGTGGAGTATGTGGAGTAGGGTATATGGGTGTGGAGGTGAGGTGGGGAGAAATGTGTGTGTGTGTGTGTGTGTGTGTGTGTGTGTGTGTGTGTTTGCGCTGGAATGTCAGTGCAAGTGGGGGATGTCCACCTTATATAGCATGAGCACACAGAATATTTATTTGTTATATAATTTTGCAAGACTTCCTTTCCCAATATCTAGATATCTTGCAAGTTCTCTTCCTCATTGCTTTGAACTATTTTCTTTATCAAATTTTGTATAATCATTCTATCTCCATGCTTTTTTTTTAACCCTACAGAAATCACAACAGAGCCAAGGGAAGAAATTCAAAAGCAAAAGAGTCGATTCTCTCAAAGGCCAGAAGGTTATTGCAAGATCAGACGAAAATGGCTTTTATTTTTCAGGTAGACTGTGTATTTTGAGAGTCCCTAAGATATGGTAAGGGCTCTAGGTGACACTGCAGTGCATACAGTGTCTGGCCTGGAGTCAGGAAGACTCCTTTTCCTGAATTTAAATTTGGCCTGAGATGTTTACTAACTGTGACCCTGGGCAAGTCACTCAACCCTGTTTGCCTCAGTTTCCTCATCTGTAAAATGTGTTGGAGAAGGAAATGGCAAATCACTTCCAGTATCTCTGCCAAGAAAACCCCAAATTGCTTTACAGAGTCAGATGCAACAAAAGATATAAAAAGATAGGTTATCTAAGATATATATAATGTGATATGTAGAGTATAGGCATTGCATTATTTAGATTGTGAAGCCTTAGGATATTTGCTTTTAATTATGCAGGAACAGATTATGCTGTCTGTGGGTTATTGAGGGTTTTTTGTCTCCTGTTGCTGACCTTCCTGTTATATTTCCCTGCTCTGCTTGTGAAAAGGAAAAAAAAATCCTCAAATTTATCACTTTACCAGTGCATTTGCAGTTTCTGCTGGCCATGGAGGATAAAATTCCTAGGCCAAATGAGTTTGGGGGATTTTCTGTGGATTTGATGTAAGTGTGCTGTCACTAGTACAAGGCAAACCTCATTACAGAGTGCTGTGGCTACCTGCCTAAATTAATTGGTTATGTTGGAGTTTGGTGCTATTGGAGATTGGCTACTAGCTGGAACCCTTTTGATTGCATTGAGTAGAGAATTTTATGGATGATTTCACCTAGAAATCAATAGATTGGTTTGTTGGTTGTGCCTTGGTAAAGAGTTGATAATGACTAATGGTTAATTCCAAAATGTCAGAGTTAAACTCAATTATGCCTTATTAAATCCTTCCTTGGTACAAGGTATGGTGCTTGGGTGTGTGAGGGGTTGGGATGGGGTGGGAAATGCAAAGCTTGTTGGTTTTTTTAGGTTGTCTTTGTTCTCAAAGAGCTTATGGTCCAATAGAGGAGAGGGCTTAAAATGAAGAGATTGGCCTTTTTTTTATTTGGTCCTGTCTGATGCATGGTGACCCCTATCTGGGGTTTTCTTGGCAAAGATATTGAAGTGGTTTGTCATTTCCTTCTCCAGCAGAGGTTGGGCTAAATGACCGCTAAGTTAATAATCCCATGATCCTAAAATCAAATAAGTTATACCATGTATTTAATAGTAATGAGAAGTACTAGCCAGAGGTCTGGTCTTGGCGCCTGCTTGAAGACCTGAGTAAGACCCACATCAGTTGTGTGACTGTAAACAAATCACTTAGCCTCTCAACACCTCAGATACCTTTCTGAGACTATTAATTATTCATTACAAATGGGTTGATGAAATCACAGGTCTGGGCAAAAAAAACCATAATTCAAGTTAGAATTTTGATTAAATGCACACATCTGTTTAGTCCTATAGAGTGGCCTAAGAGATTTAAGGGAGGAGAAAGGAAAGATTCATCTTTAACTAGGGCAAAAATCTTGGGCTTTCAGCTGCTCTCCATCCTGGTGACTCAGAAAAGATGGGTGTACATTCTGAGAGGGGTGTTTATAAAAAGGGTCGTGTCAACATCTTTCCAGAATAAGACAAAAGGGTGGTGGTAACTCATGCAAATGAACTCCATAATTATCTGGGGGAATCTGACCAGGTTGGAATTACCTACTTCCTAGATCAACGCCCCAGGACCCAGATCTATTCTTAACAGAGAATTCTAGGACTTTGTCATTAATGGGGTCCTCAGTGGGAGGTAGAAGTATTTCTGCTGAGGAAAGGATTCCTGACAAGTTGTTGTTCTATTTTCAAATAATCACAGCTGTCCTGCACAAAGTATATTAGGCCTCTGGTATCACCATCCAAATCACCAGATAAAATGTAATTCCAGAATCTCTATTACCAAGGACAACAGCTAGAGACAGACATCAGCTGGATGTTTTCAGTTCCCAGAGGGCAGATGTGGGACTGACAACTGGAACAATTTGATTTGTAAACTTAGCAAATTTGCCTTGGAACTTACTTTTGTGAGAATCAATATGGAGTCACAGCCTAAAAGGGGGCCCATCAGTTTATACCTTGCAACTGGTCTTGAAGCAAACGGAAGGGGAGGAGGTGCTTGGAACCCGCCTTCCCTCTCTCTAGGGCTCAAGGCTGCTCAGATGTAATTGTAGAAAGCCATCTTACTGGGTTGAAAAAGATCCTTGTGATTTATTCAGCTTGGTGTTTATAAAGCCAGTCAAGAATGATTTGAAAGCCAAACAGTAAGGCTGAAGCAATTTGGACTCCAACCTTCTGGCTCATCATCAAGTCACAGAATTTTAGCATTGGAATGGTTCAGTGGAAAGAATGCTGGATTTGGAGTCAGAAGACCTGGTTTTGAATCCCAGCTCTGGCACTTACTGTCTGACCTTGAAGCAGAAAACCTTGGTTTCCTCGTCTGCTAAATGCTCAGTGACCTCCAAGGGCCCCACCAGCTCTGGATCTTTTAACAGAAGCATGTGTTTTGAGTTAGATGGGACAGAGGCCATAATCCAACTGTTTCCATTTTACAGATGAGAAAACTAGGTCAGGAGAGGTTTAGTGACTTGGGTCACTAAACTTTAGTCACATGGGTATTAAGGGAGAGACAGAAGACTTGAACCCGGGTCCTCTGATTCCAAAGCCATTGCTTTTCCCACTGAATTATGGTCTTCTAGTCAGTCAGTCAAGAAGCATTTTTTAAGTGTCTACCACATACCAGGAATCATGCTAAGCACTAGTCCAAGGTATCTAAAGTGAATTATTTGGTTCATCTTGAAGACCTCCTTTGATATGAAAGCAGAGCATTCTATTTTTAGGTAGATCTAATTCTTAAGAGTCTTTCCGTATACTGAATTGATGTGCCTCTCCCTCTTCTCCACCCAATGCTCCTAGTTCTGCCCTCTGGAACTAAGAGGAATAAGTCTAATGACTCCTCTCATAAGACAACTGGCAAATACTTGAAAACATTTATTATCCACCACGCCCACCCGTGCTAGGTCTTGTCTTCTCCAGGGTAAAAAACCCCAGTGAATAATAAGAGTTTATTGCTTTAGTATTTTAGCAAAAATTTGAAGGGCTCAAATATCCATCAGCACAGTAATTGTGAGCTGAGAAAGTGAGACAGAAAACCATCCTGCCTGATTGTGGAGAGTATGGGAAGCCCTTGGGGGCAGTAGTACAGTATGTGTCATCTGATGGCAAGTCAGCCATAAATCACAGAATCACAGGATTTCAGAGATGGAAGGAATCTCAGTGACAATTTTACCCACCCAGTACCTGAAAAGGAAACTCCCACTACAACATGGCCAATAAGTGATCATCTCCTCTTCATCCAAAGACCTCCAATAAGGAGGAACGTGCTAACGTCCGAAAGCATCATGCTTTTGGAGAGCCCCAATCATTGACAGGTTTTTCCTGGCATCGGCCCAAGCTTGCCTCCTGACTACTTCTACCCCTCACTTCTACCCTAGCAGAACAAGTTCTAATCCCTCCTCTGTTCGATAGCCAGCCCTTCACATGCTTGAAGAAGGTTATTACAAGCATCCATTCCCATGTTTCCTCCTTTCCAAACTGAAAATCCGTATTTCCTCCAACCGTTTCTTATACAATATAAACTCAAGGTCCTTTACCGAACTGGTTGTCTTTCTCTGGACTCTCTCCCCTATTTATTCTTTCTCTATGTGTGTAAATACACAGATATATATCTTATTTGCCCACAGTTGTTTTTATGTGGTTTCTTCCTTCAAAGAGCCGGGAGCTCTTTGAGAGTGGAGACTACTCTTTATTTTTATTTTTTTGCCTTTTTTTTTGTATCCCAGGGCTTAGCAGTGCCTGGAACAGTAGCTTCTTACATACATGAGTTGACTTGATTTTATAAAGTATGGTACTTGGAATGGAACATAGTGTTCCAGACTGTAGTCTGACCAGGGCAGAGTCTGGCTGAATCCTCACCACCTAATTTCTTCCTTTCTTAGTGCAGACCAAGGTCAGCATCAGCTTTCTGGCAAGCTACTTGACACTGTTGATTCACATTGAGTTTTGTGGTCCACTGAAGTCCCCAGATCTTTTTTCAGACAAACTGCCTCCCTGTCTTGCACTTGTGAACTTGATTTTTAAATTAAGAAAAAGATTTTACATTCTTGTCTATTAAATCTCATGTTAATATAAACATCTTAAAAAGCATTTTTGCACTTCTCAAGTGATTAATGGACAGACATCAGGAGTTGATATCGGCTGTTTTGGCCTTGGTATGTGACTAACACTTGGGGAGAAATGTAAAAGAAAATCAGTTTAGCCAAACCACTAATCAACTTTGAAAATAACTGGTAGGTAACCAGTTACTAAAAGGTTGTCTAGATGGATTAAGTGATTATTTTAAAAACCTGTTCTGTGAAAAAATAACAATTAAAAATATTTTTAAAGAGGCCAGCTATGTGGTGCAGTGAATAGAATACCAGCCCTGGAGACAGGAGGACGTGAGTTCAAATATGGCCTCAGACACTTAACACTTACTAGCTGTGTGACCTTGGGCAAGTCACTTAACTTCAATTGCCTTGCCTCCCCCCCTCCCCAAATAAGATAAAACCTTCTCTTTGGTCATAGGTATAGCCTTTTGGGAAGTACTTGAATTGTCTAGAATGTTATTGTGATTCTGGTTTTTTTTAAGCTTCACATGATTTTTCGAACTTTATTTTGCGTGCATCATTTTTGTTGAGAAGAGGCATCTGAAGAATTTTGCTAAGATAATATTTTGGTCCTTTTAGGATATTTTTCATGGAAAGCTTCAGAATCATCTTTGGTGATAATGAGTCAGTTGTAAGGGGCAGTAGAGTAAGGGCAGAAGGAAACATGGAGGCTGATTGGCTGGTGGTGTCCTGAGGCAGAGCTCGAGGCCAGGTCAAGTCAAACGAGCAGCATTGAAGTTCTTAGTGCTTTCCAGACACTGTGCTAAGCGGTAAGAATGCTAGTGTGTCCCACTGATGGCTCATAGCAAGCACTTCAAGGTTTACAAAATGCCTGGCAGATGTAATTTCGTTTGGTCCTGCCAACTACCCTGTAAGGTAGATGCTTTTATGACAAGGAAACTGAGGACTTAATCCAAGCTCGTGGATCTGGTCTGAGGCAGGATTTGATCTCGGAGTCGGGAAGAGCAGTGTTTGAATTGTTTTAAACACGGGAGGCTGGGTGGCTACATGGACGGAGCCTGAAGTCAGGAAGACTCACTTTTGTGAGTTCAAATCTGGCCTCATACTCTTACTAGTTGCGTGACCCTGGGCAAGTCACTTAACCCTGTTTGACTCAGTTTCCTCATCTGTAAAATGAGCCAGAGAAGAAAATGGAAGACTGCTCCAGTATCTTTGACAAGAAAACCCCAAATGAGAGCACAAGGAGTTGAACACGACTGAAAAATGACCAAACGATATTTCGAACATCGTCAGGATGGCAGCAAGGATTCTCCCAGGCTAGAGGGAATCAGTCAGCGTTAGCTGAATGCTGTGGTTTGGTTTGAGCAGACACAGTGTGAGGCGGACACAGCTGGAGATATTTGTCCCGGCCTCTCATTTAATCGGCAGACACAACTGGGACAAAACTGAAAAGTGACATAGAGGAGAGGCCGAGGCCGTGTCGGGGAGTGAGAAGAGTATTGGACCTAAGGTGCGTACAGGGATCTGGCTTATCGGATCCCAGACCTAGAACTGGAAAGAACCCCCAGAGAGAACTTGCCGGTCCAATTTACATAAAAGTGTGAAAACCAACCCCCCCCCCCAATCATGCAGACCAGCATCTCCTCTGTAATTCGTTCACACTCTCAGGAAAATTGTCTGGAGACATTGAAATAACAATAGGTCCAGCAATTCAGGGCATTTTTTTTTTTTTTTACAGATTTTTTACATTTTACAGATGAGCAAAGGAAGAACCAGGGAGAGAGGATGTCCTCCAGGTCACCCAGGTAGTAAGTGTCAGAGCCAGGATTTGAATCCATACCTTGAAGGATGGCGGACAGTTACATGACCTTTTAGGGTTTTGTGAAGTTCTAGAGGAGCGGTTCTCAACTTTCCTAATGCTGTGACCCTTCAATATGGTTCCTCATGTCGTGGTGACCTCCAACCATACAATGATTTTCACTGCTACTTTATAACTGTAATTTTGCTACCGTTATGAATTGTAATGTAACTATCTGATACGCAGGATGGATTTCAATTGAACATAACGCACAGATTGAGAACCGTTGGTCTAGAGTTTGGCTTAAAAAACAAATTCATTCTATAGACACGGACGGCCTCGTCTGATCCTTATAACCGTCCCGTGGAGGCAGGTACCGAAGAAATCATTTTAGAGATGGGGGAGATGAGGCCCGGAGAGGTTGGATCATTTGCTCCTTGTCGCCTAACTGGCAGCATCAGAGACAGGATGTGACTAGGGGCTTTCCTGATTCCTCAGGCAGTGCTGCCGGCAGTACTGGGACTCCACAGGTGTCATCCTGGCTTAGCTACCTGAGTTCAGGAGATCAGAGAAATAATATGGCATAAAGTCTTATCTTAGAGTGAGGAAGAGCTGAGTTCAAGTCCTGTTCCTGACCCATACCTGGCTCTGTGACTCCAGGCAAGTTCCTTTATTTCCCTGGGTCCCAGTTCCTCCATCTTTAAGATGAAGCAATTGGACCTGAAAGACTCTCTACATTCTCTTTCTTGCTCTAAATTGCTGGATCCATTATTCTTTCAGTGTCTCCAGGCAATTTTCCTGAGAGTACGAATTATAGAGGAGATGCTGGTCTGCATGATTGGGGGGGGGGGTGTGATTTCACACACTTATGAAATTATAGGTTCAGACTAAAAAAAAAATTAAAGTAGACCATTTATTTCACAGGATTATTGTGAGACTTGTTCTCTACAAAGCCTAAAAGACTCTATAATCACCCTGTTGGAAGACTATTCTCCTTTTCTACTCTGTAGGAAGATATACTCCCTCCACTTTAGGAACCAACATAGTGTTTGGGGAGGGGGTTAAACATTTTTTTAAATTTTGAATTCCAAATTCTCTCCCTCCCTCTTGTCTCTCCCCCACCTTTGTCCCTCACCTACCCATTGAGAAAGCAAGGATACAGCACCCATTACATATGTGAGTGCATGCAAATCCTATTTCTTTATTAGCCACATGGTAATGTTTTTTATAGGTGATGAGGCCTCTCTATTGCATGTCTGAGCTAGACAGAGACAGGCAGATTGTAGTGGGAAGAGCAATGAAAAGCCTCTGTGACTGATTGGCAACTTGGCCTTAGCCAAGTTACAGTTCCCCTCCAGATATAAACAGCTGTGAAGTGGTGATGCCCAATTCCCTCCCTGCCTCCCTCCCTCTCTTCCTGCCTCTCTCCCTCCCTCCCTGCCTCTCTCCCTCCCTCCCTGCCTCTCTCCCTGCCTCCCTCCCTGCCTCCCTCCCTGCCTGCCTCCCTCCCTGCCTCCCTGCCTCCCTCCCTCCCTCCTTGCCTCACTCCCTGCCTCCCTGCCTCCGTGGCTGTTGTAAAGATGTATCGACAAACCATCACATAAGCTTTAGCTCTCCCGTTGGGTGGGGTTTTAGCTGAACCCCAGCTGTAGCTCCCTCTGCAGCAGAGGGTTGTGTGCATGGCAGGCTGTTGGTGTTCCTCGTTCTTGAAGAGCACCAGGACACATGAATGTTTGCTCAGCTGGTTGAAGTGAATCATTCAGTGAACTGGGAAATGCACATTGCCCCTTCCTGGTAGCCTGCTTGCCATCCCTTTGGACTTGCCAGTCTTTGTCTCTCTTAATAGCCAGGCACATAGTAGGTACTTAATATTACTTGTGAATTGGTTACTTTTATTTAGTTTTGTTTAAAATCAAGTTGAATATTTCAGTCCAAAAATTAGGGAAAAAAATCAACAAAGGGTTTGATTTTTTTTTTAATCTTAATAACACTCAATGAAATGAGAGATGTTTGGACCTGGGTCAGAGCAGAAAATCAACACCTGGTTTCTTTTGTAGCAAATAACCCCAGTTTGCCAAAACTACATGGGGCAGTAAGAGGGTGGTCATGGCCAGGATGCCAGATGTGTTGTTCTGAAGAACAACGGGGCCTTGTGTCCACATTTTCTATCTATGAAAGGAATTCTGTGCACAACTGGAGCTGCCATGTTAAGTGTATCTGTTCCTAAAATGCCCCTTAAAAATTATAACCCCCTTTTAATGGGGAGCATAAATTCAGTTAGGCTGAATGCCAGACCTTCCCGACCTCAGCCCAGGAATTTTATTTTTCCATTACAGCGCCCTCTTTGACTGTAGCTACACCACAAGGGAACACTCAGCATTTTTAGCTTCTTAATTATTTTTAGTTGTAAATCTGGGCACAGAGGGCTCATTGGTTTATTTAACCTGGTCATCGTTCCCATTTCTCTACCATCAGATCTTTGTTCAACTTTGAAAAAAGGATTCTAGTGAAAGATTAGGCTTCTTTTCCTAGTTTTCCAACTGAAAAATATATATTTTTTTATCCTGAAAGGCTTATATAAGTAAAAGATATTTAAAAGGTGAATAAAAATTAGGCCTCTCCAAAAGCGAAGGACGCTGCGTTGAGACATGGTAAGCTCCCATTACAGATGGCTGTTGGGTGGAAGCTGGTCCCCCTTTTGGGAGATATTGAAGAAGCTTTCTGTTTAGAAGCAGTTAGAACTTCATTGAGCTCTGTGGTTCCTTCTAGCTTCTGAAAATTATGTGAGTGGAAGGCAAAGAGACTTCCTAGAGGGAGAGAGCACGTGTATGTGTGAATAATCTTTTTATTAGGAAGAATATTTGCTTTTTTTGTTGTTCTTCAGTCATATCTGACTCTTTGTGACCGCATTTGGGGTTTTCTGGGCCCAGATCCTGGAACGGTTTGCCATTTCCTTCTCTAGTTCATTTTACAGATGGGGAAACTGAGGAAAACAAAGTTGAATGACTTGCCCAGGGTCACACAGCTAGTAAGTGTCTGAGGCCAGATCTGAATTCAGAAAGATGAGTCTTCCTGACTCCAGGCCTGGCCCTCTATTCATCGTACACCTATGGGCTCCAGATTTTCCTACAGTTCAGCATAAGTCATGGAAATTCTCCAGGCCCCTATTCATTTATCTGGGTGCCTACCCATCTCACTGGTATTTTATAGTCAATGTTTATAAAATGCTTTTGGCTGTAAAATATTATCTTACACTAAAAAAAAAACCCAAAACAAGAACGATCATTTGTTCTCCAAGAGTTGTTACCTGAGTTCAATCCTAGCTGTCAGGTCTCAGGGAAAAAATCAGCAAGCTCGAGTGTGCCCAGTGGAAGACAAGCAGGAGGGTGAGGGGCTACAGGATCATGCCGTGTATGGAGTGGTTGAAAGGACTGGGGGTACATTTAGCCTGGAGGAGAAAAGAGTTGGGGGAAACATGATAGCTGTCTTTAAATACTTGCTCGGCTGTCACAGAGCACAGAGATTAGATTTGTTTTGCTTGGCTCCAAAAAGGGTTGGAGATGGCAGAAAGTCAGATTTAGGCTCAAAGGCTCTGAGATCTAGAGTTGGACAGGGCCCCAGAGGCCACCTACTCCAGTACCCTTATTCTGCAGATGAAGACTGGAGGTCCAAAGGGGTTCAATGATTTTCCCAAACTCAAACATGTAGTAAGTACTGGAGGTGGGGTTCACCCCAGGCCCTTAGCTTCCACTGGTAGTCTTTCCCACTGTACCAGGATGAGTGCAGCGCCTGAGGTAGCACAATTAAAGGGAAACAGGCTACCTGAGGTAGCAGGTTTGTTTCTCCTCATTTCAAGTCATTAATTGATCAGTCAACAGACGTTTACTGAACCCTCAGCTAGGTCTCAGGTGCTGTGCTGTGTACTCGGCATTAAAAATACAAAGATTTAAACAATCCCCATTTGCAAGCTTGCATTCCTGTAGGGAAAACATGTACCAAATTGCCTATGAGGCCCCTTAGTCAGGTAAAACCTCTTGCAGAGCAGAGGCCCCTTCTGAGATTCTGTGACTCTTATCCCACATCCATAGATAAAAGGAATGTTGGGTGAGTAAATGCCCATTTAATGACCAACAGAATTAGTGGAGCTACCTGGAGCATACAGAATGTAGCTTTAAAAATATGGATTCCTTTCAGGCACTGTGGTCAGGTGTGTCGGCCCCGCACACGCCTTGGTGCAGTTCAAATATGGAGAGGCTCGGGTGGTGCCCATGGTCTTCATCACTCCTGTGGGTGGTGCCGTGCCCTGTCCAGTTCTACAGGTATGAAAAGTAGCAGTTCTTTAAAATACTTTTTCCACTGTTCACTCTGTTCTTCATTTGACGCAGCACAGAAGTCACAGATGACACCACCACACTTGTATTTTTTTGTAAAGTTTGACTTTTTATTGACTCTATTTATTGAAGAAATATCAGCTCCTTTTTCTGTGGCTCAAAGCTACCATTTTCCTCTTGCCATGTTATAGTTGTTTAAAAAAAATTTTTTTTGCTTTTATTTGGAGGAAGGAAGGTAGGGCAATTGGGGTTAAGTGACTTGCCCAAGGTCACACAGCTAGTATATGTTAAGTGCCTGAGACCCGATTTGAACTCAGGTCTTCCTGATTCCAGGGCTGGTGCTATATTTGCTGAGCCACCTAGCCACCCCAACTAATTTTTAATTGTTTAATTAACTTCATAAGACGTAAATAATAATCATATTGACTTGCTTTTGCTAAAAATATTATTACCTTGTTTCCAACGGCACATAGGGTAACAGAGGGGCTACAATTTGCCCATAATTTATCATCTTTTCTTAACTTTACAAGAATAAATTAAAAGTAATTTACAACCCATGCACTTTCCATCGCTTTCCCTTGGCATTGCATTTAGCTAACTATACCTTCTAGACCTTAAAACATAGTTAGCCCTCAAAAGTTTATATGACTCCTATTTGAATGGGTAATATTTGGAGAATCGCTGTATTTTCTCATCTAGTTGTGAATCCATAAAAGATTTAGTGGGTCTGGTCACATATCCCTTATATCACCCTAATTCTATACAGTCAGTTGGTGATTTAAAAAAGCAGATGCAGAAACAAGCTTTGGAAAGATAAGTTTCATAATGATTTGTTAGTTTCAATTACCACTTGTTTGGTGAGTCAGTTAAAAAGTAGTCTGTCAAGTCCAATAGCTAGGTGTCGCAGTGAATAGAGCACCAGCCCTGGAGTCAGGAGGACCTGAGTTCAAATCCGGCCTCAGACATTTAACACAAACACAGAACTAGACGTGTGACCTTGGGTAAGTCACTTAAGCCCAACTGCCTTACCTTCCCCCCTCAAAAAAAAAGCAATCTGTCCAAAAAGTATTGAATTAGCACAAGCAGAACATCATACAGAGTTAACAGCCACAGTGTGTGAGGACTGATTTTGAAGGACTTAGCCCTTCTTAGCAATGCAAGGACCTAAAACAATTCCAAAGACACATGATGGAAAATGCCAGCCACATCCAGAGAAAGAACCATGGAGTCTGAAATCAGAACGAAGCAGACTGTTTTCTTCTTTGTTTTCTTTCTTTTTCTTTCTTTCTCATGGTTTTTTCCATTCATCGTAACTCTTCTATCCAACATGACTAATGTGAAAATGTGTTTAATAGGAATGTATGTGTAGAGCCCATATCAGATTGCAAGCTGTCTTGGGGAGGGAGGGAGATAAGGGAAAAATTTAAAACTTATGCAAGTAAATGTTGAAAACTAAAAATAAATAATTTAATTTTGAAAGTATTGAGTTCTGAGTTATATGGGATCTTGGGGGTCGATTCCTAGTTTATCCTTCCTGCTTAGCGAGGTGCCTGGCCCATAGTAAATACTTAATGATTGGTAGAATAGTTAGTTGATCTCTGGGACAGCATCCCAGAAAAGCAGAGTTTCAATGGAAATGTTTCCTAAGGCAACCCATTCCCTTTTGGACCTCCTGTAATTGCTAGCAAGATATTTCTTATGGGGAGCTGAAATGTTCTTTGGGGCAACTCCTACCAGATTTTAGTATTTTTGCAATTCAGTTCACATTAGGGACCTACTGCACACAAGGCACAGTCACAGATATTGGAGACCCAAAGACTGAAAGTAACAGTTCTTGACCTTAATGTTCTATTGAGGTAGGGAGATACAATACATACATGTATACACATACACACACATACACACACACACACATATATATATAGGAGATATATAAGTTCATTTTTAAAAGTGGGATGTTATAGAACAAAGGAGATGATATACTTTCAACTGGGGGTAACTTCAGGAAGATGACACAAGCAGGTCAGTGTTCTTTTTAGAATGTCTGTCCTTCTGCACCATATAGAGTCACAGGACTCGGACTCAGATACTGTGTTGGTCATTTACAACCTATGTGACCTCTTAACCTCACTGGACCTCTGTTTCTTCATCTGTAAAGTAAGACATTTGGACTGGATGATCTTCCAAGGGTCTCCTCAACTCTAAACTTATAACCCTAGGAATAGTTCAAGGAAGCCATCATGTGTTGTTGCCGAATTGTTTTAGGTGTGACCAATTCTTCATGACACCATTTAGAGTTTTCGTGGCAAAGATACTGGAGTGGTTTGCTCTTTCCTTCTCAAACTCCTTTTACAGATGAAGAAACCCGAGGTAAACAGGGTCAATTGACTCGGCCGGGGTCACACAGCTAGCAAGTGTCTGAGGGTGGATTTAAACTGAGGAAGATGAGTTTTCCTGACTCCAGGCCAGGTACTCTATCCACTCCACCACTTAGATGCCCAAGCCATCATATCATACCCCAGTCTTCTCTTCTATAGGCCATGAATTTGCCCAACTCTTTGGACAGTTTCTTGTATGACCTTGTATCAAGTCCCATTCATTTCCTCTGGATAAACTTCGATTAATCAATATCTCTCTCAGAATGGGACTTTCAGAAATGAGTACAGGGCTCCAGATGGGGTCTGACCATCAGAGAGTACCCTGGAATTACTAGAACTGTGATCTACTTATCATCCTTGGTAGTCTAGAAAAACCAATTTCTGTTGTTTTTCTATATTAAAATCTGCTAGTGCAGGCGTAGGGACAGGGCCTGCACGTGTGTGTTCATTAGTATAGGGAGACCTCAGGCGAGGAAACTCCTTATACCAATTCAGGTTGACCTTTTCTTCTTTCTCTGCAACTTAATAATATTAGAGAGTTACCTACAATCATGGACATTTAAATGATTTGCCCATGGTCACACAGTCAGTATGTGTCAGAGGCACCATCCAATCTCAGGTCTTTCTGCTGGTGGTAATGAAAACTTTTGAAAAAGTTAATGTTGCCTAAACTTATGTAATATCATTGTGTGTTTATTCTAAAAGAGCATAACTCTACGAAATATATTCTTTGGTACAGGTTGGAGACTATGTATTTGCCAAAATTGTGACACGAAAAGGCTATGATTTCTATGTTCCAGCTATTATCACAGCAACACCCAATGAGGATGAGCCATATGACCGATTCTATACTGTCTTGAAGTGTAACAACAGAAGAGTGAGTAGGCATATGCCAGCACAATGACACCGGGCAGAGACAAGGTCTTGGGAGAGGGGGAGAACAGTTTGGAAAATAGTCATTGTAATAGCTCATCTGGTGCCTTTGTGGTGAGAATTATTATTTTTTTTTTGGAGGGCAGTTGGGGTTAAGTGACTTGCCCAAGGTCACTCGGCTAGTTTTTTTGTGTTAAGTGTCTGAGGCCGGATTTGAACTCAGGTACTCCTGACTCCAGGGCCAGTGCTCTACTCACTGCGCCACCTAGCCGCCCCCGATGTGGTGAGAATTATTAAAACCCTGACATAATTGAATTATGTTCTAGCTGGGTGTAGAGGATTCCATGTTTACAGGGGGGAAAATGGCATTACATTCTGCTGACATCCAAGGAGGTAGAGTTGTATGTTGAAATGCATGAGAATCACTGCCAAGACGGTTGGTTGGTTGATTAAGAACTTGTTGTGTTGGGTGCCATCCACAGAAACAGCAACAACCATCACAAAAATGCTATATAATCTTCCCACTGTTTTCTTTTTAAGGTTATACTTACTGACATGGACACAGAACAGACAAATGGACAGTGGAATAACCACATTCAGCAGGGGTAGTAAATCTAGGCATATCGTGTTGCTTTTGGAGAAGGTTTACTGTCACAAGAGGATGAAAAGCATATGAACTTGGAACAATGAAAGCATAGGTTAAGGCACACAGAAAGGTTGACCAATCAGCATTGATTAAGCTCCTACTGTATGCTAGGCATTAGGGATACAAATATAGTGAGTTCATCCTAAGGCAGAGGGAGGGAGGAGAAGTCAATTACTGTATATGTAGAATAAATGCAAGGTGGTTGAATACAAGATGACAGTTGTTTACAGGGGAGAAATCTGGTGATTGGAGTAAATGGAGAAAATGTACATGTAGGCAGGATTGCTTGAGCTTCAATTAAGAATATGAAACAGCCCATCATATCCTGGAGAAGGGTGATAGAACACTGGGTAAGGACAAAATGAGAAATATTAGGGAGGTAGCACAGTAAAAAAAAAAGGACAAAGAAGATACTGCCTTGGACGGTGTGGGAAGAACAGAGGAGTAACTGTGCAGGCTGTCGGAAGCTGAGCAAAGAGCAAGTCTGGGAAAGATGTAACCAGAGTCTGACCTGAGCAAAGAATGTTGGGATTAAAGAGTAAGGGGCAGATGTGTGAAGAGGAGTGGATGGATGGGTGAATTTGGAAACCAATCTATCCTTGGGGGGGAAGGACAGAGATGGGTCAAAGAGGACTTTGATGAGTGACGCAATTCAACCATGCACAGATTCTTCACCCTGACCTTGAACTGCTCTCTTCAGACCTACCCTGTTGAGGAGAATGGCACAGAGAGCTTGGCTCAGTACTAGAATAGGGCAGATTGGGGTTGAAATGTGTCCCAACGTGGACTATTACTGATCGAATGTTCATTATTGTTGTCATTCTAGGACTTTTGCCCCAGAAGTGGTCTTATTAAAATCAGCCAACACAAATATGCATTCTCTTGTTCCTTTATAAGTTCTACACCAATGAAAGAACCCCCGAAGTAAGTATGCTCTAACTTCCTACTTCCTAAATTAGATTGAGCCTTACACCTTCGTTCTCATCCTTGGGTGGACAGCAATTGTCCTTTAAATATAGAGAGGGAAAGACAGAGATAATGGCACATTTTGCCTGAAAATGCTACTGATTCTATCCCTTAATCTTCAATTGTCTATTGAATGCCTATGTTATATCCATGAATATTATTTCAAGATCCTTGGTAAAAGCACAGTCTTAGATGATTAATGGCAAGTAGCTCTCCAACTGTTTATTAGGATTCGAGAGAAGCAGTTTCTACATAAAAGCAGGGTTAGACTAAGTACAGCCTCCATTCAAGTTGTCCTCTGGTGCTGTGGAGGTGACCCTGTGCTAGCACTAGAAAGAACAGCCAAGCTTAAAGGCAGGGCCAGGTAAAATGTATGTGTGTGTCTCTTTTCTGAATACTAGCCTGGCTAAGTTCAGAGGGAAATTTGGCAGCAGAGTGATTCATCTTTTGGCCAGGACAACACTTAAAAATCAGCTATGAACTCAGGAAGACCCGAGTTCAAATTCTGCTTCAAACATCAGCTCTGTGACTCTTAGGAAATCACTTTAGCTGCCTGCTGGCTTCCCCCTTGGTAAAATGGGGGTAAAAAATAGTGTCTGTTTCTCCCGGGTTGTTGTAAGAGTCAGATGAGATAATGTTTATGAAGCGCTTTGTAAACTTTAAGCCACTTGACACATACTAACTAATATTGTTGTTATTTGCAAAGATCAAGACACTTAGTCACACCAGTGAAAACTCGACATATTAAAACAAGATTAGGAAAAGTACAGGCTTTAAATTTCCTTAAATACTTTGCCCTCTGTATGTACATAATCTTGCTCCCACTTAACCTTTCCCCACTTGATTCCCGTTCCCCTTCTTCATACTCTCACCATTCCAGATACAGTCTCTCCCTTTTTCTCCTTACAAAACATCCCATGTCCTACTTCCCAGTCTTTGCAAGGGTGTCCCCATGCAGCTGTGTCTAGAGTGGGCTTCTTAGGATATCTCTTAGAATCTCCATTTTCCTTCAAAGCACAACCCAAGTGTCCATTCCTAGGTGAGGCCTCTTCTGATTTGGTCCAGGCATGCTCCAAGATAAGTGCCTTCTCACGCTTGAAATTACCCTGTATATATTTTCTATTCTCAGTTTACATATTACATCTCCCACCAAAATGTTAGCTTTTTGAAGGTAGAGACTTTCCTTTTGTATTTGTGTACTTTGAACCTGGGACAATGCTTTCCATACAAGAAATGCTTAAAAAGCAGCAGTTACATTCAAGACAAATATAACAAGGACCGAGGCAGCTGGCTGGTGCAGTGGGTAGAGCAATGGATTTGAAACTAGGAAGACTCGTCTTCACGATTTCAAATTCACTCTCAGAAACTACCTGTGTGACTCTGGGCAAGTCGCTTAACCCTGTTTGCTTCAGTTTCTCTTCTGTAAAATGAGCCAGAGAAGGAAATGGAAAACCATTCTAGTGACTTTGCCAAGAAAACCCTGAAAAATGGCACTGCAGAGAAATTATTAACCCACACATAAGATGCTCTAGCACAGAACAGGCACTTAAGAAATGGTTATTGATTGGTTTGGATTTTTGGGTTTTTTTCCGCATCTGTTTGTGAAAAGCTTTGTGCTGGGCCCAGTATTTACAAAGACGAAATAAGACTTGGTCCTTGCCCTTGAGGAATTTACAATTGAGTAATTCAGACAAGCCAACCTGAATAGGAGGTAATATGGCCCAAAAGAGCAAATGGTATCACAGCATGTGGGTGAAAAGTATTTTTTATTTGTGGTGCTGGTAGCTTGTCCATAATTCAGCCACATAAAATAGCCCTGACTTCCTAGTGGTTACATTCAGACATCTGAGGCGATTGAGAATGGCTGAATTACAGAACATTTATACCGAGGCAATTGCGTGTCTAATGGGCAGATTCACAATTCGACGTGATGTTGACCAAATGATCTTTGTCCATTGCTTCTGCTTTCTGCTGTGGGGTTCTGCATAGTTAGTTAGCTAATACTTTTCTAAGCCACCATAACTTAAAGACAGTTAAATCTTCCCAGCCTGCAAATCTTTATTTAGGAACCCAGCAAGAGACAACAGATCTAGAGCTGTTTGCATCAAAGGTTGGCAGCTGTTTGACTTGCCTCTGCAAGGTCACTTCACTGGGGAATACAGAACCCAGTTCTCTGCCATGAACTGTGGACGTTCTATGTACACACTGTTGTTTTGTTGATGCTGAGCCATTTCATTCGTATTGGACTCTCTGCAATCACTTTTGGGGTTTTCGTGGCAAAAGTTTGTCGAGGTTTGCCATTTCCTTCTCTAATTCATTGGGCAAATGAGGTTAAATGACTGGCTCAGGGTCTCACAACTAATAAGTGTCTGAGGTCAGATTTGAACTCACGAAGGTGAGTGTTCCTGATTCCAAGTTTGGTACTCTATCTACTGTGCCACCTACATTATGGGCACAAGTCTGGCCCCCAGGAGGCAACTTGCTTCGCGGGTGCAGCTGATGGGAGGTCCAGAAGCATCCGCTTGGTCATACATTCTTCCATTGGTGCAGCTGGTACCCAGATATATGCCCCAAAGGAAACAACTGTGTGAGTTAATTTAAAAATTCTTCTGTTCTGTCCAAATGTGTTTTGAAATTTTCTGAGGGGAGAGAAAAAGCACAGTCCCTTTAAAAATTAAAAAGGGGATCTGCCAGAGGCTCTTGCCAGGCAGATTCAGTGCATTCAGGGCCTGCTGTAGCAGAAGGAAATAACAACTAGATTCATGGAGCTTATGGCCCAGAAAGAAACAGAGACAAATGATGAACAACTTCAACAGCAAAAGTAGGAGGGAGTTTGGAGTTAAATGTAGAAGTGTGTGGTTGCCAGAGAAGCTTCTTCCTGAATGGAGAAGAGGAACTCACCCTATGAGGGCTTCTGCCATCCACCATCGGTCAGCCTCTTTTTAGGTAAACCTTCAGTCTTCGAAGGTTCATACCAAGTGAGAGTCACAGCAAAAGCAAAACATCTCGGCTCTGACGGTGTGAACAGGGGCTGAGGCTGGGGGCTGAGCGCTTACCCCCCTCAGCTTCTGGAGAGCGCTGAATTGGAGTCAAAGGACCTGTGTTCGAGTCCTTTGGCTGCCTGGGTGACCCTGGGCCAGCCAGAAGGAGTCTCTCTGGGCCTCAGCTTCCTTTCAGGACACATCAATGTCGAAAGGAAGAAAAACTCCCAGGGAGTCTCCTGTAGCCACCCTGCCTCCCTGCTCTCTGATCCGTAGCTGAATCTCCCTCAGTTTACTCTGGTGCATTATTGAGCACCCGTAGAATTGTTAGGAACACTCTTCAACAGCCCAACATCATACTATGGTGTAACCGTGTGAGTAGGAAATACTTGCGGGGTAATACATAGCCTGCATTGGTGGCTCTATCTGCTTCCTTCCAATTTCCCATGGTCCCATTTTGTTGCCTTTTCCATGTGGTACTTGTGGACTTCTTATCCTTTTAAGTACAAGATGCTGTGTACAAGACACTGTGCTAGGCACTGGGAAAACAAGAGCAGAAACCAGAGTCCCTGACCTCAAGAAGTTTCCATTCTATCTGGGTTTGGGGATGGGGGTGGGAGGGAAACAAAATTCGTACATAGATAAGTATATTAAGTAAAACAAGGTAATTTCAAGGGAGAGGCTTTCATGGTGATTTTGAAGTTACTGCATGAGAAAGGTAACTGGAGGAAAGAGAATGAAAGTATCAAGTTATAGGCCAATGAGCTTGACTTTGAATCCCAGCAAAACTCTTTGTTAGAGAGCTTGTTCATGGAGCATCTGTCCAGGAAAAGCTGTGATTGTTTGACACTGAGAGTCGTTCATACCACAACCTCTATTTGCTACAGCCCTGAGGCTTTTCAAATGGAATTTACCAGCTCTGGGCCAATGGACTTCTCATTTGTAGGAGAATACCAAAATGAATTATTAGAGAGCCTGATAATGAGCATTTAGGAGAAGCAACAGGAGCTTTCTTTGCCTCCTTCATTTCTTCTGACTCTTGAGTTTGGTGGGTCATCGTCAGAACAATTAGTCGAGTTCCCTCTATGAAGAGACAGATTGCTCTATCAAGGAGATGTAAGGACAGCATAAAATTAGGCCCCTCGAGGAGCCAATATCTTATAATCGAGATGATCTCAGTCTTTGAAACAAAGTGTTGCCTCATCAGCCAATCTAGGGAACTCGCTATTATGGGACTCAGCACTTAGAACTTGAGGCCAGCATAGTTCAGCCGGTGCATCTGATCTGATGTAACTGGTAGGTGTCAGGCCAGTTTTAGACATCTCAGTGCTGTAGCACTGACCCAGCATTTCATTCTGGATGAAAACACCAGACCATAACCTCAGCTGTAAGACTCTCCAAGCAAAGTGGCTTCTCCTGACAAGGTCTCGCTTTTGGAAGGAATATGACTCTTTGGAAAAGTTAGAAACATTGGATCTAATAAAATGAGAAATAAGGCTGGTTCTTTTTCCTTTCTTCAGGAATGAAAACTCAACTTGAAAGGAGATAGTTGTATTCCTGATTAGTTAGACTTATATCTGCCTTTGGGGACCAGCAACATTCTTTTAATACATGAGCATAATTCAGTGGTTCTCAACCTAATGCCCTGACCCTTTAATACTTGAATGTAGGAGTATCTGGGTGTACCTGCATGTGGGTGGACCTGCCTGGAGACAGATAAAGGAGTGGTGTCTTGGTTCCTAAGACCATCAGAAATATGTGTTTTCCGATGGTCTTAGGCGACCCCTGTGAAAGGGTCGTTCGACCCCCAAAGGGGTCGCCACCCACGGGTTGAGAACCACTGGCACGATTGTTTAATCGCAATCTGGAGAAGTTGGCTTTAAAGAGAGCAATAATGTTCTGATGTCTCATCTGTAGCCTTGGTTTGGTCTCTGGTTCTATCTTTACATTCCCAATTCCTCTTTCACAAAACATTAGCATCTCATTCACTTTGTTTCTTGAGATCCATTTGGTGGTTTCCCAGGAAGCCATTTTGCTCTGCAATGATACCCTGATGGGCATCATAATTTTCAAGTTATTTAATGTTCCTCCTTTTATACCACATTACCTTGATTCACACTATTTTCCCTGCTGTGGCTTGAGAAAGTCATTGACTGAAACATAAAGATTCAATGCTGTCTGATAGGACTTTAGATGAATCACTTCCCATAATCTGCCACTGTAGGTAATGACTGTTTCCTCTTAGAGGAAGCTGTGCATTTGAAGTCATTAAGCCATGCAGTCACAATTGTTAAGCTATTGTGTATCATTAACTAGTTTAGTAATTTCAGTGAATGGCAGGGGTCCATTGGCTCTTCTTGGAGAAAAATATGAAGGATCAAATGTATCATTTCCAACCCCATTCTTTGAGAGCCCGCTAAGAGAAACCCAAACCGTTTTGCCTTCACACCAAGCTTCTGCTCCTGGGAGTTTTTATCATCTGTGTTTCATGATCCAACTTTAAAGTTTGAGGAGAAAGAGAAGAGTGAATAGAAAGGGGCATACCGCTTAACTACCTTTTTGATACAACAGTAAATTTTTGGAATAAAACTCTTCTGACAACCATGGTGGTACGGCGGAAAAAGTATGCTAACTTTGTGGTCAAAGGACATGGGTTTAATCACAGCTCTGCTATTTTCTATGTGCCCCTGAGCAAGTCATTTCTTTATCTCTCACTTAACCCTGTTTACCTCAGTTCCTCATCTGGAAAATGGGCTGGAGAAGGAGACAGCAAACCACTCCAGTACTCAAGAAAACCCCAAATGGGGTCATGAAAAGTTGGACATGACTTAAACCAACTGAACAACAAGAAAATGTCTAGACAGTTGGATGAGAAACTCGCTCAGGTCCTTTTCTGTCTCTAAAATCTGAAAATAATTGTTTTCCTTATCCACTGCTAAGTATCACAGTGGCTAGAATGCTGGAACTTGAATCAGGAAGACCCGAGTTCTAATCTGATCTTGCTCAATTACTAGCTGTGTGACCCGGGGCAAGTCACTGATCACCTTTGTCTGCCTCAGTCTCCTCATGTCTAAAATGGGAATAATACAATAGCATCTGCTTCCCAGGGTTATTGTGAGGATGAAATGAAATGTTCATAAAGTGCCTTGCAAGTCTTAAAATGCCTTATAAATGCTAAGTCACTAACAATTGTGATATTAGACTAGCAAACCTTGATCCCTGTTGAACACCGTACCCTCATTAAGTTAAGGCTATGCTTATGAGTGTCGGCACCGGACCCTGCTCCTCAGCCTCTTCCACTCACTAATCTTCGTCCAGGCACGGCCCAAGGGTGAGGCCCTTCTCCATTCTCCCAGCTAAAATTATCTGGTTTTATTCAATATATACTTACTTGTCTCTATGCTGTATCTCCTCAGTAGAACGGAAACTCCTTTATTTTAGACTGTATTCTCTGTACCTTGAGCAGAAAAAACACTTAATAAAGGTCTGTTTGATTAAACTGAACTTAGAGTTTAGGATACACACTTTGAGAGGCACAGAGCTTACTTAGTGCACCGCCCAGGGCACATAGTAGGCATTTTGAAAAATGTTTATTGATTGAGAGTTTATTGACAGAGAATGCACTTAGAGCAAAGGTTTGAGCAAGGAAGGAGAGGCCAATGCTGATCACATGAGAGACATAGTTTTATCTGAAGTCGGTTTGGAATCTCCCTTTGGAGGTTCCCTGGGCAACATCATAGAATATCAATTCTTATCCCCTGATTTATATGTGGGAAATTTGAGACCCAGAGAAACCTTCTGTGAAGTGATGATGCCCAACTCCTTCTCAAGCTCTCTTTTTATTTCAGTGAGGGACAGACATTGGTTTATTTCCCACTATTTTGTCCTCTTCCCTGTGTGTCAATTATTGTCTTCCTTCCTTCCTTCCTTCCTTCCTTCCTTCCTTCCTTCCTTCCTTCTTTCCTTCCTTCCTTCTTTCCTTCCTTCCTTTTTTTTTCATTTGGCTTGCATTATCTATTCTACCTTGGAATTCTTACATCCTGGGCCTCAACTAACTGAACCCATTTTCATTAAACAGATGGTTTGACTTTTGTGCTTAGATAAAATTGGGGAAAGGAGGGTGTTCATTGGAGGGTGTTCATTGGAGGGTGTTCATCAACCACCCTCATACTTTCCTCATAGTAGAGTTTTCTTTGGGTAAGTTCATGGATGCTTGTTAGGGAAGTAGAATAGTTTTATGCCAAATATCTGCTTCTTTCACAAAATTGCATTTTATTGTGAATTATCCCAAGCTTATATCAAAGCAAACCATTTTTTGAGTATAAAGGAGTTCCTGGTTATTTGACTAAAGATTCATCTTGATCATACTTCCTAAGCACTGTCTATTTTTTAATTTAATTTTTAATTTATGGAATAAAACAAATATTTCCATAACATAGTATAATAAAGAAGATGATTGCACATGAAAATGTCAATCTATCATGTACAACTTGCTATTCCTTTTAAATATATAATAAAGTTATCATGTAAATTTCTTTTTTTTTCTTTTTATCTTCCCTCCCCTTACCCCATCCTGGAGAGGACTATCACTAGACACAACTAAGTATATATATATATATATATATATATACGCATACACACACATACACACAGTACATGTATACACACATGTATGTATATATGTAATCATGTGTGTGTATTTGGACACACCTATATGTGTATAAACGCATATGAACATATATACACACATGCCAGTTTATGTTTAATGGTAGCTGTGTGTGTGTATGTGTGTAAAATCATTCTACACGTGCTTCTATTTATCACTTCCTTTTCTGGATGCAGATAGTATCTTTTTTCATATGTCCTTTATTTTTAATTTTGAGTATCTATCATAGTCAAAGTGACTTAGTCATTCCAAGTCATTCTTAAAGCAATATTGCTGTTACTGTATATAGTGTTCTCTTGGCTCTGCTCATTTCACGCCACTATTTCATGTAAGTCTATGTTCTTTCAAAGGAATGAACATTTATATCAATAGAGAGGTCCTTTCCCGAGACAAATTCTCCATGGCCATTCAACAGATTTGAGAAAAACCCAAGCAAACAGAACTTCAACCACATTTAAATAATGCTGTTCTTTGAGAGCTAAGCAAAGGATCCTGCTAGAATATGTACAGTGTATGGAGCCAATTAGAAATGTGGGCACCCAAAGCAAACATTGTAACTTGTTCCTATGGCTGAGGACTCAGAGAAACCTCCTGTGAAGTGACCATGCCCCACTCCCTCTTAAGCTTTCTTTTTATTTCAGTGAGAGACAGACATTGGTCTATTTCCCACTACTGTGTCCTCTTCCCTCTGGTGTCAATTATTGTCTTCCTTCCTTCCTTCCTTCCTTCTTTCCTTCCTTCCTTCCTTCTCTCTTTCCCTCCTCTCTCTTCTCTTCTCTTCTCTTCTCTTCTCTTCTCTTCTCTTCTCTTCTCTTCTCTTCTCTTCTCT
>CM053600.1:8958840-8974126 GCA_028646575.1 Pseudocheirus occidentalis
AAGCAGCCTGGTGAGGCCCCCCCCCCTGGTTCCAGCAGTTCCCTTCCCCCACTGCTTCCTTGCCCCCGGGGGCAGAATGGCCGAACTGCTTTTACCACTTCCAAATTAATTTTCAAAGTTTCACTTTGACTAACTGACTCTGATGCTTTAAAGATACCCTTAGGCAGGTGCTTTAGATTTTCTTTGAAGTAGACTCAAGCTGTGGTTTGGCTGTGGTTTTGGGCTGACCCCGTCTCTCTGCTCCCCTGCTGTGTGAGCTGCCCCTCTCCCTTCCCCGTTCCTTATGCCTTGGCAAATGTGGGGGTGCTGGAGGCTGTAGAACTGCTGCTGACTGGCTGCGGTGCCCCCTTGGCTCAGCTCAGCCTGGCTCCTTCCCACCGTCCCAGGCCTGGCCCTGGTCTTGGCTTCAGGCTGTTTCAGTCTCCACTCCGGCCTGCCGTGATGAGCCCCTGCTGCCGAGCTGCCTTCAGGGAGAGATGGGTTCTCTGTATTTTTGTGAGTCTGAGACTCCTAGACTTTATCTGGGCTCATAATTTTATGGTTGTTTTGGGTGGCGGTGTGGGAGCTGTGGGACCTTGCTGCTTCTACGCTGCCATCTTGGCTCCGCCCCCCATAATTCTGTCTTAAAACAAAGGGAGAAGTGATTCTTATTAGAGCTCATTGAAGACAAATCTCAGTCATTTTTATCTAGACTTCTTGCCTGTGCCCAAAGGGCTATAAAACTGTGCAGACTCTTTTAACCCAACAATACCACTTCTAGGGCTGTATCCCAAAGAGATCATAAAAATGGGAAAAGGATGCATATGTACAAAAATATTTATAACAGTTCTTTTTGTGGTGGTCAAGAATTGGAAGTTGAGGAGATACCCATCAAATGGGGAATGGATGAACAAGGTGGGGTATATGAATGTGATGGAATACTATTGTGCTATAAGAAATGGGGAGGTGGGCTTCAGAAAAACCTGGAAAGACTTATCTGAACTGATGCTGAGTGAAGTGAGCAGAACCAGGAGAATGTTGACCAAATCAATATCTCCTCTAATTCGTTCATCATTTAATTCTCTCTGCATTGTGGTCTTTTCCTTTCCTTTATGCTTTGCAGATTTTTATTTCTATGATCATTTTATTTATTAATTCTATCCAATGAAAGGTTATGAAGTACTTACTATACATTATATAATTTCCCAGACACTGAGGAAGATAACAGAAACCAAAAAGACAGTTTTTGCCTTTAAGGAGCTCACAGTGTGAAGACATAAATGAGCAAAAATAATGTAAATTAAAATATTGGGAGTGTTTGAGAGCATTCCATTGGCTTCTGAAGTGAAGCAAAGTAGAAACAGCTACCAGCTAGAGAGACCAGAGCAGAAATGGCCCTGTGGCTCATCACTTTGATAAGATCAGCATGAAGTGTCCTGAAAAGAAAGGCATCTTAAGGTAGTCTGAGCAAATTGTTGTGTTTGGTTTTTTTAACCTTAATTTTAAACATGAGAAGACTGAGTCTCAGAGGGTTTAAATGACTTCTCCAAAGCCACATAGCAAATAAGTGTTTGAGCTGGGACTTGAACTTTTAGCAGGCAAGGGCCATATATAACGAGCTCTGTAAAATATCTTGTATAGTCCCATGAACTATGGGGGGTATTTAAAAAGTGCTATTTGTGATGCTACTCTTGGGGAAATGGTGTGTTTTCACATGATGTACTCTAAGGTAATTAGCATCCAAAGACTCCCTATCCAATGTACCAAAAGTCCTCAGACTTGGCGCTTGAAGGACATCCAGGCAATGTGAAACATCCGAATCCAAGTATTTAGGAAATTAAGTGGCCTCTAAAGCTCCGAAGAGGAAGTCATTTATCTTTTCCAGAACATCTTACACAGTTTATTATTCACACAATCCAAGTGACATTTAAATCATGTAAATTCCTCTCGCTCCCCTCCTAATGGCCACAAAGCACATGTTTGCAGCTACACAGAGCAATAAATAAGATCTATTAGAGCAGAGAAAGGCATTTCACATTTCCATATTGCTCTGTTTGAATAGAGCTTTGAATCTATTTCTCTCCATTCATATTCTGACTTGTTCTTATAGTAGACGACTCTACACTTGTTATATTATTCATTTTTATTTTCTATTCTTTGTCTCTAGCCCTGTTTCTGTAGCTCTTTTTCCCTTTCTCTGTTCCCTCTTTTTTCTTTCTTTTTCTTCTTCCCTCTCTCCCTCTCATTTTCTCTACTCAGTCATGCAACCACGCCTCAACCACCTTCTCTTTCTTCCTGAAGAGCCCCCTTCTCCCATTGGTGAATTTTTTCTGGAGCCTCCGTTTTGAAGAAGAGCCCAAACCAGCTATTCTTCATTCTCTATCATGACCCCTTTCAGCCCCATTTTATGTATTGCCTTCCCCCATTAGCTCCCTGAGAACAAAGACTGTCTTCCCTTTTGCTTATATTTATAACCCCAGCACTTAGTATAATACCCTGGCATATATTAAAGATGTACCAAATACTAGACTTGACTTCCTTCTTTCCTTCATCCCCCTTTCTCCCTCTCCTCTCTCTCTTTCTCTTCCTCCCCACCTCTTTCCCTTTACTTCTTCCTCCTGTCCCTTCCTCCCTCCCTTTTCCCCCCTCTCATCTATCCTTGAAGAATACTGGTTTCTTTGCCCCACAAGAAAGGAAGCAAGTTAGTTGCTCCTTAACCATTGGTTCAGAGAAGACATGCCCAATTGTCCAAAGGAAAAATGAAGAACCAGTGACATCACATAGCATATCACCTGGAAGGAGGGGTTTTTCAGTGACTAGACATGTGTCTCATATTCAAAAGCAAAAACTTTACAAAACAGCTATTTGATAACAAATGTAAGATGCATTCATAGGTTTTGACACAGGTATTTTCAGAGGTGCATGGGATCTCATTACCCATAGGATCTCCCATGGAATCTTAGAGTAAGAAAGGACCTTAGTGGTCTTGTCCAAAGCTATACCTGATTCATAAATGTTTTTTCTGCTTTCTGAGAGAATATAGCCAGAAAAGAAGTTTCTCACTTAACTTATGTCTTAGGAACCCAACCAAAAGATGAACATATATTAAATATTCCTAGAGGATCCCCTGTTCTATTTATAGGCTCTACTATATCCATTCTTTCTTCTCTCACTATTAATGACTGTCAGAAGTGAGCTTTGGCACCACCCCATTCACAGTTGTACATCCTGCAACCCCATCCACTTTCCAGTGATAAGAGAAAGGCCCTCAGACCATTTTGTCACTGCGTCCCTTAACCATCACCCCTTTCCTCTCTCCTCTTCATTACTTCTATTCCTAGGAGCAGAATCTATTCCAGGCAAAACACTGATTTTTTTTGAAGCTCCACCTCCCACCAGTCCCATAATTGGGCTCATATGAATGAGCCTAGCAAGTCTTATCATTCTCAGTTGCCAAAGAAAATTGAAGATAATCACCATAAGATAAGCACTTTGCCTCTGTGCACAGCAAAAATGTTAACTAATTTAAAAATGAGACTCTTTTCCCTTCCTCGGAAACATTCATTTAGTCCATCTCCTTGTCTCCTTACTTTGGCTTTGCAACAGAATGGAATTAACAAGGGATGTTAGCCTCTTTTTCCAGGATGAAATCTTAAACTTTTAGAACAGATAAACTATGCTGAGGGAAGATTGATTCATAGTTGACTATGGAAAGCTCTTACATCATACCCTTCATTAAGACAGTCCAACGGCATTTCACTTGTCAATTCAGAGAAGGAACTTAGAACCTGTTTTGGAGACTCAAAACTAAACTGAAAACTACTGTTCTGGTATCATAGGAATTCACGAAAATATAGTGCTGGGGGAGTGCAGGTGAGTGGTGTGGTGGATAGAGCACTGGATTTGGACGCAGGAAGAGTCATCTTCCTGAGTTCAAATCCAGCCTCAGATACTTACTAGCTGTATGACCCTGGTCAAGTCTCTTAATGCTGTTTGCCTCAGTTTCCTTATCTGTAAAGTGAGATGGTGGAGAAGGAAATGGCAAACCACTGTAGTATCTTCACCAAGAAAACCTCAAATGGGATCAAGAAGAGTGAGACATGACTGAAATGAATGAACAACAGGGTAGGGAGTGACTTTGGAAAGCGTGTCATCATAGGACTTAGAGCTGGAAGACTTAGTGAGGTCAGCCAGTCCAACCCCTTCACTTTAAATATGAATAAAGTGAGATTCAAAGAAATGAGGTTAAGACTAGCCCACATTCACATGTAAAGTGTACGAGTTCACAGTACCAATTCAAATCCATGTCTTTTAATACCATGTTATCTGGTATGGCTAGGATAAAACTTGTCAAATGTGCTGCGGTAGGTATTTCTTCCATGTGGGTTGGTTGTAGATTGCCACCGAGGTGACTTCCATGTCTTAAACTTTGTAATCCTGTGATAGATGAGTCCAGTAGCTTTTCCATTACACCATACTATCCAATATCCTAATGAGGAAACTGGAGAGTGAAGGTGACTCATCCAAAGTCTCACAGGTAATAGTGACTGAGCCAGGATTAAAACCTACATTTACTAACTCCTAGTCCAAGGCTCTTAACCTTATACCAAAATGCTGTGGGGCCAACTGAAAAGATGTGGTCCAATTGTTCACGAAAAAGATTATCTGGTTACCCCACAAGCTTGCCATGGTCTTCGTCTTTCAGCATTTCATTGTCCTTTGCCCCTGCCCAAGGTTACTGTAATATCAATGGAATATGAAGATGTTCCCTGCCTCTGTAACCACATGTGTTCAGTCATGGATGTCTTACTGCTTTGGGCTCTGGCCCAACTGCAATACATCGTGAGTCACAGAGTCCATTGTGGGAGGAACTTGCCTAAAGGGAAGATTGCTTAGTGGAGGCTTGTTTGCAGGAAGGCTTTCACACCTTTTGGAACTAAACTAATTAGGCACTAAGTCTTAAGGTTTGTGGTGCTTTCGGGCTCTAGCCTATTAGTTGAAAACTATATGTACTGAGAGGTTGGTATTTTACTTTGGAGGTTCACTTAGGAGAAGGACCTGGATTCCCTGGACAGAACTCTGAGTAATTTGTTCAGAGCCCCCTGGCTACTCAGAGGTTTGTGCTCTCCTTATCTGGTGGTGTATGGCGGTGGTTGCATTACTTTGTTCAGCTAGTAAGAGCCCTCCATGTCTTTTGAATCTCTGCTGATTTCTCTTTTTTCCTACTTATCTGTAATTAAAGTAAGATTGTTTTGTTTTGTTTTGTTTTTTACTTTTGGAGGGCAATTGGGGTTAAGCGACTTGCCCAAAGTCACATGGCTATTTTTTGTGTCAAGTGTCTGAGGCTGGATTTGAGCTCAGCTACTCCTGAATCCAGGGCCAGTGCTCTATTCACTGCGCCATCTAGCCACCCCTTAAAGTAAGATTGTTGACCTCTTTAAAAGTTGTCTTCCCTTTAGAAAAGCAGATCAAAGAACCTGCGCTAGCAGCCATCCTGGGTGTGCTAGGGTGCTTGCTGATACAGTTAAGAATTGTAGTCACTCCTTCTACTGTAGCATCTCATAGGAAAAAGTCACCTCCCCATCCCATAGAATGGGATGTAAGTTCTAACATGGGCTATTTTCTCTATGAGTTCAAGTTGAGGGATGCACATGAGTGCCAGCATTGTAGAGAATTTTTTTAAATTTTGCATTTTATGAGCAGAAGCAAGAGAACTTTGTATACAGTAACAGCCACATTGGGCAATGACTGGTCTTGATAGACTTGGCTCTTCTCAGCAATGCAAGGACCTAGAACAACTCCAAAAGACTCACAATGGAAAAAACCATCCACATCCAAAGAAAGAACTATGGAGTCTGACTGCAGATGTAAACTTACTATTTCCTCTCCTTTTCTTTTGTGGTTTTGGTTTGTTTGTTCTTTCTTGTGGTTCTTCCCATTAGTTCTAATTCTTCTTTATATCACGACTAGTATGAAAATGTGTATATAAATATATTAGTGAATATAATTCACTATATTATATATTATTATAATATAATATATTAATATTATTTATTATATTACAATATATAATTATATATTATATAACTAATATACTAATATTAGTTATTATATTATATATAAATAAAATATTAACATTAATATAATAAAATATTAATGAATATAATAAAATATACTAATATGAATGTATAAGTAGAAGCTATCTCAGATGGCACACCATCTTGGGGAGAGGGGAAGAAGGGGAGGGAAGAAAATTCAAAACTCAAAATCTTATGGAAGTGAATGTTGAAAAATAAAAATAAATTATGTAATAAAGTTACTAAAATAACTCTGTAACCTTAAAGACTAAAAAAATAGTAGTTTATTTTCTTCTCAATTACATGTAAAAACAATTTTCAACATCCATGTTTAAGACTGAGTTCCAAATTCTCTCCCTCTCTACTATCTCCCTCATTTAGAACCCGTATAGCATACAAAACATATTTCCGTGTTAGTCATATTGTAAAATAAAATATAGACCAAAATAAAAACCCAAGACAGAGACAGAGACAGACCAAAATATAGACAGAAAATACAGAGACTGAGAGGGAGATAGACAGTCATACTCACAGAAAGACAGAGACACAGAAACAGAAAGAGACAGACAAACAGGAACACAGAGAGAGACAGACAGACAGACAGACAGACAAAGACAGGAAAAGAGAGGTAGAGACAGAGGATCCTACTTTACTTTTTCTTTTCACATCAAAGCCACGTGTATATCTTAACATAGAGACAAGATTCCTTGGTTCTTCAGCACTGCTCCATTCCTACAGGGTTTGCGCCTGAGTATTCAGAGATGTTGTTTAGTTCTTTACATTGTATCTGACTCTTCACAATCCCATTTGGGGTTTTCTTGGCAAAGATAATGGAGTGGTTTGCCATTGCTTTCTCTAGTTCATTTTACAGATGAGGAAATTGAGACAAACAATGTTCAGTGACTTGTGTAAGGTCACACAGCCAGTAAACGTCTGTGGCCAGATTTGAACTTGGGAAGCTGAGACTTCCTGACTCCAAGCCCCAAGGCTCTATCCACTGTGTTACCTAGCTTCCCGCTATATTCAGGGTATCCATTGTATATTCAGAGGTTGATACAGGAGAGAAGCAAGAATGATGAGAGACGAGCCAGCATCCTCCATTTTTGTTACATTTACCCCATTATAAAATGAGAATAATAATATTCAGACCCTGTATAATTTCATAAGAAGATTGTCAGGATCAAGAAATTTAATGTTTTAGAATTCTTTGAACTGTGTTGTACAGTGGGGGAGAAAATTCAGTCAAAAGGTCTGGGTTCAAATTCCACCAGTGATGCTTGCTAATTGTGTGATCTTGTAAAAGTCACTTATCCCACCTCCCTGAGTCTCAGCCTCCTCAGCTATAAAACTCTAGGATTGGAGTAGACAGCCTATTGAGGACCCTTTATAACTTAGATATGTGAAATTCACAGTGGCTGTCATGTCTGACTTCCTGAGATTTCTAGATACTTCCTTGTTCATGAAGGTAATTCACTTCATGTTGCTATGGGAAAACTCGATTATGCAAAAGCTTATCAACTCAAAGGCAATGAAGCAATCATCTCCTGTGGTCTTATATCCTAACTCTTAAGGATTTGTATTTATTTTTGCAGTGTTGGTACTTTTCTTTTCTCCTTTCACGCACACACACACACACACACACACACACGCACGCACACACCCCTCTCTCTGCCACTCTCCCCATACTAGTCTCTAGTGTCCATTTACCCTTAGAACCAGACTCCTTTGTTATGTAAAGACCAGTCAAAGGAATTGAGTATATGTTAGTCCATAGAAAAGAAGACCTCAAGAGGACATTGTCGCTGTTTTCAAGTATTGGAAGGGTAGTTTTGTGCAAATAGAATTAAATTTGTTCTTCCTGGACCGGGGGGTACAACAGAAGGAAGAAAGAATAGCTAAAGTTTCAGAGGTAGATTTTAGATTGATGTCAGGAAACATTTCCTGAGAATTAGAACTATCAAAAAGTGCAATCAGTTGCCTCAGGAGGTTTCTGAGTTCCCATCACTTGAAGTAGGTGCTGGACAATTGCACTTGTCAAGGCTTTTGTAAAGGAATTCTTGTCCACATTTGTGTTGGACTAATATTATAGAGGGGTCGACTAGGTGGCACCGTAGTGCACAGTGTGCCACCATCTTCCAGAGTTCAAATCTGGCCTCAGATACTTACTAGCTGTGGGATCCTGGGCAAGGGACTTAACCCTGTTTGCCTCAGTTTTCTCAACTGAGTTGGTGAAGGAAATGGTAAGCCACTCCAGTATCTCTACCAAGAAAATCCTAAATGGGGCCACAGAGAGTTGGGCACAACTGAAACAATTTAAAAGCAAAAATGTTATAGAAAATGTGAAGACTTGGAGCTATTACAGCTTCCTTCTGCTTGTATGTATCTCTTAACCCTGGGAACATGCTTAGTACTTGAACCCAAGGTAGGAAAAAAATGCTCTTCAAGGTGAATTCTAATTGGACAAAGTATGGGTGGATCCCTCAGTTCTAATAGGTGTTCTATGTCTATGGAACAATTCTTAGCACTGGTCATCACATCTCTAGGATTCATAACACTGTGGAGAAAGGGGAACCACATAGTACATCTCTGACTGCTTAGGGACATCTTGGAACAGCTAACCATAAAGCTATGTGAGAAAACTTGGGTAGGCTTTATTTATCAGTGTGTTGGCAAATGTTTAACAACTAGCTCTCCAAAATAGGCATCCATGACACAATATAAGCTAAATTTGTCTTATTAACATTTTTCTCCATTACTTTCTAAAGTCTAAACAACCAACAGAATAACCAATCATGACCTGATTCAAAGCATTTGCTGATTTTTGCAAGGTACAAATACTCACACTGAAAATTTTAACAATTGGCTGTCGTAAGGGAGTTTGAACTAACTCCAGTATACCCCTGAACCATGGGAATCTTTTGAAACTGGTGGATTATACCAAGACAATGAGATTGCCTCTAAGGTATCTTCAAATTCTAAGATTCTGTGATTCTGTGATCATATAACTTGTGAGCTTGGTTCCTAGGTTACACTGTGGGTACTCTAAATTCATCTAACCCAAGGCTTAATGTTCAATCCATGCCTGTTCTGTACTTATCCCATCACCATCCTTCATTCTCACTGAAGGAATTCCTGAAATGTGAATTTAGGTCTAATTCAATGATCATATGATTCTGTGAAGCATGGATTGAGACAAAAGTCTCCAGCTGTTGGAAGTTTCCAGCGTCCTAATTGTGGCCTCCTCAAGTCAAAATGGTGATACCTTTGATTTTTTTTGCTTTTATCAACCAATAGTCAAGAAAATCTAGAATATTCATGTGTGAGAACCATTGAGGCCCATGTGACATTCTAGAGGGCTGTTATATTTACATTTTCATATGTACTTATGTACAATTTTTATATTTATATGATACATTTATAGAGGGAAGTCCAGGGAACATGGGAAGGCTGGCAAGAACACTGGGTTTGGAGTCAGAGGATGAGGGTTTGATTCATAGACCAGCTAACATTGCATATATGACCTCATCCAAGTTTCTTTCTCTCTTGTGTTTCAGTTCTCTAACCTATAAAATGAGAAAGTCAGAATGATTTCAGATGCACTCCAGCTGGCAGTCAAGTCACTGCCAAGTGAGTCTTACTCAATCTAGTAACTGAATCTCTTTCTTTTTTTTTGACAAATCCAAGGGAGCTCAAGGATCCAACTTCCCAAAGCAGAAGAGAGGGAAAGAAAGTAGAGAAGAAAGCAAAGAATAAAATGAAAAGAGGGGGGAAAGTATGGAACAAAAGAGGAAGAGTCTGAATGAAAAAGATGAGTAAAGATTCTAATGAAAAAGAAAAAGAGAGCAGGGCTAACCTCTAAAGCAGGAGTTCTCAAAGGAAATGCGGGTTCCATAGACTGCAAATTGTATGGAATTTATACTTGCAAGCCCAGGTACATAGAACAATCTCTGAACTCTTTTGTACTGTACCCTAATTCCTCACAGTAAAGAACAATAAAATGTTCAGAGCAAACCACCAGTTAAGAGGGAGGACAGGCATTGCCCAGAGCACTTCAGGCTAAATGCAATTCATTTGAGCAATGGGTAACAAAATCTTAACAACACAATCCTGGTAGCTACAGACAGTCCTCATGAAGTTTCATTTAAAAGGGAGGAGGGGAAGATAATATCGGTCCTCAGAAAAAGAAGAAAGTGTGGCGCAAGATAGAATGTGATGCTATAAAAAGGAAACTCAAAGACAAATTGCTCTAAGGAGATTTGAGAAGGGAGAGGTCACTTTTATCTGGAGGCATCTGGAAGAGCTTCATGGAAGACGTGGCAACTGAGCTGGGCTTTCACAGAACAGGTAGATTTCAATAGGTAGTCATTCCATGGCCAACATTGGCGTATGGAGTTGAAGGACTGCTAGGGAAAAGTTTACCATACAGTTTGGCTAGAACACAGAATGCGTGATAGTTCCCCCTCTCTGGGAAGCTCACCCAGTAACCTGATATTGTTGGCCTTCAAAATGGAGGTAGCTTAAATATTAGGAGAATTAAGAAGAAATGGAGAAAGTATGGCTTTATCTTCCAGACAACGCCCTTTGGACTTGATTCTGATTATTCTTCCAAGTCATTAATTGAATGATTAAATTAATGAGAAAAACTATTGCTTGGTCTTTACTGGAATTTACGTCTTCTCTCCATGCTAGATAACTTTTCTCTATGCTTCTGATTCAATAGAAGAAAAACAGCCGGTTTTGCTCTCCCTCCCCCTTGATGGTGAGTAGGTGCTGACTGAGAGACAGAGATGGAGTGATGTAATTCTTGGCTAGATAAGTATATGAGTAAGTTCAAGGATATAGGATAGACTAAACAAGATGGAGGTTGAGATAAAATGAGTCTCTATCTGGCTGCCAATGCCTGAACCCCAGTGCTCCACAAAGGATGAACAAAGTCAGGTGGAATGTGTGGAGTCCTAAACAGCCTAGTCAAGCCAAGAACCAGAGAGACAACTGGAGGTTGCTGTCTGTTACAGATGTGGGAGAAAAGTGGTAGCCTTGAGAGCTAGCCCCAATTTCTAAGCTTCTATATCTCTCTCCTCCACCATTTGTACTCCTGGGAGGTTGAGGGTTGAATAGTATTTGGAAACTGTTGTATTCCCTAAACTCTTTTGCGGGTTTACAAGGGTGGTGGCCAGGTGAAGTTAGAAGAATGGAATTATCTTTTCTTAAAACAACTAAGTTAAAAAAAAACCCAATTAAGTTCATAATGTGCCTATGTATTAGCTAGAAGTGGCTGGGATCTTAGGAGAAGCTAGGGGGAAGATTTTTCATTGCACAATTGTCCCTTTTTATTCTTTACAAAGGATAAAATACTATATACAGTTGAGCATGTTTGCTTTTATGGTGGTTGTGGGGTCCATGAAATCTCATTAGACCATAGTCATGTGAGTAAGGCTCAGTGAAACAGCAGATTCAAGGAGAATATCAAATTTCTGGTAGATTGGTCAGTAGAATAAAAAGCTCATTCTTATTGGGTAGATTCTCAAGGATGACACCCCTCAAATTAGAAAGACACATGTAGCCCCTCAGGGAAAGGCCGAGCCAGGGGATGGAGAATCACCTTTTTTCTGAGAGCCTTAGAGGACCTGATACTTTCCCAGGACTTGCTCTAGCACATGGTGGAGCACAGAACTGCCAGAGTTGAGCATAGGGCTTTCTAAGGACTGGCCCTTTGGGTGAATTGAAAAAGATTATTGATTAATAAGGTCATCTGGTGGTTAAATAAAAATGAGGACCACAGATCACAACAGGTAAGTAGCTAAGCTTTGACTCGAGGCCCAGGCCCTGGGATATCAGGTCAGGTGCTTTTCCACTAGCTTTTGGAGGGGACAGAACTTTCATCAGATACCTCATGACTTCGAGCCTTCGTGGGTATGTAAGTGCACAGAAGTTCCCATTTTGATTGTAATTTCTCATATGTGGAACTATAGTCTCTGTTTAAAGAAGGGGGGGCAGTGATTTCTTCTTAATAATCGATCTTATTGTTATTCGTCCAGGGGTTACTGATGAAGAGGAAGGAGACAGTACTTCTCTCTTCTTGTGTGTGAAACAACAGAAGTGCTCGTGGAAACAACCACAGCTCTACATCATGGCCTTTGGGTGCTCAAAGCTACAAAGTGGTAACAAACACATGGCACGCTGCTTAAGAAGTGCTTCCAATTTAAGATTTTTATTTTGGTTCTGTACTTTTGATGAGAGGTTTATGCAACTGATAGGAAGAATTAGGAATAGCCCTGAAGTATTCCAAGGCGCCGGTAAATCAGGTAATATTGGCCTAGTGAAAAATAGGATAGTATCTGGAGTGAGATCACAATCCAAAGTCATAGGTATGATGCACAATAAGCAATTTCACACTTTGGTTTTAGTCAGTCCTACCTGGGTTAACAATACATCGACTTCCAGAAAACTTCTACAACCCATTGACAATAATTTGGGTAAAATAAAGACACAGTAGCTCCAAAGCCCAGAGCATAAAGGTGACCCCAGAGTGACCAGGGGTTTCACTTTGTGGGAAAAGCTCCTGTCTAGCTAGAGAAATGAAGCCTGGGAAGCAGAATGGGATAAAGTATGATCAGGCAAGAGCCAATATGCTGTTTATTTTTTTTTTTTTTAAAGCAGAAGAGTTTGGGAAGGTAAATGCAGGTGAAAGGTTTTGCTTGTTTGTTTCTTGGTTGGTCTGGGCCACAAACCATGAAAAATTTACATGGAAATGAACCAGATATGTTACTTCATACAACAAATGTTAGTTGTTCCAACCAAAGGTGAATGTCTCATTTTACCAGGGGCCAGAAGTATAGTGGCTATGACGGTCTCAAATGATGATCAGTAAACCCCTTGTTATTTTCAGGCTCCCCCCAGAGCTTTGAGTGGGCCCAAAGTAAGTAGAGGTAGTGCAAGTGGTGGGTTAATGGAATCTGTCCTAAAGATCGGTTTTAGAGAAAAAGAATTAAGTATAACAACTTAAACTGACTTTTTGGCATGCAGGGTTTTAGATTGACATCGACACTTTGGGAAAGTTTTAATCTGGGGAGCGTAACTTTTAGCATATTTGTTACTGTTCTCCTTAGAAACACTGTTTGGGAACCATCCTCCCCTTGACCTGCCCCTTGCCTTGGAGCAAGATGTGTGTGTCTCTGCTGCATAGGGACTATCTTCTGAGTCTGAGGATAAGACCTCTCGGGATGGCTTCTTTATGTCAAGTTTCTTCTTGTTCTTATTCCTTTTTGAATTCTCATCTGTTGCATCTCGTAATGGGCCAGTATCAACCTCTTCAAAAGGAAAGAGCATAAAATCAGAATTCATTTCTTCCTCCTGCCTAGAAAAAAAAGTAATTGGAGTTACATGGAGTCTGCTGAGGGGCACAAGGAAGACAGACGTGTCTAGTGACATGTAAACTCTGAGAGGAGAATGACTACTTACCCTCATTTGGATTAGCCTCCCTCTCCCTACTTCTGCCATCCTGACCCACCAACATCTCTATCTGCTGGTACGTGTCATAAAATTGTCCAAATTTTAAAACACCAAAAACAAAATAGAGCATGCCAGTGAAACACAAGTCCTGGCAGATTCTACCAAGCTAGAAAAGTTTTGTGCAGGATTAACTGGGGGAGGGTGACCGGGGTTTTACCCAGAGTACAAAATTTGGAAGGTGAGTACTGATAGCATTTTCAATTTTTCAGCATTGTAGAAATAATAACATTTAGCACACAGTTGGCAAGAACAATTGAAAGTCAGTTACCAGAGAATGGACTGTAATAAACTTCTTCCTTAACCAGCATTGTTTGCCTTGCCCACCCCCTCCACCCAAACACACACACACAACACACCTTGTGTTACTTGCCTAAAGAGCAAAAAAATCATTCATTACAGTTTTGAGTATCACCACTGAAGAATTATATGCCAACAACCATCTCTCCAAATCTAGAACAGCTTATCACTAGGTTGGCTCCCAGGAGGTGAATTTTTAAAATATACCAACTCTGGAAGACCATGTATTAAATTATGATCTGAATCAGCAAAGGGAGTACCCGCATAGATGAAATCACAAATCAGTGAAGCACTAGTGTATACAGTTTTCAGTTAGCATGATTATAAAGTAATGGTATCCTGATGTATATTTAAAAGTAATCAGAAATGATGCATCCATGTAAGTATTGGGACCTTAAGAGTGGGGATGGCCCTTAAGAGTGCACACATACAAGATTCTGTATTCAGTCAATGCTGCCCCTCCTTAGAACCCTGGGAAATGCCTGTATCCAGTCTGTTCTCACGACTGTTGATGAATCCCCCCAAAAGCCTTGCTTTATTCCTGTGTGGTCATACCCTGACTCATATTCCTTTGGGGGCCCCAATCAATCTATATCCACTTTAATCATCCATTTTATTTACTGGATTTATATTCTTATATAATATTATTTACATTTAGAGCCAAATATGGCTCTCAATGATTTTTAGACTAACTCGTCTCTAAAGTCCCTTTTAGCTCTAAATCTGTGATTCTACACTCCGTGATTCTGTGGACATTGAGGATATTAAAAGTAAACAGCTTCAAATGAGAAGTTTCCACAAATGTTCTGAGCCACAGCACCATTTTTAAATGATACATATCACCTTCCAAGGAAACTACAGCGAAGGGCAGTGGTTATTTATACATATAGGTTGAGTTGTTCTGGTATGCTTAAAAAAAAACCAGAAAGCAATATTGTTTGCTTGTCTTCTTGGAAAGCAGAGACATTTCCTTCTTATTTTTCCTTGTTTTGATCAGGGATAGGTCCTGCCAGAGCTACCACAAGGGTGGGATAACTAGAGTTTTTATCTCAGGAATCTGAAATTTAGAGAACAGCTCTTGTATTTCTTCAGCAGGTTAAAAAAAAGACCAATCTTTCCATCTAGTTAGTAAAAATTACTGTTTAAGAGAGGAAGCAACCAGATAACATGCTTCCACCCTGCTGTGGCCACACCACAGATAAGCTCTTTCAGGACCTAAATCCATTATCAGTGCCTTTCAGCATCTCAAGGGCTCTGCCCATTAATTTTGGATATCTCTGTCCCCTTGTAGAGGAAATTGTCCTCAAGTCCCTCCTCCCATAGGGTCTTTTGTGTCAAAAATCTCCTCCCCTCATCCTCCTAAGTCAAATGAGCTGAATAAGGCTGATATGAGCATGTATTTCCTGCTGCTTATAAATGAG
>CM053600.1:8974626-9009398 GCA_028646575.1 Pseudocheirus occidentalis
TATCTATCTATCTATCTATCTACCATCCATCCATCCATCCATCTATCTATCTATCTATCTATCTATCTATCTATCTATCTATCTATCTATATTTGGATATGGCCAATTAAAAATGTTTTGCTCGTGTCATAGAACCACTATCAGGATGCTCATTCCCCTGCCCCCTTCCACACTTCTCTTAACACAACTTCCAACTATATTGATGTGATTTCCTGGTCATCTAAAGGCATAATAAGACCACCCATGTTGAATTGGATCCTTTCAAATGTGGAGGGTGTCCTAAGACCATTTGAGTCATTACAGTCTGCTTTCCTAACCAGATGTATTTTCAGATGGAGATGTTCAGACTGGGTCTACCCAGGTTAAGTGCTAGAGGACGTTTTTTGAGTGTCCTTTCTATGCTGGAGCTGAGTCAAGCGCCTTGTTTTCTTCCAACATTGAATCTGAACTAAAAAGGCACTGTCCTGAGTCAGGCCTGTTCTTAACAGTTTGATTATTCATAGCTGTTAAAAGGTTCCTGCCCTCTCCCTGTGGTCAGGTGGGGAAAATGGGAAGGACACACTATTTATGTTTGTTCATTAAGAAAATGAAATTTAATTTAAAAATTATAGACTCATATACATAAATTCTAGGTTCTATCAATGCTCTAATTCATTAACGTATTAACATTACTTTTGCATCATTTAAATAAGGGAAAATTTTTAAAAGTGGGGAAGGCAATTATTTTGTGAGAAAGGTGCCATTGGGGTGGCTAGGTGGTGCAGTGGATAGAGCACCTGCTCTGGAGTCAGGAGGATCTGAGTTCAAATCCAACCTCAGCCCCAGATACTCACTGGCTGTATGACCCTGGGCAAGTCACTTAACCCTGATTGCCTTACCAAAAAAAAGGTGCCACGATAGAAGATTTTGATAGCACAAAAAGCAACAAGTTGTTGCTCTCTGTGTTTAGTTCAGTTATTTTTCAGTCATGTTCAACTCTTCATGACCCCATTTGGGGCATTTCCTTTTCCAGTTCATTTTACAGATAAGGAAACAGAGGTAAACAGGGTTAAGTGACTTGCCCAGGATCACACAGCTAATTAGCATCTGAGGTCAGATTTGGACTCAGGAAGATGAGTCATCCTGACTCCAGGCCTGGAGCTCTACCCATTGGGTCACCTATCTGACCTTTGTGCAGTCAGGCTCTTATTTGCTACTCATACCTGAAAATCTCGTTTCTTCTACTGCCTTTCACACTAAACTAGGGGAGCTGAGTAATTATCCAACGTCCCATTTTACACTGTTTAAGGAAATGACTTGACCATGCTTTATTCTGAGTATTTTAGCAAAGATGCAGACAATCGGGAGTGGCTGGGGAGGGCAACCAGGATGGTGAGGGCACTGAGGACCGTGTCACCGTGCAAGGACTTTTGAAGGACTCTTCATCCAGACTCTGGAGCAGAGAAAACTTGGGGAAAAGTGGCAGTTGTTTGTCAAGTATTTGAATGACTACAGGATTGGATGACTTGTTTGCTTGGCTCCAGAGAGAAGAAGCAGCAACTGATAGAAGTTATAGAGGAGCAGGTTTCAGGTGAATGTGAAAAATGCATTGCTGTGGCTCCCAGCACCCACACCCACACTTTCTCCTATGGATTTTCTCATTCTAATATCCCACGAACACACTCTGAGAACTGACTCTCACTGAAATCACTTCCTCTTCTTCTTCTTCCGTGTTGCCACAGCTTGAATGTCCTGCCAAACTGATTGTGGCAATACTATGCTCTAGATTCCTCATGTACAAAATGGGGGTACTGGGGTAGCTAGGTGGCACAGTGAATAGTGCATCAGCCCTGGAGTCGGGAGGATCTGAGTTCAAATCTTGCCTCAGACACACAACATTTACTAGCTGTGTGACCTTGGGCAAGTCACTTAACCCAATAGCCCTGCCCTCCCCCCTCCAAAAAGCAAAAAACATATAGATATGGGGGCACTGAACCAGTCCTTCACTGATGTTAAACAGTTGAGACACAGATTAATAAAAAGATGCGTTCAGTGTTTTCAGTCCTATGAATTTTGTGGTATAAATTCAAAATAGTTAGATTTATTTTTTTAAACAACATATACACCAAACTTCATGAAACTATGACCATATTGAGTTAGTTAATGGTCATTCCAGAAAGCAGGGTTACAGGCTACATGAGCTCTCACTTGTCTCCTTCTTTCCTGTAGATCATGAATGAGCAAATTCACTTCTTTTCTCTTGTTCTCTATTTTATAATATGTTAAGCAAGATGGAAGATTTTGGACAAGATAATCTCTAAAGACCTTTCTAAATTGTTTTTATTTTATTCTGAACTTAAGAAATAAAACAAGCATCTCCATAATATGGTAGAAGAGGAAAGAGATGATCTTGCACAAAACTGCTAATCTATTACATACAACATGCTATTCCATTTAAACATATAATTAAGTCATTGTGTTACCTTTGATTCTTTTTTTTCTTCCTTCCTCACTCAACATTATGATCCTATGATATGTGACTTTTGGTCACTCATTGATCTGTTAGGTAGCATTTTGGTCTTAAATGATTTTTTCTTGTTTCTCACACTTTATGGTGATAAGGTACTTCAGTCAGGGAAAGTACTGGGAGGCAATTCAAGAACAGGATGGCTTTTACCATATATTCCTTTTTTAAAATGTCTTTTTCACATTATCAACCTTTACCTGGCACCATAGTCTTAAGGATGAATCAGAGCAAATGCTTGGATGGCAGTGAACAGAGCTGGAATTTGTGTGGAAAGGCCAGAGAAGTCAGAAAATGGAGAATTAGGTTAATAAGGAGGAGAAGGATGAAAAGTTGCAATGGACACTTTGACCACTGTTCCCAGCTCACAGATGTAGCAAAGGGATGTTGCTTTGGAGAGCATTAAACAATTATGATTACATTACAAGGCTTGGCTTTGCTGTCCATGGTACGCCAGCTTCTGGGCTCAGGGCCACAGCTGGAGTAAGGTCAAATTATAAGGTAGGTAAATTCTTCTTCCTCTGCCCCAAATACTGGAAGTGAAATATTGAATTCTCTGTTGCTCTGTGGCCAACCAACTCTTGTGTCTAAGTACTGTTGGGAATAGGAATTTAGTGACTGGAAACTCCTGATAAGGGTAAGCACTGGACTTGTGATTTCATTGGTCTAGGGAATTCCCTAATGAGAGGTGTCCATGTGCCAATGAAGGCAGCATCTGCTCTACAACTTAGTCTTAGAGGGTTGTTGAGAGTAGAGGCGTCTAACACAGGCCACATGTGTAAGCAACACTCCTGAGTGCCTCTGGAACCAAATTAAAATGTAATTTGGAACTACTTAACAAATTACAATGAAATACAGATAACATTGCATTTTAAAACTAAGTCAATATACCAGTGGGGAGATCCTGTGCACAGACTGGTGGCCCTGTTTCTATCTGAGCTTAACATCATTGGTTTAGAAAATTTAGAGGTTAAATGACTTGCCCAAGGTCACACAACCAATATATGTCAGAGATGGGTCTTGAACTCAGGTCTTTGTGGGACCAAGGTCAGCTTTAAATATAGCTTTCTATCTGCTACTCTGCTCTGTGTCTCCTGAATCAAGTTTTACCTAAAGTGGAATTTCTTCCTTCTGAGATTTTGCCTGCCTTTTCTACAGAAATGACTTGGCTTGTTCAATTGATCTGTAATTAGCAAATTTCTGCCTAAGCTCTAATGCCAACAGAGATTGCTCCCAGCTGTTGTTTGCAATAAGGTCTTACTGGAAAATCCAATTTCCAGTCTCATTACCTCTTCTCCCTTTCCTGATTATCAGAATCTGGGCTTGAAATACCCCCTACTCCAATCTTGGTTTGTTTGGGTTTTTTTGTTTGTTTCCTTTCTTAATTTCTCAGCATCTGGTCTTCATAGTCCAAATTTGAGAGGAAGCCTAATGCCTGATATTTGGAGTGCTGAACTTACTTTTAGGAATGCCTAGGTTAGAAGTCTACCACTGATATTTATGAGGTGTGTGATTTCGAGAAGTCATGTGACCTGTTTGTGCCTCAGTTTCCTAATCAATAAAACTGAGGGGTCGGACTAAATGGCTTCTTGGGTCCCTTCCAGCTCTAAAGCTATGATAGTCCCATACACACATCACTCTTTCCTCCAAACAACATTGTCTTCCAACTCCAAGTCTTTGAGATATATGACGTATTGAATATTTTACTAGAAACTCTCCGCCAGCTTGGATTTGATAAAATATGTTTTCCTTCTACCTTATTGTTCCTTCCATTTCTTTCCCATCCTGAGACATGTCGTTTCGGTTTAACAACACCTCCCAGCTGTTTCTGGGGAGTAAACAGTGATTGCACAACACTGGAAACAGGAGAGACTCAGTCATGTTTAAGAACAAAATTGGTTTTGTGGGGTTGCTTATGAGACTGTTTCTTACAAAAAGACTATGAATCACAAGTGGAAAAGAATGTGGGACTTGGAGTCAGGAGACCTAGGTTTGAGTCTTGCTTCACCCACTCATTGGTTGCATGACCCTGGGTAAATCAGTCATAAACCATGTACATCCAACAGGCTTTTAAGTTTAATCTGCACTAATCTCTCAGTGCCTCAACCCTCTCATCTGTAAAATAGGTGTAATGATACTTGAATGACTCACTTTGCCAGGTTGTAGGGAAGACACTGCTTTGTAAACCTCACAACACTTAAAAGCTGTGAGTTGTTGAGGTTGTCACATTAGACTGAATTCAGATTAACACTAGGGATTGCTGGGGAGCACTGTACTCCCCTCATTTCCCCTCCCAACCAGAAATGGGTGGGGCCAAAGTTCTTAGACTCCTCCTTTTGGGGAGAACTCAGTGTGGGACCTTCACACCAAGTCTCCACCACCCACCCTTTCCCTCCATCCTTCTCTGGATACTGGGAAGAGGAGAAACTCTTGACCCAAGAGTCTTCATCATGGCTCTCTTGGGGGGAGGGGTTAGAATTTGCTAATCCCTAATTACAACCCCTAGGAATTAAAGACTAGATAATAGGATGAATAAATAAAAAACAAACAAATTTTAAAAACCCCAGGTTACATTTCAATTCTGCTATTAGGATTTTTATAGCATAATTTAAAAATACAGGAGAAATGGCTCCTAAAATACGCCCCCAATTAAAGAACTTTTTAAACAATGGCCCAAGGGTTGTGATCCCAAACCCTGAGGAAGGAAGAAAGCTTCCAAATCAGCAAGCATCCTTCCAGGTAGCCAGAGCAAAGGTGTGCTGGTAAATGTTTAACAACTGGCTCTATCTCCAAATGTACTCAAGTTTAATCTGCATGAACATCTTCTCCATATCTTTTTAAGGACTAAGACAAAATCAACAAAAAAATTGACCAATCCCTGACTTTTTATCATTGGTCAATTTCTAAGGTGAATTTTTAGCTCACACTGAAAATTCAAGTCAGCTTTCAGTTGGAGCTGATTCCGGCACACCCCTGGTTTAGACCTGACCAGAGTTGTCCCATCACAAGCTCCTACATGGAACAAATAGGCATAAAGAAATACGTGTGTGTGTCCTGTGTACATTCCACGATTCTGCTAATTGTCAGACAATTGCCAGCATACCCCCTGGCTATTACACAGAGGATGTGGTACCTGATTCTCAGCTAGGTTAGTGCTTCTATCAGGCTCTCAAAGCCTGGAACTTTCACATTTGGACTAGATCCATGAGCAGTAGATCAAAATAAGAATCAGAGCTGCTGGGAACTGAACTCATACATTAATGAATGAAAATAAAACCCTCTGTCTTTGAAAAAGTCCAGTTCAATACGGGACTTTTAACAAAAACTCATTTAGAAGATGTGTGACATTCATCATTCAATTCCCTGTATACAGGTCTGCCTTTTATTTTTTTAACAGCTAACAGCCCCTTTACTACCATTCCAGCTAAGGAACTCTGCAAAAAGGTGGTGATTTGCAATTAGCTTTAGTTAACATTTCAGCAGAGAATTGAGGCTTTAAGATGGATAATGAACTACTTAAAATGTTGAACTGTTTTGTGGTGGCCAAGAACTGGACATTGAGGGGATGCTCATTAATTGGGGAATGACTGAACAAATTGTGGTATATGAATGTAGTGGAATACTATTGTGCTATAAGAAAAAATGAGCAGGTGGACTTCAGAAAAACCTGGAAAGACTTACATGAACTGATGTTGAGGGAAATGAGCAGAACCGGGAGAACATTGTATACAGTAACAGCAACATTGTAACAATGATTAGCTATGATAGACTTAGCTCTTCTCAGCAATAAAGTGATCCAAGACAATTCCAAAAGACTCATGATGGAAAATATTATCCACATCCAGAGAAAGAAGCATCAAGTCTGAGTGCAGATTGAAGCAGACTATTTGCCCTTTTTTGTATTGTTTTTTTCCTTTTGTTCTGTTTCTTCCTTCATGATATAACTAATGTGGAAATATGTTTTATGTGATTGCACATGTATCAGATTGCTTGCTGTCTTGGGGAGGGGAAGGGGAGAGAGCAAGGGATGAAGAAAAATTTGGAACTCAAAATCTTTCAAAAAATGAATGTTGAAAGTTGTCTATGCATGTGATTGGAAAAAATAAAATACTATTAATTAAAAAAAAGATAAACTAGAAGCACTTCGCTGTTACCAACCTATATCTTTCTCTGTTCTCTACTTAACCATCTCATGGCTTTAACTACTGCCTCAATGCAGGTGACTTGCCAATTTGGATCTCTAGCCCTGACTTCTTTCCTTACCACCAGACCTGCTTCTCTGGCTGCCATCCCTAAGTGTCCTGTCCCAATGTGGGCAGAACTAAGCCCATAGGTGTTCATAGGCCAGTGGTACTCAGGAGAGCTGACTCTCTAGAATTTAGACACATCAAAGCCCAAATCATCTTTCCTTGTTGCCCCCTCAAAAATGCCTTTTTCTTCTTTTTACTCCTTGTGATTTCTTCCAGTGGGACCCCCGTTAACCTACTCTCTTATGCTCAAAAAAAGGGGTTTTATCTTTTATTCTTCCCTCTTTCCAGTGGGTGAAACAACAGATACAGTGTTGGGCCTGGAGTCAAGAAAACCTGTGTTCATATCTAGCCTCAGATACTTACTAGTTTGGGGACCCTCAACAAGTCATTTAACCTCTGTATTCCTCAGTTTACTCAATTGTAAGATGGATAAATTACTAACTTTGAAAGATTTTCTCCTCTTAGCATTGCAAGTATCTAAGACAATCACAAAAGACTCATGATGGAAAATGCCGTCCAGGTCCAGGAAAAGAACTGTAGAGTTTGAATGCAGAGCAAAATACACTTTTTTGCTTATTTGTTTGTCTCTTCTTTCTTGTGGTTCCTCCCATTGGTTCTAATTCTTTTTTACAACATATCTAATGTGAAAATGTTTAATATGAATGTATATGTAGAGTCTATATTATTTTGCATGCCATTTTGGGGTGGGGGAGAGAATTTGGAGCTCAAAATCTTATGGAAGTGAATGGTGAAAACTAAAAAGAAATCATTAAATTTTTTTTTAAACCATCTTGTTTATTTTACTCAACTACAAAATGCTCTGGAAGGATTGCTGTGAGGATCAGATGGGCCATTTATAAAAAGCACTTAGAATAAAACTCAACACATAGCAGGCACTTACAAAACACTTATTCCATTCTTCTTTCTTTGTCTCTCTTGTCTCAGCCTTTCTGTTACCAAGTGCTTTAAATCCTGTCTTTAAAGGATGAGTAAGTTGTGTATAAACAATGTGCAGTTTCTTACGCAACATCTTTTTATCATACTATGTTATGGAAACCCTTATTTATTCCATAAGTTTCCAAAACAAACAAACAAATAAATACTGTCTCTATAGCATCACCTAAATCTGTGACCTCTTCTCCATCTCCACTGTGTATACCCTACTATAGATCCTCATTATCCCACAGGAAAATCCCAAGTAAAATCCTTGGTTTAGATTGGACAATTACAAGGTCACTGGTAATTTTGGAGAGCAGTTTCAGTCAAACGATGAGGTTAGAAGCTAGATGGGGGAGAGTTTAGAATGGAATGAGAGGAGAGATGTGCCAGGGACTTCCTTACTTTCTCCCAATATCTTGAAGTTTCCAGAGGACCACTCTGACTGTCCACTTGTCATCTTTACTCTTGCCGCATGACCAGCCCATCTTCTCTTCCTTTTGTACAATTCTTTGGCGATATTCTTTACTCCTGTGCTTTGGCATTCCTTGCTAGTTACATGTTCAAGTTTGGTCACACCCTCTTAAGTGTATGAGGCAAGATCTAAACTCAGGTCTTCCTAAGTTCAAGGCCAATGCTCAAACCACCTCACTCTCCAATTCCCATCTTTAGCTCTCTGCAGACATGCAAAGCCTCAATAGCAGCAGGAAATGTTAGTGCTGAAAAGATGGATCTTTGCTTTCAGGAGGAACTTGGAACCTGTGAAAAGGCTTTACAACTTCCTGAAGGCAATTCAGCCTGATCTCCTCCTGCTGTTTAACTCTGGGCCCCCTTCTTTATCTGTCTGGGCTGTCTGCCCTAGACGTGCACAATGATGAAGGGCTCTATGCATATCCAGCCGAAGACAAGTTAAAATCTGGGTAACAGACATTATCCAGTCACTTGGTCTTCCCTGAGTGGACAGACAGGTCAAATTCTTTTCAAGTGATTTCATATCTCTCTTAGGATTCTACAGTGTTCTAGAACTTGATGCAGCCACCACAATGTCATCTACAAACAGGAGCACCTGGGGAGACTCCTTAGTCACAGTGGGCTTTTGAATCTCATCCATCACACTGGTGAATACTTTTGGCAAGCATGTCTACAAGAACAATGGTATTCAATGGACAATTTTTTCATTTAACAAATTGTTTAAAGCACTGAACAACTGGGCCCATTTAATCTAGCCTATTTTCCCAATCCTATTTGATTCTAGGACCAGCTAAATGTCTATACACAGGACCAATCCAAGTTATTTGTCCTGATAAGATGCTTCTGCAATGGCATCATCATAGATGGGACAATTGGCATTCTTCAGTCATTTGATCTCTGTGTGAATTTCTAGGATGATCTCTTTTGAATGATCATGAAGTAGTCTTGCAATGTTTTGAAGCTTGACACCATCTGAAAATTAAAGCATCTAGTGCAAAACCTCAGAACAAGAATGAAATGAAAACTAATGGAGCTTAACAAAGTTTCCTAACCTGGGGTCCACAGACCTCCAAGGGCTCAATGGATAGATTTCAAAGGGTCTGTGAATTAAAAAAAATACTTTAACTATATTTTAATACAATTGGTTCCCTTCATCATTTTATATATCATATTTGATGCATTTTAAAGTGTTATTCTGAGAAGAAGTCCATTGGCTTTACTAGATTGACAAAGGTGACCATGAGGCAAAAAAGGTTGAGAATCTCTGCTCTATAAAGAATTCCTCTTGCATTTGAACTCTGCCCAGAGCATCTTCCATGACAGAGGTGGATGGACACATTCGGCCAATATATGTCTTCCTGTTTTTTGCCTCCTTGATAATAATAGTTAGAGAATTCTCCAACAAAATTATTTCTACTATTGTATCTCTAAAGCAATCTCTTATGATCAAAACAGAGGCAATTTTGAAAAAATTAGAACGCAATCAAGCATACTTAACACTAAAACACTGTTGAATACAACTTAATTTATGATGATTCAAAAGGCACTTGAGGATTTTATCTTGGAGGCATGATTATGAACAACAAATATCATTACATTCCTGATGAAGTGCGGGTGTGCCAGTTCTAGGCCATACAGCCCACAGAAGAGAATTTACTTAATCTGAGACTGATACTAAAGGCTTCAAGTGTTGGGTTTCTTTTAAACCACTGTCTCCCTCAATCTTCCCTTCCTTCTATCAGTCCTCTCTCTTTCCTTTCCTTTTTCCTTTACTACTTCTTCCTTCCCTTCTAACCTTCCCCTTCCTTTTTAGTCTCCTTTTTCCTTCTGCTGCCTGTAGGGCAAGTTAGATTTCTATTCCTGAATATGTTATGCCCTCCTTGAACCAAATCCAATGAGAATAAAGTTCAAACAGTGCTCATCTCCCTCCCTTCTTTCCTTCTATTATAATATAGTTTTGTGCTTCTTCATGTAATTACCCTTTGCTGCCTCCTCCTTTCATCTTTTCCCATTACAATCCTTTTTCACCCCTTAATTAGGTTTTTTATCATGGCATCAGTTAATTTATACCCACAACCTCTATGTTTATCCCTTTTAAATGTTGTAATAGGGGCAGCTAGGTGGTGTACTGACTAGAGCAGAGGCCCTGGAGTCAGGAGTACCTGAGTTCAAATCTGGCCTCAGACACTTAATACAAAAAAACTAGCTGTGTGACCTTGGGCAAGTCACTTAACCCCAATTGCCCTCCAAAAAAAAAGTTGTAATAAAGATTTACAAGTATCATCTTCCTATGAAGTGATGTAAGTAGTTTGCCCTTATTGAATAACGTGTTTGTTTGTGTGTTTTTCCCTTTCTTGTTTGCCTTTTTATGCTTCTCTTGAGTCTTGTATTTGAAAATCAAATTTTCTATTAAGCTCTGGTCTTTCCATCAGAAAGGTCCATAAGTCCCCTATTTAATTGAATGTCCATCTCTTTGCCTGGAAGATTATGCTCAATTTTGCTGGATAGTTGATCCTTGGATGTAATCCAAGCTCATTTCCCTTACGGAATATCATATTTCAAGCCCTTCAATTTAATTTAAAAGCTTCAAGGTCCTGAGTGATCCTGACTTGAATGTATTTCCATGATATTTGAATTTTTTCTTTTTGGCCTCCCACAGTATTTTCTCCTTGGCCTGATAATTCTGAAATTTGGTTATATTATTCCTTTGGCATTTTCAATTTGGGATCTCTTTCAGGTGGTGATTGATGGACTCTTTTGATGACTATTGAACCCTGTGGTTCTAGCAACTTGGAGAAGTTTTCCTTGATGATTTCTTGGAAAATGTTGTCCAGGCTCTTTTTTGTTATGGTTTTCAGGCAGACCAATAATTCTTAAACTGTCTCACCTGGATCTATTTTCCAGATCAGTTGTTTTTCCTGATGATGTATTTTATGTTTTCTTCTATTTTTTTATTCTTTTGATTTTGTTTGCTTCTTAATGTCTCATAGAGTTATTAGCTTCCACTTGACCAATTCTAATTTTTGACAAATTGTCCTCTTTAGTTAACTTTTGTACCTCCTTTTCCATTTGGCCAATTCTACTTTTTAAGGAGTTTTTTTCTTCAGTGTACTTTTTCCCCCCATTTTGCCAATTGTATTTTTAAAGGAATTGTTCAGTTTTTCTTCTACCTCTCTAATTTGAATTTTAAAATCCTTCTCGAGCTCTTCCAAGAAGGATTTTTGGGGTTGAGACCAATTCATATTCCCCTTTGAGGTTTCAGGTATGGGTATAAGTAACAATGCTGTCCTCTTCTGAATTTGTGTTTTGATCTTCCCTGTCCCCATAATAAGAATCTATGGTCTTTGATTTTTTGTGTTGTTGTTTTGCTCATTGTGCTTGCCTTTTTCCTGGCTTTTAAAGTTGATCTCTGTTTCTGGGACTCAGGGGGCACTAACCCATGCTTCTTGTGCAGGGGGTTGGGGTCTAGTTACTGGCTTTGTGTGCTGGGGCCTCAGGTTTTGGCAACTTGAGGCTATACAGGTTGTAGCTTACCTGGTGCTGAGCTGGAGTTGGTAGTGGTGACTGGTGTGTGCTGAGGCCAGGTGGGGGTTTTCTGTTTCTTGTTCTTTGTATTACACTGAAGTTCCCAAGGTGAGTTGTTGGAGTGGGGTGGTGGCTCAGTCACTGGTGGATGCCCATTTGTGGTGTAAGTTATGATTCTTTGCACTAGTATCTTCTGGTTCCCCCCTGTGTGAAAGCATATGGGGGGTCCTGGTGTTGGCCCTTGCCCACTCCATCACCCTGGAGTTCAGAATCTGATTTGCTGAGTGGGGACTTGCTGCTGGCTTTCTTGGATGCCTCCCTTCCTGTACTGGTCCCCTTCAGCTACAACAAGAGGGACCTTTCCCATTAATCTCCCTAGTCTCAAGAGCTAAATAAACTGCTGCACTCTATCTTTCTGCTGGCTCCACTCTTCTAGGATTTTTCCTGGGGCAGTATTTTCTGGGTTTTTTAAGACCAGTAAGGGAAAAGAGAGTGATTTACTACTTACTCTACCATCTTGGCTCCTGGAAGAAGACTTCAAGTGTTTTAGCCTCTGGACTACACCAAGTATCAAAGCCTGATGAGAGGAAATGTTAGGGACCTTTTCTCCTTTCCTGTCCTGTGCTGTGAGTCATTCAGATGCCACAATGGTTCTCATTCTATTATGTGTCAAGATCTTTCTAATTAAGATGGATTGTCAAGAGAGAAGAGGTAAAACTGTGTTCTTATTCCAATTCCTATTCCAACCCGTCATTTTATGTACAGCTGCAGGAAGTGACCTCTAAAAGCACAGTCCCCTGCTCAAAAACTGTTAGAGGGCTCTCCAGTGTCTATGTAATGAATCCAGACTCCTAAACCTGACATTCACACTTCCTGAAACCTGATTTCAGCCTCTCTTTATGGCCTGAGTTGTTTTTCAGTCATGTCAGACTCTCCAAGACCCTATATGGGATTTTTTTTTGGCAAAGATCCTAGAGTGGTTTGCCATTTCCTTCTCCAGTTCACTTTACAGATGAAGAAACTGAGGCAAACAAGGTAGAAGTGACTTGCCCAGGGTCACTCAGCTAGTAAGTGTCTGAGGCTGGATTTGAACTCATGAAGAGTAGCCTTCTTGACTCCAGGCTCAGCATTCTATCCACTACACCACCTAGATGCCCTTTATTTTACACTACTCCCTTTCGTATGTTCTGTATGACAGCCAAATGTAGCCATAGAAATGTTAAGTGAGTTATCCAAAGTCACACAACATGTGACTGGCAGAAGTAAGAATCCTGCCTCTGATTCCTGGGCTCATTCATCTTGCTACCTCCTTCATCATGTTATCTAGTAGTTGCTTTTTTTTCTAGGTCGCCTCAGCATTGGGTAAAGTAATTCCACTTGAAAATCATAGGTGGATGTGATGTGTTGTCTCATATATTATGCTACCAAAGAATATATTCTATTATCCCAAACTGGCCATATAAACTTAACCTGCTTAGCTCTGGATTACTGCAAAAATTATATCCCGTTTGCTAGGACATGCCCTTTAATCCTTTCAATCTGGGTTTCTCTGTATATTTTTATGTTGATCTTCCATTGATTTATGTTGATTTGCCTACCTATCAGGATGAACTCTAATCTTTATTCTCTACCTGTTCTCAGCCACCTAACATAATGTGTACTCTGTACATTCTGGTGACCTAACACTCTGCCTCATGTTTCTGCTTCTAAAAGACTCAATGTGGTGTCCAAGGTCACTGGACCCTTCAGCATCCTCTGAGCTGTGCGTGAGCCTGGGATATGACAATCCCAGAATGCACAGCTTACATGCAAATAGGCAAAGGCAGACAAGGCAGGTCACAGGAAAAACTTTGGAGAGGACAAAGTTTGTAATTATTTCCTCCAAAATCTTTCCCCTCACCCACATCCTTGGATAGCCTTTGGTTATCTATCTATTGCCTTTCCTCTTTCTTCTCTTTATTCTTTGTGTTATAGCAAAATGTGGAATATGCAATAATTATAGGACACTTGACTTGGAGTCAAAAGACCTAGGTTTGAGTCTTGAAAGGTCTTGCTGATTGGTTGTGTGACCATGGATATGTAATTTAACCATGCCTGCCCAGCCTCCGTTTCCTAGTCTGTAAAATATGGACAATAATAAATGGGCTACTTATCTTTTCTCCCATATTTAAAGATCCTGAACTTACCAAACACCAAATAAAATGAATATTTCCTTATACACTGTAGAACTTTAAAAAAAGAATACCATACATGAAAATGCAGATCTCTCTTGTGTACAGCTCACTTTTGTCTTTTTTTTTTTTTTTTTTTTTTGGCTTTTTGGAGGGCAGTTGGGGTTAAGTGACTTGCCCAAAGTCACACGGCTAGTTTTTTGTGTTAAGTGTCTGAGGCCGGATTTGAACTCAGGTACTCCTGACTCCAGGGCCGGTGCTCTATTCACTGTGCCACCTAGCCGCCCCCACTTTTGTCTTTAAGTATACAATTCTAATGTATTGCTGTCAAAGCCGACTGGGTTCTTTCTGGACTTCCTTCTGTTCTCGGCATTAAAAAAATACCTCCATGATTCTCTTTTCTTTCTCTTAACTAATATATCCCTATCCCCTCTTGTACCCATTGAAAAAAAAGAAAAACAAAGTCTTTGGAACAAGTACACATATTGAAGCAAAACAAACTCCCTCTATGATTATTTTCAAGAATGCTTCTTATTCTGTATGCTGAGTCCTTCACCTTTCTGTAAAGAAGTAGGTGTCATGTATGATCCTCATTCCTCTAGAACTGTGATTTGTCATATTCAATACTTGTCTCACAGGGTGATTATGTGGAAAAATGTTACCTAACATTTAAAAGACTAAATGTGAGCTTTTATTGTTACCAAAGACTGGCCTCAGGATGACAATCATGGCATTGCCATAACTGGCTGTGTGATGCTGTCACTGGGGTCTCTGTTTGCTCATATATAAAATGAGGTGTTTGGACTAGGTGATCTCTAAGAAGACTTCTGGCTCTAACATTATATTTTTTGCAGCAAGGGGTTATACCTTCCCAGTGAACAGCTTCCAGAAACTACTCAGCCCCTTCCTTCCCTCACTCGCTGCTTTTTGGAGAGCTCTGAGAATTAGTCAAGGTTAACACACATAAAACCAGCTGCTTTGGAGGAAATGGAAGAAAGAAGCACATGGAGAGAGTGGGAGTGATACTCTGAACCCCAAAAGACCAAGAGGGAAGTGTGGATGTGATCAGGAGACCAGAGTCTAGGGACTGAGAGAGGGTGAAAGTAAATCCCTATGGAAAAGAGACTCATTGGAGTGGCCCAAGAGGAGCTGTGTTCTAGCAGCCACCTAAAGAGACCCCTTGCGTGGGGTTTGGGACCCCAAGTATAACACTGAAATTTAAATAAGCCATAGCCACTCAATATCCCATAGATAGGAAAGAGGCATGGCATTGTCAGGTGAGGCTCCAGTTTAATTGTTCCATTGTCTAGCTATAGGTGAACTTGTATCTAGAGAAGAGGTAACGAGTACCATTTCCTGAAGGAAAACCTAAGAGCAGGAAGAACTGTAACAGACTTGAAGCCAAAGACCCACATTGTTCACTGGGAGCAAAAGACAATGGATGTGAGATGAACCAACACCATCTACTGGGAGGGGATGTTACCTGGGTGAGGACTGTAAGTCATGTGAGTCACCTAAATGCCCTTGTCCTTTCACATTCAGAGGAAGCCACTGACAGACACAAGGTTTACAATAGAATGATCAGTCATTATGATTTAGTATCATTTCAATTCAGAGTCCAACACTGTTCTAGCTGGTACTGTTAACTTACTCCCCAAATTTCTGGCAACAGAATTTAGCGCATCCAGGCATCATCAGCATTTTCCAGTCACAACACTTGGTAGCACTTGTTTCCTCTCTGATGCACCTGCCCTATCTTCCTGTCCTTGACTGAACAAGCTTTCCTGATCCCCCAGACTTCCAGAACCCAATCTCACTCTGCTGTCTCCACCACCACCACCACTGTCCTCATTCAGGTTCTTCTGCATATACTTAGTACTCTTTCAAGCACTCAATGTTAATAAGTGACTTCCTCCAGGGTCTGGATTTGTGATACTTATGTAACCTTCAAATCCATCCACAGAGGATGGCGACCAGTTGAGTCTCTGCTGAGAGCAAATGAGAGGAAGTAATTGCAACATGAAGGATTTAGATTAGGAATAACGAAATATTCCTGAAAGTAAGAAATGGAACCAATATGAATGTAAGACTGAGGTCAAATCATAAATTCTCTGGAAAGCCTTCATATATACATATATAATCTAATAAATTTACATAAATGTGAGATTTGTGCTTTTCTTAATTAAGTGAACATCATTTCATGTTTACCCAGAGGACCAAGTAACGATAAGACCTCTGCCCTAGCTACAGCTTCCTCCAAATTATTTTTATTGTTGTAATTACTCTTCTTCTGGTCTCCAGGTCTAGAAGAGTTTGGAGCTGTCTTTGACTCTTTCTTATATTAAGCTAACTTTGTCTCCTTGAAACTCTTTGGGAGAGCCTTATATGGAATGCCACCACTTGTTCTCATTTGATTCCAAACCCTACAGGATTGGCTTCCAACTTCACTATTCAACTGAAACTGTTCTTAATTGCCAAATCTAATCATTTCCCATCAATTTTCCTTTTCCATCAGTCCTCATCTAGCTTTGATCTTTTTGCATATTTTGCTACTACTGATCACCCTCTTCTCCTAAGTAAATTCTCCTCTCTAGGTGTTCTATGGGTCTCTCCTTCTCCTCCTACTTGTCTGACTGTTCTTTCTCAGCCTATTTTGCTGAATCTTTATTCAGATCATAACCAGTGACCATAGAGGTCCCTATGGGTCTGTCCTAGGCTCTCTTTTATTTTCCCTCTGTACTGTTTCCCTTGGTAATTTCATCAGTTCCCATGGCTTTAACCATCTTTAAGCACAAGACATAGGCATCCAGCCCTAGTCTCTCTCCTGACCTTCAATCTCTCATCACCAACAGCCTTTTGAATGTCTCTAATTTTATATCCCCTAGACTTCTGAAACTCATTGTGTCCAAAGCAACTTATTATCATTAATTTTTCCTCTCTTTCTACCTTTCCTATGACTATTAAGGGCACCACCATCTTCCCAGTTCCTATCATTGAAACTTTAATGTCATTCTCAATTCCTTATTCATACTCGCCCTTTCTGTTGTCAAATCTGATTGGGTTTTATGGTCACAGTATCCCTTTTATAGGTCCCCGTCTTTCCATTCTTACATCTGTCACCCAGAAACAGGTTCTCATCACTTCTCAGATGCACTATTACTACAGTTGCCTTCTCAGCAGCCTACCTACTTTAAGTCTTTCCCCACTTGTGAAAAAAAAAATCCAGTAACTATTCATTACCTCCAGAATGAAATATAAAATTATCTGTTTGGCATTTATTTGGAGCCCTTTACAGTCTGACTCCTTCTGCCCTTTCCATTCTTCCCTCCATTTACTCCCCACTATGCCTTTATAATCTAACTATATTGGTCTATTTTTTTCCCTCATATATAACACTTCATACTCAGACTCTTACTGCCCACCATGCTTGGAATTCTGTCTTTCTTCACTTCCAACACCTAGCTTCTATGACTCCCTTCAAGACTTAGCTCAAATCCCACTTTCTGCCACAGGCTTTTCTGGGTGCCCCTCCCCCCCCACTCACTGCTGGTTTCTTCCTGCTAGGATTACTTGCCATTTGTGCCACATATATCTGGTAGGTACATAATTATCTGCATGCTGTTTCTCCCAGTAGAATGTGAGCTTCTTGAGGCAACAGATCATGTTCTAGTGAATCTAGCCTTTCTTTGTAATCCCCAGCACTCAGCAAAGGATCTGGCACATAGTAAATGCTTAATGAATATATGTTGACTAGCTGATGGACTGTCACTGAGTTTTTTAATTTCTTCATTTGAAATGCCTCTTGGATTGTGATGTAAATGTAGGGAAAAAAAAAAGAAAGAAAGAGAAAAGAAAAGAAAAAAGAAAGAAATGGAAAGAAAAAGAAAGGGAAAGGGAGAGGAGGGGAAAGGAAGAGGAGAGGAAAGAGAGGGGAGGGAAGGGGAAGGGAGGGAAAAGGAGGGGAGTGGAAAGGTAGGAAAGGGGAGAAAAGAGGAGAAAAAGGAAGGAAGGGGAGGGGAGCAAGTCCAGAAAGAAGCTTAGACAAGAATGCCAGCTTTGAAGGCCACAGGTTGAACTTATATACACATAAAGAAAAATAAGCTATATGTCATAAAAATTTGCAATTGCATATACAATCCTCTTTTTACTGTTCTATTATGTATGTAGAATAACCATTTTATTTGGTTTTTGATAAACTCATAATATAAATTTTAAAAAATAATTGCCACACTTATCATAGTACTACTGTGAAGATTGTATAAGGTTGTATATATCAAGCAATATGCAAATCATAAATGCTTTTAATATGTCAAACATCTTTATCTTATAAGTGAAAAAACTGAAGCTCATGGATGTTAAGTGGCTTCCTGATGACCACACAGCTATTGTCATAGTCAGGTATCAAACCCAGGTCTTCTGTCTACTCCAAGAGTAACCTATTCAGGGGCAGCCCAGTGTCGCAGTGAATAGAGCACCGGCCCTGGAGTCAGGAGGACCTGAGTTCAAATCCAGCCTCAGACACTTAGCTCAAAAACTAGCCATGTGACCATGGGCATGTCACTTAATTCCAATTGCCCACCAAAAAAAAAAGAGCAACCTATTCAACCTTTGTTCTCCTCATTCTCTAGCCTGAGCCCTGTGCTCCAGGCAGGTTAGGCTCCTTATTGTCCCACCCCTACCCTTGTCATCGTTCTGCATCTTACACTCATCCACACTGCCATGCATTGTCTCTTTGTTTGCTTGCTTTTTATTTGAATGTGCTCCCTTCCCCACCTGATTATTAGAATCTTCAGTTTTCTTCCACATTCATCTCAAATACAACACCTTGCATAAAGGCTTTCCTGACACCACGCCCACTTCCAGCAGCTAGTGTCTTCCTCCCAAAATTAGTTTCTATTTTGTATCTATTTTGCATAAACTTACATATTTATATTCCCTTTCCTACAATTGTCTTGCTGCTTTCTTTGTACCTCCAGGATTTAACATAGTGCTTAGCACACTAATCCCTTAACAAATGCTTGTTAATTAATTAATTAGAAGTCTCTTGCTCTTTTCCTCTATTGCAAGGCCTAACTCAGCTTGCCAGCTCAACTATTCCATGAAACCATGTCCAGCTTCATGGTCCATTATATACTAATCACTCTATTTTTTAAAAACTCCATATTATCTGTGCCATAAGGTGCTTTGACACTAATATTTATTGTGAGTACAAATTGTTTATTTGGGCTTGGACCTATGGTTTTATCAGAACTGTAGACTCTTGGTATGGAAAGTCTCACCACTGGGGCAGTTGGGTGATTTATCTATTATTTATTTGCTTATGTTTAATAATAACTTATAATAAATTTATTATTTGTAGCATTCTTTGACACTATAAATTTTATGGAGGAATGAACGTTTAAGATACTTGCCCATGGACTTAACTAGTATGTGTCAGAGACAGAAAATTTGAAACAAGGTCTTCCAGAGTCAAACTACCACCAAACAATTTAGAACTTAACTAATCTATCATTCTTTCCTTTCTTAGATTTCTCTCCCCAATGAGACTGTAAAATTCCTGAGGACAGATAGTTATTTTAACCTACGTGGCTCTTAGCATATTGGTAGGTAAGTAGTTGGCACTTAATAAGTTTAAGTTATCTAACCAGTTAATGCTGGGTTTTGTTGTTGTTGTTGGGCAACCATAAGCTTGTTTTTTATTTTAGTATTTTATTTTCCTTTTTTTGTTTTGTTTTGTTTTGGTTTTGGTTTTTTGAAAGGCAGTTGGGGTTAAATGACTTGACCAAGGTCACCTGGCTAGTTTTTGTTTTAAGTGTCTGAGGTTGTATTTAAACTCAGGTCCTCCTGACTCCAGAGCTGGTGCTCTGTTCACTGTGCCACCTAGCTGCCAAAATTTGTTTCCTTTTACTTGACAAATAGGAGTAGGAGAGTAGTATGGTAGAAAGAGCATTGGACTTGGGGGTCAGATGACCTGGATTCTAATTTGCCACTTGCTGGCCATCTGTGTGTCTTTGGTCAAATTACTTAACCTCTCTCAGTTTCAGTTTCCCATAGGAAATTTGTGCATGCCCTACCTCTTATCAAGATTAAATAAGATAATGTCATATAAAGTACCATGTAACCTTAAAGCCTACATAATGTGAATCATTACTATTAGAAGAATGATTTATCTCCTAGAGTCTCAATTTTTTTAAAACACCGAGCCATAAAAAAAGGCAAAAATCCATCAAGTTCCCACCCTTCCCCTCCTCAAAAGTAATATATAAATTAGAATTTTCTAAGGACCCCAAGAAATATAAGTTTCAGGAGAGCGAGAATGCAGATATAAGTGAGTTCATCCAAGAGTGAGGATGTTAAAAAGCAGTTTCTTCCAGGAGTTTAAATTATTACAGCACTCAAAAAAGAACTAAAATTGAATTAGTAGGATTTAGCACTTTACATTTAAGCCATTGATTCTGGAATTACAAATTGTCTTAGTAGGATACAAGAAAGTATATAAAGAGAGTAATTATGGTACTTTAAGGTTTACAAAGCCTTTCTTCAGAACACCTATGAGGTGGGGTTGACATATGCCATTATCCTTATTGTATGGAATTATCATCCCATTTTACAGATTAGGAAACTGTGGTTAAAGTCCAGAGATTTTCTGGTATACATTTATATTGGTGTCCTAAGCCCATTCCACTGTTCTTTTTACTACACCATGTTGACTCTCCAACTACACAAGTCAGTATATGACTAACTTCCTGGAAAGAAAAGAAAAAAAATCTTTTGTTTTTAAGAAGGAGAAAAACACACAGACTTTGAGAGTTCTAACCTGACTTAATACAAGATGAATTATAGCCCTAGGAAGCAAGAGAAAAAATGGTCATGGAACAAATGCCAAGATCCTGACAGAGTTCCCAGGAAATCCAGAGTTAAGATATACCTCCTGTTCTCCCTTATTTCTCGTCTTCTGCACCCCAACCCCCATTATTCTTTGGAATTGATAGTAGTATGAAAACAGTGTCTCTATATTTCCAAATGAGTGCTACCAAAAACTATGAGAATCCTTACCTTTCACAAGAATGAAAGCTAGGGAAAAGACTCGCTCGACAGCAACGGAAGGAAACGCACCTAGAACACGACTTGGAAGAACAAGAAAGCTAGCCTCCCTCTCTGCAATCCAGACCCTAGAGTAAGAGAATCAGACGTGAAGAGTGGAAGAGGAGAAACTCTTCAAGGGGTAAGGAGAGGTGATCATTGCAGACAAGGAAGCATTTTAAAAAGATATTAGCAAAGAGTCCTGGGACTACCTGAGGATACACTGGGGAGGCAAACTCCAGTCCCCAACTGGATTAAAGGATTGAAAATGAGATTGCCCGGCACAGAGGCTGTGAGGAAGGGAGGAAAGGAGGAACTAAGGGCACAGTGCATGGATAGGGAAGGGTTTTAGAGAGTCTGGGAAGGGGTTAAGGAGAAAAGCTTTCAACCAGGCCAGCTTTTCTTTAGGAGCTGTTCTCCGCCCACGGTGCTGAAAGGGGGTGGTGGCCCCAGAGGGTCATGAGCAGCAGCTGGGTAGAGGAGAGGGATTCAGAGGCAAGGTTCCTGCTCTGATCTTTACCTTTCCTGGACCAAGTCTCAGGACTTGGGCTGAGAGCACTGGGAACATGATCTGTCTTCTCTTCCCCCCTGAATCCTACCCCAGAACTGGGTGGGCAGATGTTCCGATGGGACCAGAACAACTCATTCTGCTACTGAGACTGAGCCTCCAGACACTGCATGAAAAGACCGCGGGATTGCCCTGATGCGAAATGGATTAAATTCCCACTCTATTGTTTACCTTTCTTTCCACTCACGCTACCTCCCGGTCCTTTACTCTGTTCCCTTGCCCTTCCTCCTCTCCAATGAATGGTCCTGAGGCGGCATCTCTCAAGATTCAACATCAACGATCCGACTGACTGCTGCACAGAAACTGCCTCCCCCAAACCTGTAGACTTACACGGGATGAAAGTGCGGAGCCCGGTTCTTTACACTTCCTCCCTTTCCCCCTCTCCTTGATTCCTCATCCAACCCGTTTCTGGGAAATGTGTAATTTCCCCCTTGCCTGCACCGATACAGGTAGGAAACTTGACCAGACTCCTTAAGTCCTCTCTGCTCACTCTGAGTTGTAGCTGAACTTTCTGCGAGAATGGGGGGGGGGGGGGCGGCAGTGGAGGGGAAGAGAATGACTCATTGGGTGGTTTTTCTTTTGCTAAAGTCACCGAGCTCTGGCGGGAGGAATCCTAGAAGGAGAAATGGAAAGGAACTCAATTCATATGCCGGAGCTGCATTGTGTAATATGGGTACTGGGCTTGAAATAAGATGGAGCTGAGTTCAAGAACCAGCTGTACCATGTACTGATTTTATGACCCTAAAGTTTCACTTAACTGATTTGTTTCTGTCTCAGTTTCCTTCTTAATGATCAGGAGTTGAATCTTCTCTCTCTAGGTCACAGTATTATAAAGAAAAAGCATTTCAAAATGTAAAGTACTATATAAACCAAGAGTTATTTTAGGGGCTGCCAGAGTTTTAAATGACAAAGTCAAACTCTCTAGGTTTTGTCTGCTTTTCTGGAATCTGAAGGGAACCATATTGTTACGCAGGAGTCCTTCTGTGAGCTAGTATTTGGCGCTGGGTCCCACAATTAATGGGCCCTTTGATCCTATGATAAAGTACTTTACAAGATAGGGTTCCTAGATCTTTGTTGCTCTTCCACAGAGGTCAAGGCCTGATCCTAAGGCCCCCCTGGCCGCTGAAGCAGCTAAGCTACTTTCCTGGGAGGCAGTCATCCTGCTTTATCAGTTCCTCCACTAGTATCTTAAGTGCCTAGACCTGTAGCAGTCTTAGATTTCCTCCCCCAGCACATTGAGAAGTGTGTTTTGTTCCTTGTGCTTATAAATTTTGAATTAACTGTTGCTTTGACTTAAGACTTCAATGTTCTTTTGTTTTCCTGGTTATCTTTTAAAAGTTAGTTCCTCCCAGAATATTTCTCTGAGATTTGGGGTAGGGTTTGTTGGAAGAGGAATAAAATGCAGCCAAATCCCCCACCTGCCAAATCCCTACTTCTTTGGCCTAGAGGGAATTAGGTAAAGTAATTTCCATCATTTCCCTCTCCTCATAATGCCCAATCATCCTACACTCCGAACAGTAACCCCCAATTAATCCTTACACTTAATTTGATAAAAAAAAAACCAACAATCATTCCTTACAAGCAATATGGTATAGCAAAAAGAGCTTTGTACTAGAAATTAGAAGACCTCAGTTCTGATCCCAATACTACCACTACCTACCTACCTACCAGTCACTTGAATTCTTTCCAGTAGCCCAACCCCCACAGCAGATGCCTTCCAATTGAGCACATCTGATCATGGGCCAGCCCTTGTAGCTATGCACCAAGAAATAACATTCTCTGTGGACAAGAAAACATTTTCATTCACAGGGTAGCCAATAAATACAAACAAAATATTCTGTATCTGATCAGAGAAGACTTAAAAAATTTCAATTTCAATTTTTTAATTTTTTAAAAAACTTAGACTGAATTAATAGAAATGTCAACTAGATGGAACCCCCCTCTAACCTGTGGACAACTGGAGCCAAACAGCACACTGGCTTTAGAAAGTAGGGGCAGGAATCAAACAGAAATTTAATTTTAAAATGAGAAAAATGGCTTGCAAGTAAGGAGGGATCTAGACACATGTGCCAGGGCCCTGTCCCTAGTGGGAGGACCCCCTTTAGTGTGGGGAGATCTCAATACTTATGCCAACAGCTACAGAGTGAGCTGAGCCCTGACAATGAGGGACAACAGCAACAACATTTGATTCACAGCAGGGCTTCATGACTGGAACATGGATACAACAGGTGCTTGTCTGAGCTCAGAGAACGCCTGGTGCTGGTCAAAGTATTACGGCAATTACATGAAACAATTCTGGGATTTTGCTGTGACTGAGATCATTCAGAGGGTGAACTCAAAGGATTGTTGTTATGCCAAGCTCATGGCTTGCTTTGCTTGCTGGTTCTTAGCTCTGGGAAACAGGGTATCTCCTAATATCTTGAAAGAAAGCTCATTGGCTAATTGGTGGAAATAAGATTAGACATATCATGTGCAAGTGGGCACGCACTTAGTCAGGTTAGTGTTTGCAGAGTGCTAATGTTCTGTGCAACTCCTTTCTTTTCTGTATTATCTTTCAATACTAAATGAGGTGCTAATATGAAATAGCCCTATAGGTATTCCTTTGAAAATTCTTCTTAAGTATCTCAGAAACAACTCATACTCAAGTTTGGCAGTGGTACTGATATACCCCCAGAATTAGGAACAGTTGGCCATAATGCACTTTCTACCCTCATTCAGAATTTGATGTGGAAATTCCAACTTCTGTTTAGTTGTGGGATTGCTATGGTGACCAGTCTCAGGTGGTCACCATGGTATAGAAGTAATAAACAATTAGAAGAAGATGTAGCTCTCCATCTGCAGCACCAAATTATACATAATTCTCTTTGTGGATGGGGTGGGGATGGAGAAGTGACTGTGGGAAAAGACCTCAATCAAACACTGAGCTTTTCCCTAAAATTGCCATAAAAATTTCCCTAAAATGCTCAAGTATTAACCCTTACCAATCCCCATGCAAAACAATCCTTGTCGTTTTAGCTGAGCTTTTCATCTTATAAAATGTGTTCACCTTCTTTCTTCACCCACGAATTCCATTATACTAAAGACACACAGTTAATAGTTTGATCTTTCTTTCCTCAGATCCCATAAAGATATTGTGCCAGAGGAATACAGAAGCAGTGGCCCAAACACTTAGTTCACTTGGTTAGCATTGGTGTTAATTAGTGTTAATGAGAATGGTACCGAAGATTCCCTATCCTGTGTGGGACCATTAGTTCTGCTCAGATGAAAATGCTGTCGCACTGCCAAGTTTTACATCTTACTCACAGGCTACATTCTGGATTTCACCTTCACCTTTATCATGACAATAACCATTCTCCTTGATACAGAGAACAAGAGCAAAAGCATTAAATAATTCTGACTTCTCATTTTCTGTCATAAACATCACCATACTATCCACTTCAAGCACTGCCTTTATCCCTTTGTTGATCTCTTTTTTACCCCTGACTCTTTGACTACTTCAACATAAAGGAAGAAAAGGGGAACAAACATCTTTTGTTACTGAGTTGTGGCAGTCTGGTTCAACTCTTCATGAGCACATTTGGAGTTTTCTTGGCAAAGACACTGGAGTGGTTTGCCATTTCCATCTTCAGCTCATTTTGCAGATGATGAAACTAAGACAAACAGGATTCAGTGACTTGCCCAACGTCACACAGCTCATAAGTTTCTGAGACCCTATTTGAACACAGCTCTTCCTGACTGCAAGACCAGCTCTCTACCCACTATGACATGCCTATTATGTGCCAGGTGTTGTGCTAAGCACTTTTCAGATATTATTTCATCTGATCCTTACCAACAACCGTGGGATATGGGTGCTATTATTGTTTCCATAATAGTTTAGAAAAAAATAAAGGTTGAGGAAATTGAAGTGAGATTGAGTGACTTATCCAGAGACACATAGTTAGTAAGTGTCGTCTGGGAACTCATCAATGTGGGTACTCACTCCTGTAGTACAGACCCATGCTGCCATCTCTCCTGATTCTAAAACTCTGTGATTTTCATTCAGTGTGGCTTTCGTCCATGTTCTCCTATAAATCCTCCACAGAGTAGGTCCATCAAACATGTCTCAAGCTTCCATCTATGTTTTTCAACATTGTGCATTATTTCTCACTCTTACTTCATGATTGACCTATCTCCCTTTCTGACCAGACATCTCTTTGGTGACATTTAACATTTTTTATTTATTTTATTTTTAATTAATGAAATAAAACAAGCACTTCAATAACATAGTAGAATAAATAAAAGATGATTGCACATGAAGCTGCAAATCTTTTGCATACAACTTGATAACTACATACCACGGTTATAATGAAAATTTCTTTTTTTTCTCCTTTTTTGCTCCCCCCCCCACCCTATGGAAGGCTACATTAGATGCAAATGTGTGTGTGATCATTTTATACATACTTCTGTCTATCAGTTCTTTCTCTGGATGTAGATAACATCTTCCTTCATATGTCCTTTGTAGTTAATTTGGGTATTTATAATGGTCAAAATGATTTAGTCATTCAAAGTTGTTCTTAAAGCAATATTGCTGTACAACATTCTCTTGATTCTGTTTTATTTTGCTCTTCCTTATTTTGTTCAGATCTATCCATGGTTTTCTAAGATCATTAAACTCATCATTTCTTATAAAACAGTAATATTCCATCATGATCATATACCACAATTTATTCAGTCATTTCACAATTGATAGGTATCTCCACAATTTCCAATTCTTTGCTACCATAAAGCAAGCTGCTATAAATATTTTTGATCATATAGGTTCTTTTCCTTTTCTCTTATTCATCTTTGGAAATACATGTAGTTGTGGTATTGCTGGGTCAAAGGGGTATAGGCAGTTTAATGTTTGGGCATAAATATTTGGGCATAAAATTTGGTCATAATTCCAGATTATTCTCCAAAATGGTTGAATTAGTTCACAATTCTACCAACAAGGGATTAGTGTCCCAATTTTTCCACTTTTTGTTCCACCTCTGACATGCAATTTTGTTATTGGTAATATTGAATTGTATGGGAAAGGAAGATACCCTGAATTATTTCATCTCCAGCATGATCATCATCATGCCTCTCCCAGGGTAAACAATCAATAGGAAATGCATCATGGTGGAGATTCTCGAGCTTTAGTACTCATATCTCAATAGTACCTCAGTTGCTTCTGCCCTTCCCATTAGAGGACTGGTGGACAGAGCAAAACACTCTTCCCTTTCTAGAGGTTTCAAAATCCCAGCCGTCTCTCCATCCAATATCAGCTGCTCTGCTTAATTTTGACTCCATCATCATCATACTTCTCCCTACTTGCTAGAGACCCTCTTGAAGCCCCTCCTTCCCACTTCTTAGCTTCCTTTATTTGAAAGCTCCTTGAGGACAAGTCCTGTATTTCTTTATCTCAATTATATCTCTAGCACTTAGTACAGTGCCTAGAGCATAACAGGCTCTTAATAAATGTTTATCATATTGTATCATAATACCACATTGTATGGGAGAGGAAGGGTGAGGAAAGTACCTCATAATTAGAGCCTGTGTGTCAGGTATTGAGCTAAATATTTGCAAATATCAAACACTGGCTGCAAGATATGGCAGTCTCTGAATAATTGAAATGAGGAACACAGAGAGGGCAAAGGAGAGGCACATAGTGGGTACAATATATAACCAATGAATTTCTTCAAAAAGCAGATAATGGGAAAAGAAGATGGAATGGTTATGTGGCAAGAATGAGTAATAACAACTGGCTAGCCTGGGTACTCTACTGGTATCATGACACCAGGAGAAAACGAGGAAGGGCTCAGGGATGTTGGGTGGACCCTCTTGGGTGAACTTATAGGAGGATGTGGATAAGAGTTCCATGGGATAAGCATCATTGCATTCTGTTTCATTGTAAGGAACATCCAAATTCATGAAATCACAGCTCTGTATTCGAGTAATCTCCTACAGCCTATTCTTGTCAAAGATTTGTCTGTCCAGTGCTTTTTTGAGGAGCTCAAAAAAGGGGGAAGCATGGCATAGTGGAAGGAGTATTGGGTTAAAATAAGCAAGACTGGGGTTCACATCCTATTTCTGACACTAACTGTGTAACTATAAGCAAATCATCTAAACTTGGTGAGCCTTGTTTTCCTTACCTGTAAAATGGGATGGAGTACTTACCTCTCAGGGTTGTGAACCTCACATGAAATAATGAATGAAAATGTACAAATTCTACATAAATTTCAGTTGCTGTTATTGATCCTTTGGAAATTTCTATAGTTCATTTATACTCACATAGCACCACCCAAAAATGCTGGTGTTAAAAAATTTTATTTGTTCGTTTTTTTCCTGGGAAGTATTTGAGATTATTGGAAGCACTTCATTTTCTTGAATACAGTCTAGCTTACTCTCTTTCTTTTATTGAATTCTGGGTTCAGTTCACTGTCCATCTTCAGTGAAACATTGTCAATGAGATACCCATAACAGCTCATTTCCAGGGCAAATTCTCAAAATATAAACAGCTCTCTTCCTGAAAGTTAAAACCAAAATATTTATTGAGATACCAGAAAGCCAATTCCACCACAGTAACAAAGAAATTTATATACATCACCAGTCCAGGGAACACCAATATCCTCAAGCCTTTCCTCCATTTAGGCCTCTCCACAAACAAGCTCCCCTAGGCAAAATTCTTTCCTCTCTCATACACTCTAGCAGCTCTGCCTCAGCTCTGCCTCCATCTCTCCTAAATCTGCCTCACTCTCTCTTCCTGCTCCACCTGTTCGGTGAGCTCTTCCCATCACGGGCTCTATGTGACTCAAGCTCAGTGTGATTCAGGGTTCATCACAGCAATCAATTGGGTCCAAGCTCAAAGCAAGTCGTATGGACCTATTAAGGGGCAGGGAAGATCTTCAAATTCCCTTAACATTACAAATATCCAGGCAGATATTGATGGACTGACTCTATTGTGCTATTCATACAACTGTGTTTGAACAATAGGCATTTTTCATCCACTTGATTTTTCCCATGTGGATAATTAGGTCAAACTGAAAACTGTTTGAATTTACTCAAACTGATTATTGATATCATTTGGCATACCGTGAGATATTCTAACGTTTTATAGAATTGTCACAATGTTATCAATAACAGGAAATATCAAGATCTCACCATTTATAATCCACTTGAGCTCCAGATTAAATCACCTTTATAACAGTAGCAAATAGTATCAGTAAGCATACACTTTCCTGGTTTATGAGTCATTTGATAGTAATAGTTTAGAGCAGGTACTGTCTTTTGCCTCTTTTAAAATTCTTAACACTTGGCACAGTTCTTGATATGTAGCAGGAGCCTAATAAATGTTTAGAGCAACTAGGTGGCACAATGGATGGAACACTAGGCATGGAGTTAGAAAGACCTGAAATCACATCCAGCCTCTGTTAGCCTTAATCAACCAGAGAAGCAAATGGAAATTCATGACACTATCTTTGCCAAGGAAATCTCATGGATAGTATTGGTGTGCTATGGTCTGTGGAGACACAAAGAGTCAGATAGAACTGCACAAAAACAATGTGTGCCAGGAACCGTGCTAAGTACTTCATAGGATGAAATGGACATGTTCTCTTTGTAGGAATGATGTCTATACTCCTTGTAATGTATGTTCAAAATATTTTTAATACTGTAAAACATAATTGCAAGTTTATCAAAGAGCATTACCTAGGGCAAAGTATAGTAGCCTGGAGGCACAGGCATATCTGGCCAACAGAGAGCCAGTGAGTGTGAACAGCAATGGAGTTCTATTCATTCACTGAGGTCAGAATACACTGTTTGTCTCCACTTCCTAATGAAGAGAATTAGAGGTGGTGAGGAAATGGTTTTGGGAAGGCAGGAAAGAGCAGAATCATAGAATTAACGAATTTCCACATTAGAAGGGAATTTGGCAGTGATTTAGTCCAACACAGATCTAAAAAATTCTTTCTCCAATGTAACTGAGAAGTGGTCATGCAGCCTTTTCTTCAAGACCCCCAGTGAAGGGGAGCCCATTACTCCCAGGTGTGTAAGATCTGCTTGCAGATTTGGTTCAAACAAAATAAGTTAAATCCCTCTTCCCTATGACAAGCCCTTGTGTCCTGCCAAAGTTTTCTCCTTTCTATAGTAAACATCGCCAGGTCTTCCAAGTGTAAGAGAGGAAATTCCCCTCATCATCTTGGTTGATGTAGTCACAGGAGACATAGAATGTAATCCTAAAATATCAATAAGACATTAATAATTTTAAGATGTGCTTATGCCTTGTTCTCTTCCTGAAGTATGAAGCCCTGACTGAATCAAGAAGGCAACTAGATTGTCTGAGAAAGCAAATTAGCCTTACCTCTGGGGACTTTAAATAGACAAATCTTGAAGAGCTCAAGGCATTCAATGCCCAGAGAGACTGTGGAACAAAGTGGATGGAGAGGGATGGGGTGGAAAGAAGGGATTTTCTCTCCTCCCCCATCCCCACTGACCATTTTTGGACCATTGACTATGAAGCTTTGAAGAAGACTTACTGGATTAGGAAGAAATGCTGCGTTTCTGCAACTCTGCAGAGACATAGATATGAAAAAACAGTCACCTGGGGGAGGGAGAGAGGGAAAGAATGAGAGAGCAACTTCAAGCAAAATGATTGTAAGTCATGTTGTGGAGAACAGGAAGAAAAGAAGGAAGGAAGGAAAAAAGAAGGAAAGAAAGGAGAAAACGAAAGAAAGAAAAATTATGAAGGAAGAAAGGGAGGAAAGAAGGAAGGAAAGAAGACAGGAAGGAAGAAAGAAATGAAAGGAAGAAGGAAGAAAAGGTGGAAGGAAGGAAGGAAGGAATGAAGGAAGGAAGGAAGGTGGAAGGAAGGAAGCATTTATTAAGTACCTATTAGTGTCTGAGGCCTTTTTGAACAGAACCAGCATCAGAATTTTAGTAAGAAGAAAGTACTTTGAGACCCTACAATACCAGGAATCGTGAGTAGTTTGTGTTGTGGAACCATCTGTAGTAAGAACTCATTGTACTCTATGCTCGAGCCCACTTTATACATGAGTTCTTTTTTATTTGTGGGAGAATGATCCCTTGGTTTGGCAGGGGCGGGTGTTGTGTGTGCACTGGCTGCTCTTGGTATGCTGTCTTAGGCCCATCGAGGGGAGTTCATGAGCTAGAGTATTAGGCTGCAGGCCCACAGGATTGCCCAAAGATCCCACAGGAGCAGCCACCTCTGAGGACTCAGCCCATGAGTGCATTGCAAGTTGGGGAGGGAGAGTGTCACAGAGGGGGTGCTATATGTATGTGGCAAAATATCCAGTCATCTTGTATGCTGACGACTCTTCTTTGAATTCTCACAGGTTTATCAATGTCTTGACTAAAATGTGGTACCCAGAAATTAAATCAATATTTCAGGGTGTTCTGACTAGAGTGATGGACACTGACAGTATCTTGTGATTTCTGGCTGCTTTGCCTCTCTCAGCACAACATAAGACAGCATTAACTCTTCTGTAGTCAGGTCACAGTGGTGACTTATATTGACCTTGTAGTTCACTAAGACCCCCAGATCTTTTTTTTTATTTTAGATAAACTGCCGTCTTGTCACACTTCCTCCTTCTTGCACTTGCAAAGCTGATTTGTTGAGCTCAAGTTGTTATGTGTTCCAAGGAACCTTAATCAGCTTTGATAATATGAATGCAAAGAGAAGAATTGTTGCAAAAAAAGCCACTGAAGTACTGTTTTGTTCAATCTTATCAAATAATCTTTTGTAATCAACAAACAATGAGACTGCTGGGATCTTAGGTAATTTAATCCATTCAGCTAATTATAAAGCAGTAAATATGTGGTTCATTATTAAACATCAATTGCAGAAGCCTTTGCTGTTGTTTGGTCATTCTTGCTTATTCTCTCATAATACCCACCTTTAATTCTCATAAGATTTTGAACAAATAGAAAGATAATTATGTAGGTTGATAATTATTCATGCTCTCCTTGTCACGTTTTTTTTTTATTAATTAATAAGGAGGTCTGATTTTTTTCTCCCCTTGTCTTTCTTGTCTTTCCCTTCTTCAAACACCCTGAATAACGGTTTTTTAATGCTTTCACAAATATGTCATCTCCAGCAGTGCCCCACTGCATCCTGGCCATCTCTAGTTGTCCTGATTCATATCTGACTACTGGACTCAATTGGCTCCAGAGGAGAAAGTGAGGTTGGTGACTTTGTACAGCCCTTCCTCCCTTAAATCCAATTAACTTGCACATCATGGCAATTCCTGACCTGATGTTGTGGTCCTCTTTGAGAATGAAGGACAAATAGCATCTCCTAAACATATTCCTGTATATATACTTAAACTATTGGCTGCTCTTCTTTTTTTTGGAGGGGGATGGCAGGGCAATTGGGGTTAAGTGACTTGCCCAAGGTCACACAGCTAGTGCTAAGTGTTTAAGGCCACATTTGAACTGAAGTCCTCCAGACTGCAGGGCTGGTGCTCTATTCACTGAGCCACCTAGCCGCCCCAACTGCTCTTCTTTTTTTCTCTCTTCACTGCCATCTTTAACCACCTCCACAGAAGCACATCTGGGGCTGCAACATTAGGGTCTTGGTATAGTGAATGCATTGGCTTAGATAGGAAAAACAGTTACAATTTTGGCACATGTTTTCCATTTTTCTCCTGTTTATAATTCACCTTGCATTTTCATCCTTAAATGTCCTCGAGATGGTTTTGCTTCTTAGGACATTGTACCTACCTTTGGAAACCTGTTTTTCCCTTCCACAGCTTTCCTCTGCTTTAGGAGATAAAACTGCTCATCATTGTCCATTGTCTCTCTTTGAAAGATTTTACAAACACATTCTAACACGGTTTGCCTTTGGCACTTATCTCTTTCCATTTGGCAAGTAAGTCACGTGTTTGCTGACTAATGCACTTTCTGGGATGTTTCGATCTTCTTATTGTGACAATTTATTTATACAGGTTAAACTTTTAGGTAAAATTCTTAAAATTAGTGCCTTCCCCATTTTTAATTTTCAGTTACTTGTTTAAATATTTCAGGATTAAGTTGTTTCAAGTGCATATCATGTCTTTTTTCTCATCAATACTTTGTTTTTACTGGTTCTGAATTCAAGTATGACAAGTCAAGAGTCAAAATTAGGGGTTGGCAAACTATGGCCTGCTGGTCAAATCTGTACTGTTACCCATTTTTACACAGTACACAAGCTGAGGGTTTTTATGTTCCTCATTCTTCTACTGTGCCCTGCACAAAAATAGGCAGTGGATTGGATTTGGTCCCTGGGATGTAGCTTGCCAAGCCCTGGTCCAGACCAGCAGGCATGAAACTTTTGCATTCAGGACCCTTTCACACTCTAAAAAACTGTTTAGGTCCCCCCCCCACCCAAATGTCTTGTTTATGTAGGTTGTGTTTATTAAAATGGATTCTTAGCATTGTTATTAAAATAGTTTTGACCTGACAGGCATAATTTCCACATTAAAAACAAATCTTAGGGGCAGCTAGTTGGTGCAGTAAATAAAGCACTGGCCCTGGAGTCAGGAGGACCTGAGTTCAAATCTGGCCTCAAACACTTGACACTTACTAACTGTGTGACTTTGAGTAAGTCACTTAACCCCAAATCACCTTGATTTCTCCCCTCCAAAAATAAAAATAGAAACAAATATTTGTTTGCCTGTTAAAATATATTCTATTTTAAATATTTGATGAATATTTAATATTCTATCTTTAATATTTGATGTTTGCCACACCTTGTTGTTATTGCTCAGTCAATTCAGTCATGTCCAACTCTTTGTGACCCCGTTTGGGATTTTCTTGGCAAGGATACTACAGTAGTTTGCCATTTCCTTTTCCAGCTCATTTTACAGATGAGGAAACTGAGGCAAACAAAGTTTAGTGACTCATCCAGGGTCACACACAGTTAGTAAATGTCTGATTTGTGAATTCTGGAAGATGAGTCTTCCTGACTTCAGGCCCTGTACTCTCTACTGTAAACCACCTAACACCTGCCAATTCTTTCCACAAAGCGAAGGTTTTGTAATAGATAATGTGATGTAATAGTAATGATGGACTCCTTCATTCCTTCTCCCTGAACCATACATATACTTCTCATCATCCTCACTCTTGCCACTTTTGTATTGAAGAAACCAAGTGTCAGCATGTATATTGATTCAGTTTGGAAGATCTTAGCAAATTCATTGTAAGCTTTTCCTACTGCCCCTTCCTCAATGACACATTTTGGTGCATAAGCTACAATTATTTTCTTAGTGGTCTTTTTGTAAATATTATCATTAGTGCTGTAATATGTAATGACCAAATATAAAATACCGTGAAATAATGTTTCTTGTTGCCTTTGAGCAACAAATATGACATGGTGAACCATCCAGCACATCTATCCAATGTATCCTAAGGAATAGGATAGATGGCAGCATAGAAGCAGCAAGGTTGAACAGCTCCCACACTGCAACCCTAAACACCCATTAAATTATGATCCCAGATAAAGTCTAGGAGTCTCAGACTCACAAAAATACAGAGAACCCATCTCTCGCCGAAGGCAGCTCGGCAGCAGGGGCTCATTGGGGCAGCTGGGAGTGGAGACTGAAACAGCCTGAAGCCAAGACCAGGGCCAGGCCTGGGACGGTGGGAAGGAGCCAGGCTAAGCTGAGCCGAGCCCAGCAGCCAGCCTGCACAGGTTCTACAGCCTCCAGCACCTCCACATCTACCAAGGTGTGAGGATCGGGACTGGAGAGGGGCAGCTTGCACCTCAGCAGAGCAGAGACCCGGCCAGCCCAAAACCGCAGCAGCTGCCATCAGGAGCCTCCCAAACCACAGCATGAGTCTACTTCAAAGAAAATCCAAAGCACCTGCCTAAGGGGAGCTTAAAATTGGCAGAGTTGGTTAGTGAAAGTGAAACTTTGAAAATTAATTTGGGGGTGGTATAGCAGTTCGGCCATTCTGCCCCCAGGGCAAGGAAGCGGTCCAGGCTGCTTCAGAGCCCCTGGCCTGCGGACTCCGGACTCCACAGGGGGGCTGAATCGATTGATCAGGGCCAAGTGCTCTTGCATTGAGCATCCTGGATCTGTATAGTGGTCTTGGGTAGTGGTGCTGGGGTGCACTTTCAGCAAGCCAAAGCTTGGGGGACTTGCAACACCTCCCTAATAGCTACGGCAGTTGGGAAAACCCTACCGATTTGGAACAGAGCTTTCCCCCCTAGAAGCAGAATTTCACAGACCTAAAAAAAACCAACCAATTAATTGACTGGCCAACATGAG
>CM053600.1:9009898-9060960 GCA_028646575.1 Pseudocheirus occidentalis
ATGAAGATGTCCTGTACAATCACACATCCATAGCTTGTATTGAACTGAGTGTCCTTCTAGCGAGGGTGGGTGACAAGGGAGGAATCGAAAGAATCTAGAATTCAAAGTTCTCCAATACCTGCAACTAGGAATTAAGATATACAGGGGCTGGGATAGGGAGACCCTCCCTGCCCTACCAGAAAATAAGAGAGCAGAGCAGGGGAGGGGCTTTACAGTGGGATTGCTGTTTTAGGGTTGGGACAGGGGCAAGATGAGGAGAAAATGTGTAATTCAAAAATGTAATGAAAATGAATAATGTAAACAAGAAAACAAATAAAAAATAAATTAAAAAAAAGAAAGGGGAAGTTAGAACTAAATAATGAGCATAGCAGTCATTATGGCTTACTAATGTTCTAATTGTGTCAGTCAATCTTGGAGGATTATTTTGTTAAAACTCATTTTATTCTTTGGTATTTTAAATACATTCATTTTAAAAGTAAAATTAAAAATATAGAAAATGAATAAAAATGTGTTAATCAAAAGGAATAGGATAGAATTGCCACATCTTGCTTAACAATACCTTAAATCTCAACAATACTTAATAGCTTACAAATTAGTTTTATTTTCAAATTTTTATTTCATTATATCATTTGGTTCTAGCAGCAACACTATAAAATAGGCAGGAGGATATTGTCCCCATGTTACAGAGGAGGAAAATGAGGGGCTGAGAGGCTGACTTTCCTAAAGTCATACAGCTATTAGTGCAAAGCCAGGACAAGATCACATAGCTTATGATACCTACATTTTGTGTTTGTGCTTCATTTTTGAAAAGGGCCACAGCATCAGGGAAATGATGACATGACTTGCAAGCTGACTTTGATTTGAGTGAGGGAGGGCCGTGCAAGGTCACCAGCCACACTTTCTCCTCCAGAGCCATCTGGATCCAGTGACCAGATATTCATCAGGATGACTGGGCATGACCCAGGATACAATGGGAGACTCTTGCTCTTTTAGGCTAAGGCCTTTTCAGGTACTCACTTTGAGTACTCACATTCAGTGAACAGGCCTCTTTCCAGTTTTTTAAGAATAGGCTTAACCTTGTAGTAACGAAGTCATTACTTCTAGCCAATCATCATTTCTTTCTGAATGAAAATGGCCCCTTAAATCTCTTAGTAACATTGTGTGTCACCAAGACATTTTCTGCAGATGAGATAAAAATGTGGCTTCCTTGTTGAGTTTCAAAAGTGGTGACCTTCTTCCTGATTTCTTTTGCAATCTGCTCTTCCCTTTTTAGCTGTTCTTGGGAACAAATTGTGCTGCTAAGGAAAGAATCATGAGAGTACACCCAGCCTTCCAATTGTGAGAGTATGCTATGAAAAAAAGCAAGGACACCACGTAACCTAGCAAAAACAGACACCAGCGTATTACCTTACCTTGAAATTTAAGCAGCCAATACGGAAGAACATTTCATTTATGCTGTAGACACATACAATGTTGAAAATTATCTTCTGAATTCTGATGTTATACTTTCTTTCACACATTTAGATTCAAATTTGTAAATAAATCAAGCACATATTGAGTCTATATAGACAGTGCACAGTAAGGATTCCAAGTCATGCCAACAAGCATTGCTTGTTTCCTGTGTGCCAGGCACTGGGCTAAGCACTGTGAATACACATTCATGCAGGAAGAAAGAGAGTTCATTCTAAGGATGGGGGGAAGGAACATATAACAGGGAACTAAAAAGGTGGGGAGCGTAGGGATGGGGGGAGGAAGATGAAGGTATTCGGCATGACGGCCTTGTAGAGAAAGCCCAGAAGAGTCCATCTAAACCAACATTTCTGGCTTCCTTTAGTATATTTCAAGCCTCAAAGTATCTTATAGACAAATTATTTGGGGCCCGAGGAATGTTTTTGTGCTTATTATTTTTAAGTTTTTTTCAATGAAATCTAATATGTTACCAAACAAACCAAAGCTGGAGTTCCAAGTGTTCAACAAAACCACAAAATTCAAGGTTTTTTAATTTTAAGGAAAATAGACCATACAAATTTAGCCAAAATAAAAACAGTAATAACATATAGTTGTCATGTCCCTAGACCATAGGGATCTCTTGCCTCTGTTAGTTGATGTGTATTTTATTATTTTTATTATTGTTGTTATTATTATTATTAACCATCCTTATTTTTCCCCTTTCCTCACTTTGCACTACTTCCTAGAGTTTGTTACATATTTATTTTTATTTGTCACAATAATCTCCAGTTATATTGGCATGGTAAATTCCATTGAATATGCCAGAGCTTCTTCAGCTATTCATAAATAGTTGGGCATGTGGGTTGTTCCTAATTTTCTGCTGTGTAAGTAAAGAAAATATAAATATTTTAATATGTCTAGGTCTTTTATTCTTTTTAATGGTATTTTTATGATTTAATCCCATAATAGGATTGCTGGGCATAAGGGTAGGTCGGTGGCTCATATTACATCTTGCTAGTTTGTTCTTCAAAACAGTTTGCACCCGTCCATAGGGGCCACAGCAATGGATATGAATGCGTGTGTCACTGACAAGAGGTGTGAACCATGAGCCCCTACCTTTCTGAATCTCAGTTTCTTCTTCTTTAAAATGGGACCGTAACTTGCTATGCTGACTTGATAAGCAGTTATAAGGTTTGTATGAGATGGCTTATTTTGTGAACTAATAAATTATTATGCAAACATATTATTATTTTGATAAGAAGGTACAAGTAAAGAAAAATGGCCCTCAGCTAGTCCCAGCTGGCTCTTGAGGAGTGTATTAATTTGAGACTTTTAGCTTCTTTGATGTTCAATTCCTTCCTTTGCAAGATGAGGGGTAATTATTCTGTGCTGCCTCCTTCCCAGAATCACTGCATCAAATGAGCTAATGAATGTGAAAATGATTGGCAAATTCTAAAGCCCCATGTGATTATATGGAGTTATTATCATCATTGTCAACAAAAAACCAAAGATAAGCAAAGGACCTGGGTGCAATAATGCCACAAAGAGATGCTGTTCAGAAGCCTACCGTACTTTCGTCTCATTAAACAGTATGCACATCCATTGCTGATGAAAATGTTCCTTCCTTTGATGACCTTCATCTGTTTTGAATAATTAATTTGGTTCTGGAGTGAGTCACTGGGTAACTTCCGGAAATCACTGCCTTTGGAGACCTCTGCACTGTCATCTGTTGCATTTAAACCAGGTAGCTGCACAAGGGAAGACTGAATTGCTCCATCCAAAAAAAAAAAAAGCCCAGAACAAAAACCAGTCTTTTAACACAACTGTATTTGATATCTTTTGTTTTTGTACCCCCCATAATTTTTTGTTGTGTTTTTAATTTTACTTTTAATTTATGGAATAAAACAAGCATTTCCATAATATAGTACAACAAAAAAAATGATTGTACATGAAACTATAAATGTGCTGTGCCCAACATGCTATTCCTTTCAAATATATAACAAAATTATCATGTGAATTTCTTTTTTTTCTTCCCTTCCCACCCTGGCCCTCCCTGAAGAGGGCTACATTAGACACAAGCAGATGTGTGTCTCTCTCTCATACACACACACACACACACATTGACATATGTACAATTATTTATACATACTTCTATTTATTCTTTCTCTGGATGTAGGTAGTATCTTTATATGTCTTTATAGTTAATTTGGGTACTTGTTACAGACAGCATAATTTATTTGTTACCCTTCCATTACTCAGAGAGCTGCCGTCCCTATAACAAACAATTTTTAGAAAGACAAAAAAAACAATTAAGCAAAATTGGCCAATGCATCAGTCAAGGTTGCCATTGTATCCTATGGCCAGTCTCTATAATCCCCAAACTTCTGCAAAAATGGGGAAGAGCTTCGGTCTTAGTATTTCTTCATTTGGATCAAGCTTGGTCATTGTAATTGCACTATATTTAGTTTTGGTTTTTCTCATTCTTGCCATTTATATAATTGTAACCAGTGTATATTATTTTCCTCCTTCCATTTCCATCACTTTTTATCAGTTCATAAGTTTTCCCATGTTGTCTTGTATTCTTCATATCTACTATTTCTTACAACTCAGCAATATATTCTATTCTAGTAATGTATGAGAGTCTGATTAGCCACGACCCGATCAATGGGCATCCACTTGTTTCCAGTTCTTTAGTAGCAAATAAGTACTGTTATAAAACATTGTTTGATGTATATTAGACTCTTCTGTCTCTGACTTCCTTCAGATGTACATCTAGCAGTAGAATCTCTGGGTCAAAGGTTAAAGATATTTTAGTTACTTTCTTAACATAATTCCAAATTGCTTCCCAGAGTAGACCAATCCCTCAGTTCTACCAACAATGCACTAGTGTGTCTGCCTTTCCATGATCCCTTCAATATTGACTATTTCCATCTTGTGTCACGTTTCCCAATTTGCATGAAGTAAGATCTCAGGGTTATTTAATTTTATTAGTGACTTGGCAAGTCTTCATTATGGTTTTTATTATTTATAATTCTTTCTAAAACCAGTTTTTAAACAAAATAGCTGAGGAAACTAAAAAGTAGTCTGACAAGGACTAGATATAGATAAATACTGTAAACTGAGAAGAATTCTAAATGCATATATGAGGTAAAGGGTGACATAAATAAATTAGAGGAGTGAGGAAGAAATTACTTTTCAGGTCTATTAATTTAGGCTGTCATAGTTGATCGTCTTGGATTTATTGATCACTGGGATTCCGAATTCAATTGTTTCTGATTCTCTCTAGCCAATTTTGCAGATCTATTAAAAATTTTTGACAATATCAAATGGTTTTGATAATTACTACTTTACAATGATTTGCCTTTGGATGTGCTATTTCCTTTTTATTCCTTCTTTAATTCATTGCTTCTCTTGAGATAAAAAAGACAAACCTTTTTTCCTTCAAATAAATTTTCTTATTTTCTCTAACCTCTTGGTAGTTTGGTTGAGATAATATTCAATATGATCTGTAAATTAATTTAGATAATATTGTCATTTTATTATGATGGCCCAGTTCCATTAGGATCAATGAATACTCCCCCAGTTATTTGATATTTTCTTTATTTCTGTAAAAAAATTTTATAATTTATTTATATGTTTATATATATATTGATATGTTTATATATTGATGTTTATTTATATGTTTGTTTATTTTCATATATTTATTTTTATTTATATAAATAAGTTTATATATTTACATGTTTATTTATGATGTTATTTATATGTCTTGAATATATCCAATAGATTGATTCCCAGATATTTTAAGCAATTTTGGATGAGATTAATCCATATTTTTCTCCTAATTTTTGTATTTCTATACAGAAATGCTGATGATTTTGTGGAATTATTATGTATCTTGCTACTTTACTGAGCCTATTAGTCATTTCAATAACTATCTGTTGATTCTCTTGGGTTTCTAAGTAAATATATACAATGTTGCATAAATATCTATCTATATATACATTGTCAATTGTAAGAGAAGATATAATGGTATCTTGTTTTGCTCTCACAAGTTATTGGAAGATAATCAATAGCTGTGGGGAAGCCCTTGCTTATCTTTACTAAAACCCAGGTCTTCCTGGAACTATGACAATGGCCAGAGGGAACTAGAAGGGTGGGAGTGTGGCTCATAGCTCTGACTTCAGAAGAGGTCAGGTCTCCAGCATCCTCACCACTACACCTATATAATCTGCATATAGTCTGCACGTGGAAAAGGAATGCAGGGAAATAAAGTGAGGAATCGGACTAACCCTAAGTCTTCCAGGAAGGACAGAACTATATAACTTCACTCCTGCTTCCGCATCAGTGTGGCTGTGTCCCTACTGATCACCACACCTGCTTCCTTGCCAGAAGTGTAATAAACACCTTCCTCGGCACACTGTTTCTGAGTCCTTTCAGTGAGAAGGGGTTTACCACTTTAAGGGGTACGTCATGTAGATCTTCCTAAGTGCCTCTAAGGGAAACAGTGAGCAGTGGAAGGTCATCTAGGTTACCTCCCTGACCCTGCCTGGAAAGTCCTGTGATCCCCCAAAGTGTGTTTCTCGCATCTACAAATAGGAATAATTTTATCTCATCTTTGTCAATGTGTATCCACACATGCAGAGATATTTAATTTTTACTCATCTTACTGATATCAGTAGCATTTCTGGAATTTTATAAAATAATGGAGAGAGTAGAAATCTGTTCTACCGCTATTTGTTGTGAAAGCTAGTATTTCTGTACTGCAAATAATGCTAGCTTTTGATTCTGGATGTGTACTTCTCTCATGTGCTGAAATGATCCTTCTGCATCTATTTTTTTTTAGTGTTTTATATGAATAAACCATTTTGACAAAGGTTGGGCTTTTTCCTAAAAGATGTGGCTAGTAACACATGGTTGCAGAGGGCCTTAATGTTCTTCTCTTAGAACTGAAATAGACTACTAAAAAGATAAACAAAAAGGAAAATATAGAATAAGATTTGGGAAAAATATATTTGAAAGACATGGTATCTTCTCAACGGGAACTTTAAAGAATATACATATTTCTCAGCACTATAGGCTACTTGTGCATAAATGGGCTACATATTACTGTACATATCATGAGGAAATTAAAACATAGAGTGCATCAGCATGGTCAACTAACGCAGATTCCTCCCATGGGAAAGCCTTCAGTGTGTGCTTCTGGAAAAGTCATTATGGCATATAATGGCAATGCCTTGGAGAGATTTGGGCATGCATAGACATTCTGTAATCGATGGTATTTCTGCTAACCACATGTTTAAAGAATGTCTTTTCAGTTGTCTTGTTATCTAGAACTGGGGTGGGGGGAGATTTCCAAAAGCATTAGTAAACAGAGCTTCAGCCACATTCTATTTGGCTCATTCTTCTTGGAAGCTTTGCTCTTTGTTGACTCTTCTTGGTGTTCTAATCAGTCTCTCTCTCTTCCTCTTTTCCTCCACTCCTCCCTTTACCTTCACAACATCTCTGATTATGCTTATTATCATTGTCACTACTTTAACAAAGACCTTAATTACTCCTTTCCCAAACTATTGCATTCATCCCATTACACATCTTCCCACTTCTGCTTACTTTAGAGAGTACATGCCATTAGGGAAGAAGTCCTAGTTTTGTACTCCAGTGTCAGGAAAAACAAATCAGACCCCTTTTCTACATGGGTGTTGTCATTGGATCTATATTGTTTTCTTATGAGTCAGAAGATAGATATAAATCTGATTTTTCTTTGATGAAGGGGAGCAATCAGTCTATGGGGTTTCTAGCACAGGCCCCTTGACACTAAAGCCACCACAGGGATGAAAATTTTAATCATTCTTACACTAAAAATTCAGTTAAAAGAGAAATTTAAAAGGGCCACCACATTGTTACCATTGTTACCATTGGTAACATTGTTACCACAATGTTACCAATTAGTAACATCCACCTGAGATCTGCTTGTGTTTTCCAGCCATGAGGTTAAGTTGGTCATTGTATTGTTAAGGAGATACTTGCAGCTACTTTAACTACTTTTAGGATTGGATTGCACAGTATCATGATCATGCCCACACCAGATTAGAATCAGCACAACATTTATTCTGCGCTCAATATAAAGCAGTATTAAAGAAACATAGAAATATAAAGATAAAGATAAAACCTAACAGAGCAATAGAAATATTTGCATATTGCCACCAAACTGGGGAAGCACCAATATCTGGATTCACAGGCTGGAACATCCCTTGATTTCAGCTCTCAGATTTCCAGCTGGGAAAGTATCTCAGGCAGAGTATCCTCCCCATGAGTGGGATGCCAAAGAATATAGCAATTTTTCCAGATTTTATCCAGTTTCAGATGAAGAAGGAATTGGCATGGCTTGATTTAGCACCTGATAGGCTAGGCGCCAGAGCCTACCTATGTGACTCAGCACCTGATTGGCTGTGACTCAGCATAGAATGTGTTGTGACTGTGGACTGGGCCAGTGTTCAAAGGAGCAAGACATCTGTGATTGATATAGCAAAATGTCTGTGTTCAAAAGCATGCAAGGTTGATTCCACATATTCCTTCCAGGAAGAGGAATCAGCGAGGTACAACCTGACCTTTCAGTCCTGGAAACGTGGACCTTATTGCAGGGAGAAAAGACAGCACGTGTAGTCACATAGGCCTATAAATGTACAGGGAGTATTTTTAATATGTCATTAACCCTTCAGTCATTAGTGAAAACACTGGAATCTTCCATTATAAAAGATTATTGGGCTATTGTCTCATAATTCCCATTATAAAAATGCTAATTCTTTGTGTTTTTTAGCTGAAATTTGGGATTTTGTGATCACAAAACGAAAAGATGGCCAAAATCAACACTCAGCACTCCTATCCTACCACACACAGACTCTCAGTCAGAACCTTTGATGAAGACCTAGAAAGAGTTGAAAATGGCACCAGCAGGTAAGCTATGACATTCTGGTTTTGTCTAGAATGGGGAAAAACAGCTGATCTTTTTCATGCAAAGCTTCCAAAGACTGTGATACTGATTAAGGTAACCCCACAATGGGAAACTGCCTATCAAAGGCACCTCGTCTACATTGTCAGCGTCCTACTGTCTGCTGCCAGGCACCTCTTACATTGACAACTGGGAGAGACATAGGCAATAGGGAAAAGAAGAGACAGCTTTAGGCTACATACAGAATGAGATTTCATCATCATTCAAGTCTCACTTTCTTATTTGTCTGGAAGCTAGAATTTCCCAAGCACATGACCTTATCCCTGCACTGACATTCAGGAACATCCTACCTTTACCTCAAGAATGACACAAGGGGAGAAAATTTGTAAGTCACAATATAATAGGCCCACCACCTGCCCTGTTTCTTCTAGTCTCATCTAGCTTTTCTATTCATGCCCTCAAAACAGTCACACCACAGCTCTGCTCATTATGATATATAGGCTGGTCTGGTCGGCATTATACCAGCTCCATTCCCTTTTTCTGATTCTCTTAAATACTAGCTTGGAAGCCCATGATTACTAATGTTCACATTTCCAGTGATGTAGAGATATGGCAGGAAGAAATAAAGAAAGAGAAGTTTGGGGTTTTTTGTTTGTTTACTGACACTACAAACTTTGTCTGGTTACTTGAAATTATGACAATTTGTTTCACCTGTTTTGTGAAGTTTAACTTACCATGTTTTCTAACGTATTTCCTCCATAGTTTTATTTTATTGATTTTGTTATCCAACATGTCTCCTGACAGGATTCATGACACAAATCTGAAAGACTCAAGTATTGGGGGGAAGGGAGGAGGAATCAGTATTAGCTCTATCTTCTTGCTTCTAGAGACCTATCCATGGACTCCATCTACCTCCTTACCTCCTATATACTCATTATAGTTGCTTTTACTTTGGGATTTGGGAAGAAGGAGAGGAAGAGAGAGAGGGGAAATGGAAAATTAGGAGAGCAGCAGAAGAGGTGAATAGCATGGGAGGGAAAAACCAAAAGGGGGCATGGCATGGCTCCTACCTATTCAGAAACAGGGGAATGGAACTGGAGCTACCAAGAATAATGACTCTCATTTCACCTCCCTCCCCGCTCAAGCACTGTTTACCACAATATTAAGAGGTTCTATAATATGAGGAGTGGAGGATGGGATAAGGGAAGCAGCAACTATGTCCTAGTGTATAACAGTTTTGGCACTTGCTAGTAGATGTTTTGGGCATGGGAAGTGCTTATAGGCTTTGTATAAGCCCTATTCTCTATACAGGACATCAGAATCAGAGCTAGCATTAGGTGGATAAAGCTTTTCACCAGGGCACTGATACTGAGACATGGGGGCTTGCTTCTTGGGAAGATAGGCTTTCTAACCAGAGTCTTCATTTTTCATATTCTTGAGCAGGGCAGTGGCATGACCAGAACTGGAAGTGGTGCATAGGCTGACTAAGAGGAGAGTACAAATGGAAAGACCTATAAGGACACTATTGCAACAGAGGGGGCTGGAGCTGTAATTAAAGCCTTTACTAAAATAGTGACAGTGGTAATATGTATGTCAAAGATATTGTAGAGGTGGAATCAATGAGACTTGGCAACCAGGAGATGAGATGAGAGAGAGAGATACCAAATGGGAGAATGTGAACTAAGCTTTTTCTAGGTGGAGAAATTCTGTGGGAAGTTAGAGGTGTGGGTCTGGAATTCAGAAGTCAGGACCAGAGACTAACTTGAGAATCATCTTCATAGAGGGAATGGTTGAAGTTCTAGTAATGAATGAAATTCCCAAAGGAGAGAATATATAAGGAGAGGGGCCACAGTTAAATCTTTGAGAAATACCAGCATTTAAGAATCAGGAAGAGGATGAGGGAGAAGAGCCACGGGATGACTAATTATAGAGACAGAAGGAGAGACTTTGATGTTTCTGATTCCAAAAGAGAAGAGCATATCTATTAGGAAAGGTGATCAAAAGTGGCAAAAGCTGCAAAGTACAAGATGTGGAATGAGTTTAAAAGGTCATTGGATTGGCAGAAAGGTTGGACCAACTAATATCTCCACCAGACTATTGCTAATACCTTGTATTAGCACACCTTTCTTCCCATGGCCATGGCCATTCGATTTTGTAAAGGTCATTGGTGACCTTTGAAAGAGCTATTTCAATATCATTTTGGACAATGAAATCCCAATTATATGGAGGTTGAGAAGGGAGTGGGTAGTATTGTAGTAGAAGCATCAAATGTAGGTAACATTTTCAAGACGCTTAGAGGGAGAAGCACAATGGGACAGTAGATAGTAAAGATCAATAGAAAAAAGGGTTTTTTAGCATTTGGGAGACCTGAGCCTGTTTTTATGGAAATGGACAGGAGCCAGTCGGTGGTGAAGGAGGATAGTGATGGGAATTAGACCTAGAATTTCTGGACCAAGACTGGACCTTGTGAATTTAGGAGAGGGAAGAAACTTCCTCTACCAATTCAGGTTGGCACCGTCTCTGAGACTCAGTGCCTTAGAGAGCTGCCTAGGGAAATGAGAACTGTAGGAAAACTTTAAGATTAAAGAGACATCTAAAAAGATGGGATTGAAGATATTTGACATTCCTGCTAGAGTGGATTCCTAGAGGAAACAGGAAAGAAGATAAAGTATAGAAAGATTATTTCTACCTGGGAGCAGAGATTCCTTCTTTTCTTTGATAAAAGGGAAGGAAAATATGATGATAACAGAGAAATTAAGAAAATTAGAATAGTGGGGTTAGAAAAACTCACACTGGATGGACTTAATCTTCCCACTACAGTAGGAAATTATGTCATCTGGTGTATCTAGTATGTGTGTGTGTGTGTGTGTGTGTGTGTGTGTGTGTGCACTGAGGATTGGGCAGGGGTCAGAACTGAGTGAAAGAAGAGGAAAGTTTTGGAATAGTCATTATGATGAATGAGATAGGGAGTTGATAAAGGGAGAGTAGAAGGGTTGTTGGCCACTAACTAGGACAGAGGTGAGATTATGTCCCATGAACTTGTTTTTAAAAATCAGATTGATTGTATCCAGTATTCCTCCATCACCCTGGAGTAGCTGTGAGAGAGCTGAGCTATAAGGGTTACCTAAGGTTTTAGATTTGCAAGTCATGAATTACAGAAAGTCATGTTCAGAAAAGACTCTAGGGTCATGGTTAGTGAAACATTAAAGTCTCCAACCAGGGAAAGCATCAAGGCTGGATATAGAAGCAAGTGAAGCCAGAGTGTAGACTGATGGATGGAATGATGAATCAATGCACCCAAAGTCATGATGTGATCAAAGTACAAATGAGTAAGGAAGGGTAAAGGAATAAGAGGTTATGCAGAGATGAAATTTTAACTACGAACTTTGGAATTGGGGCATTTCTACAAAAAGGAAAAATCTAAGAAATGAGTACATCAAAATGGGATTGAATTACTGTGAAGGAGGTCATTGAAGTTGAGAAAACTGAGGATTTGTGTAATAAGGTTGCTAGAAAAGTTACATAGATATGAATAATGAAGTCTTTGATGGTAGCAGGGAATAGGATAGAGAAGAATTTTGTGAGTTGAGTACTGAAGTTTGAGAAAAAGTATGGAGAATGATTGGTGGTCACTAGGTGACAACAAGGAAGATATAGAGATAGGGTAATCAACTGTTTGGACATTAAGAGGGGATAGGTTAGCAATGACTCATGGTAAGAAATGGTAAGAATAGGGATAGCTAGGTGGCACAGTGAATAGAGTGACTAGAGAGCCAGCCCTGGAGTTAGGAGGACCTGGGTTCAAATCTGGTCTCAGACACTTAACACTTAATAGCTGTGTGACCTTGGGCAACTCTCTTAACCCCAATTGCCCTGCCTTCCCCCCTCCAAAAAAGCAAAAAAAATGGTCTTGAAGTAGTGATTGGGAGTAAGAAGAATGGTTACCTCTCTTGCTGGCTTTGTGAATTGGAGTGAGAGGGAGGAACAGAAGTCACTTCCAGTGAAGTTGCAAGAAATATAGTGCCCTTGAGGGAGACTCATGTTTCTCTGCAAGTGAAGATATAAAAGAAATGTTGAAAAGTTCAAGGATATGGGAGGTTTTATTGAGAATAGAAGGAAACTTTCAAAGGTCATAATGGAATGGGCTAAAACATGGGTTAACTAGGAAGAAGTTGGCTTTGGGAGGGATAGTGTGCAATCAGAATAGGCCAGGGATAGTGTAGATATGCCACCTGAACCTAAGGCAGTGAGATTTGGATGATGGGAAATAGAGAGCCAGAGCAGTGGGTTACATACAGTAGATGGAGGAGGCATATTCTGTAAATGACTGTCTTAAAAACCTAATCTGTCTCAGCATTCCTAGATTGAGAAAATCCATCTTCTGGGAGATGCAGAAGGATTCCAAACTGATGGCTAGCCTCCATGAGGTCCCAGAGAACTTAAAAGGGTTCAGAAATTTGCCAGTGGTCAAACAGCCAAGTTCAATGCTCTAGATATGTCAGCCTTCTACTAAAATGTTCGTGTAGGGAGCCCACAGAAAATTCAGTAGTGATGAGTGATGACTTGCAAAATACTTATCTTCCCCTAGATAGCCCTCAATAAATCACCTCATATCTCTGTGCCTCAGTTCACTCACTTGTTAGATCATTCTGAAGTCTCTCCTTTCTAGCCTGAATGAGTATAAGGGGAGGGTTGCATGTCCATAGATGTCTTTATTCAGGTTCAGTTTGAATTTGAAGTCAGAGGCTCTGGATTCAAATCTGAACTCTGCAACTTCCTATATATATGACCTCGTTTTCACGCTCTGGGTCTCAGTTTCTTCATCTGTAAAATGGAGTTTATATTAGATTAGATGACCCATAAAATGCCTTTCCATTCTAGATCTTTGATCCTATGAAATTGAGAAGTTAAGATTATCATGAGAAGGATATTGGTTTTAGGTTCATCCCCCATGATGACAGTGGAATTGCCAAGGTCTTTTCCTTGGAAAGGGTGAATAGAGAGTGGTGGGGCAAAGGTGTTAGGCAAATGGGCAACCAAGACCACATCATGGTCATTATTGCTTTGGCAGCTTCATTATTGGATCAATTCCACTGGCTTGCAATGTGTGATATTTGCCTTGGCCACAGTGCACGCTGAATAAAGCTGGTTTCAAAGTTCTATAGCAAGCACCAGTAATATCAGCACTGGCCCACTGGCAAGAGGACACACATCTGCAGCAGCTGGGTGGCATAGCTGGGTAGAGTACTGCACCTAGAATCAGGAAGAGGTGAGTTCAAATGCAGCCTCAGACACTTAGTAGCTGTGTGACCCTGGACAAGTCACTTAGCCTCTCTTTGCCTAGGCTTCCTCATTCATAAAACAACAGCAACAACCTCCCAGGGCTTTGTAAAGTTCAAGAGATAAAAATTGTAAAGTGCCTTGAACACAGGACTTGGCACATATATAAATGTTAACTATTATTAAAGTCACAACTGGAACTTTTTTTCCAGAAAGTAGTGGGTCACTGTGCTGAGCCATCTACTCATGGTTCCCCTTGTTTCCAATGGAAGCATTTATTAGCTCACTGCAGAGAAATGAAGTCTTGTGAGATGTGTTCATGGAATTAGAATTAGAATGTCGGCCGTGGCAGGAATCATCAATCTGCAAACATTTATTAAGCTCCTACCAGGTCCCAGGCAGTGTGTTGGGCATTGGGCATACAAAGAACAGTGAAATAGAACCTGCACAAATATATTGATGCATACAAAATATATGCCAAGTGGTTTAGTGGGGAGGGTATGATAAGGTGAGGGCATCAGCAGAGACTTTGTGTAAAAGCTGAAACATGAGCTGAGATTTGAAGAAAACAAAGGATTCTACTTGTAAGAGGTAAAGGTGAGAACAGAGTTTCTCCCAGACAGGGGGTGGAGTGCTCTCGAAAAGTCCAAATGTGATTTGGATGCTATTTCCTTTGATCAGTGATAAAATCAGGATTTGGGGATTGATGTCTTTTTCTGTTTCTCCTAGTAGTATCTATATAGTAAGATTGTCTCAAAGCTCACCCTTCTCTGTAAAGGCTTTCCCTGAAAATGTCTAGATAAAACCATAAAATCCAATTGCTAACCACAAAATAGGAAAAAAAAATATGAAGATTGCCAAATTACAAAGAACAAGGTTGGTCCCAGAGAATAGATAAAAGAAGACATCTTCCACCTCTCCTTTATAGAGGTCAGGATCCATGAATGTGGAAATCTTGTGAATAATGACAAATATTTTTAGTAACGAATTATTTATTTTTTATTTTTTTAGCATTATCTTCCATAAGATTTTGAGTTCCAAATTTTCTCCCCATCTTCCCCCTTCCCTCACCCAAGACAGCATGTAATTTAATATAGGCTCTACATATACATTCATATTGAGCCTATTTTCACATTAGTCATGTTGTAAAGATGTAGAACCAATGGGAGAAACCCCAAGGAAGAAGAAACAAACAAAAAAAGAAAAAGAGAGAGAGAAAATAGTTTGTTCAATCTACATTCAGACTCCCACAGTTCTTTTTCTGAATGTGGATGGCACTTTCCTTCATGAGTCCTTTGGAGTTAATGACAGTTTTTTAAATGTGTTGATCAATTTTGCCGAATTTTTCCCTTTCACTCTCTTTTTCAAAAAAATTTCTTTGTTATAAGGAATAGCACTCTGGAAGAGGAAGGGAGGGGGATACAGGGAGAATCTAGATGATGTGAAAACAAAAGGTAACAATAAAAAATACTTTTAAGTGACCATAAAAGATATCTGGTATAATGTAGAATGAAGAATCATCATGTATAAGGTTCCTGGAATTTTACAAAAGAAAATATCAGGAAAGAGGATCAGTCACTTCAGCCTGACATATCTATAAAACCATGTGAAAAATTTAGGTGAAAAATGAAATTGGATTTTAACACTAGGAGGTAAATAAGCTCTAATATTTATCACTGAGATTCAATAGTATGATATTAATGACTGAAATATAGTAATGGAGCAACATATTTTGTTTGACAGAATGCAATATGATAAATATAGCCATGGAAAATTTTTTTCTTGTTCAAAAGCAGTACAATATAATCGCACAGGGATGGGGGAGTAGTATTTTATGACAAGAAGATAAACACTTTTTAGAAACTCATAAAACTGAATGTAAAGGCATAGCAGAGAATATTTGGATAAAGATAAACAGAGTGGTACAAAATAGCAACAGAAGTGCTGTCCTTGTAGACAGTGGGGTGGGGAGAGGGACACTTGGTTAGAAGGGCTCACCTGCATCTGGTTTTTTTCCTAATAGAGCTCAGAATATAGATATGTATAGCATAGTGATAGAACTTCATAGAACTTCATCCACAGGATGAGTGAGAACTGACTCAAACACAGTTCATGTCAAAACAAAGCTCAAGATCAATAAAAAATTAAATGTGGTAGCCAAAAACCCTTAATAGAATCCTGTGTTGCTTAACAGAAGCACAGTGCCCTGAATAAGGGAGTATAGGTCTTACTGGACTGTATACAGTCAAACTCCATCTACAACATTGTGTTCCATTTTAGATGCTATCATAGGTGTGAGTTCTGGGTATGTTGGGCATGCCCAAACACACAGTAATGTCTCAGAAAAAATCATATTTTATACCTGTATTCCAATGTTTGTATTTTTTAAAAGGAATGTTTGGTTGTTAATTTTAAAAAATAAATTTTTTATTCAGTTGTGTCCAACTATTTGTGACTCCTTTTGGGGTTTTCTTGGCAAAGACACTAGAGTATCTAGTATCAAAGATACTAGAGTTTGCCATTTCCTTCTCCAGCTCATCTTACAGATGGGGAAACTGAGGCAAAAAGGGTGAAGTGACTTGCCTATGGTCACAGAAACAGTGTCTGTGGACAGGTTAGAACTCAAGAAGATGAGTCTTCCTGACTCCAGGCCTGGCATTATTTTAAAAAAGTTTAATTAAGCTTGAATTTCTTCTTTTTTTCAATTATTTCTCCTAGACCTGTTTTCCAGGTCAGTGGTTTTTCCCATGAGATATTTCACATTGTCTTCTATTTTTTTTTATTCTTTTGGCTCTGTTTTATAATTTCTTTATTCTTCAGAAAGTCATTAGCTTCCATTTGCTCCATTCTAATTTTGAAGGAATTAGTTTCTTCAGTCAACATTTGGACTTCCTTTTCCATTTGGCCAATACTGCTTTTTAAGGCATTCTTCTCCTCATTGACTTTTTGGGCTTCTTTTGCCATTTGGGTTAGTCTATTTTTAAGGTGTTATTTTCTTCAATATTTTGGGGGGTATCTTTTAGCAAGCTGTTGACTCATTTGTCATTATTTTCTTGAATCACTCACATTTCTCTTCCCAATTTTTCCTCCACTTCTCTTACTTGATTTTCAAAATCCTTTTTGAGCTCTTTCATGACTTGCATCCAATTCATATTTTTCTTGGAGGCTTTTGTTGCAGGAGTTTTGACTTTGTTGTCTTCTTCTGGTTGTATGTTTTGATCTTCTTTGTCAACAAAGTAAGATTCTATAGTCTGAGTATGGGGGGTCTTTTAAACACTATTTGCTCATCTTCCCAGTCAAATACTTGATTTTTTAAGTCTTTGTCAAGGTAGAACTCTGCTCCCAGTGAGTGTGGCTGTAGGGGTGGGTGTACTGTACCAAGTTTCTGGGGTTTTGTATCAGTCGCTCTGTGGTTCCAGAGCTTTAGAAGCAGCCAGTGCTGCTGCTGCCACCATTACCTCTGCCACCCTGGAGCTGGAGCCAGACCACATGATCCTCCTTTACCCAAGTCCCACAGAATTCTCCCACTGACCTTCCACGTTGTCCTTGGCATTTGTGGGTTGAGACGTCTGGAAACTGCCACAGCTGCCAGTGATTTGGTCCCCTGAGGTTTGTTCCAGCCTTGTCTGTGCCTAGCACAGCCCACATTGGACTGTGCTCTGCTTCCAACTCAGTGCAACAGACCCTTGCTATTGATCTTCCAGGCTGTCTTGGGCTGGAGATATCTTTCACTCTGTCATTCTGTGGGATTCTGTAGCTCTAGAATTTGTTTAGAGTCATTTTTACAGGTATTTGGAGGGGTTTGGGGGGCAAACTCAAGGAATACCCTGCTCTTATTCCTTTATCTTGCCTCCACCCAGTCCTAAGTTTGAATTTCTTTAGTTTCTTTGATGACAACAAATTACATCTTTTGTGATTGAATATTCAATGAATATTTGTCTTCTAAAAATAAATTTTCTGGGTTCATACCCTGATAAATTGCACTCATGCTACATTTAGGGAGAGACATTGGCAAATTGGAATGCATCTTGGTGAGAGTAACTAAAATGAGGAAGGATATGGAGATGTGATGCATAAGGAACAGTTGAAAGAATTTGGAAAGTTTGTCTTGGAGAAGAAATGACTTAAGGGAGACAGGAAAGCCACTTCCAGATATTTAAATGATTGCCACATGTAAGAGGAGTTACATTTATGTTTGTGTTAGGCCAGAGGGCAGAACTAGAATGAATGAGAGGTAGTTAGAGTTCAAAGGTAAAAAAGAACTTTACCAATTAGAGGTGTCCCCAAAGGAAATGGACTCCCCAATTAGGTGGTAAGCTTCCTGTCAATGGGATTATTCAAGCAGAATCTGAGGACCCCCTTTCAGGGATGGTATAAAAGGAAGTCTCATATAGGAGGAAAGTTGTACTGGTTAATCTGTTAAAATTTCTCCTAATTCTGGGAGATAAAAGGAATAAATATGAAAATTTCTTTAATGACAGATATTTTCATTCTAAAACATGAGTAAGATAAGAGTGAAAATATAGGCAAGAGAGGATCACATATAAAATATGTGGCTTTTATTCTACAATTGAACCTTTTATTGGAATTCCTGACATTTTAGGAAATTTGCAGAAAAGAAGAAGGAAACATTTGTAAAACATCAAAACATGGGGCTGCTAGGTGGTGCAAAGAGTAGAGCACTGGCCCTGGAGTCAGGAGGACATGAGTTCAAATCCAGTCTCAGACACTTGACACAGCTGTATGACCTTGGGCAAGTCACTTAACCCCAGTTGCCTTGCCTTCCCCCCTCAAAAAAAATATATAAAAAAGATATTTTTAAAAAATCAAAATATGTAAATATTTGAGGTTCTTTGTGAGGGAATATGGAATCACAGAATGTTAGAGTGGAAAAGGGACCTAAGAGATCATACAATATGGACCTTCTATTTTACAAATGATGAAACTGCTGCCAGGGAAAGGAAATGACATGCCCAGGGTCACACAGGTAGTAGGAAATAGTAGAGTGGGACACAAACCTAGGTCCATTGCTCCTTCCACTATACCCTGCTGTCTTTCAGCTTATATGTAGAATATCAAGCACTATTCATGATAAAAAATTCACCCAGAGCACTTATTAAGCATCTCTGTAGTGCATGATTTAATAAATATTGTATTGTTGTTGTTTGTTTTCAGTTGTGTCTGACTTTTTTCATGACCCCTTTTGGGGTTTTCCTGGCAGAGATACTGGAATGGTTTGCCATTTCCTTCTCAGCTTATTTTACAGATGAAGAAACTGAGGCAACAGGGCTTAATTATTTGCCCATTGTCATGCAGCTAGATAAGTGGCTGAGGCTGGATTTTAACTCAGATCTTCCAGACTCCAAGCCCGGAACTCTATCCAGTTTTATGGAAATGAAATTTACAGTGCCCTCTGGACACTAACCAGTCTAATTACTCTTTCATGAGTCTATTTTTTCTTTTTCTCCATTTTCCAATGAAAAGATGCAAAAAATGGGGGAGGGAAGATTTACATAAACTAAATTTTGTTTCCTAAATAAAAATACCCCAAACTAAAAGATTTCTTCATTTTTCCTTCCTTTAAACTTTTTCATCAGTTCTGTTTAGTCATTTCTTGGTATGTGTTGATGAGAAAGTGTTAAAGAAATATCTAAGCATGGAAAATTAAAGCCAGACCAGGGACATCTCAAATCCCAAATTAATCTCTTCATCTCATTATTATTGTTGTGCTTTTGGCCAGAAGATTTTATGTCCAAAGAAAAAATAGGGTCCACTCTGGATGTTTCCCCCTGTATGGTGCCACATTTCTCAATTTTCACCAAACAAAGCTTATTTACCACTTCTATTTCTAGGGAGGTAGGCTTAAAATACAGTGCTTTGGTCACTGGCCAAATGGGAACAAGTCAGTTGGTAGATTTGATTCAAGATGCTAAGAATTTTCAAGGGAAAGAAGGAAGAAAAAAAAGAAATGAAGAAGAAAGGAAGGGAGGAAGGGAGAGAAGGAGGAAGGAAGAGAGAGAAGAAGGGAGGAAGGGAAACAGGATGGGAAGGAGGGAGGGAGAGAAGGAGAGTAAAAACAAGAGAGAAAGAAAAATGAAACAAAGTTAAATGAAAGGAAAGAAAAAGAAAGGAAATATTTAACAAAAACTGCTGGGAAAACTTTAAAACAGTGTGGCAGAAGCTAGGCATAGACCAACATCTTATACCACATACCATGATAATGTCAAAATGGGTACACAATTTAGATATAAAGGTTGATGCTATAAACAAACTAGGAAAGCAAGGAAGAGTTTACCTGCCAGATTTATGGAAGAATTTATGACCAAGCAAAAGATAGCATTATGAAATGCAAAATGGATAATTTCGATTACATCAAATTGAAGTTTTTGCACAAAGCCAATGAAACCAAGATTAGAAGGGAAGTGGAAAGTTGGAAAACAATTTTTATACCAGTGTCTCTGATAAAGGTCTCATTTCTAAAATATATGAAGAACTGAGCCAAATTTATAAGAATACAAGTCATTTCTCAGTTGATAAATGGTCAAAGGTTATGAACAGGCAGTTTTCAGACAAAGAAATCAAAGCTATCTATAGTCATATGAAAAATTGCTCAAAATCACTATTGATTAAAGAAATGCAAATCAAAACAACTCTGAGGTGCCACATTTCACTCAGCAGATTGGCTAATATGACAAAATAGGAAAATAATTAATGTTGGATAAGATGTGGGAAAATTGTAACACTAATGTATCATTGGTAGACTTGTGAACTGATTCAACCATTCTGGAGAACAATTTGAAACTCTGTACAGGGATACAAAACTGTGCATACCCTTTGATCCAACAGTACCACTTCTAGGTCTGTATCTCAAAGAGATCATAAAAATGGGAAAAGGACCCACACATACAAAAATATTTATAGCAGCTCTTTCTGTGGTGGCCAAGAATTGGAAATGGAGGTGATGCCCATCAATTGAGGAATGGCTGAACAAGTTGTGGTATATGAATGTAATGGAATACTATTTTGCTTTAAGAAATAGTGAACAGGTGGACTTTAGAAAAACCTGGAAAGCTTTACATGAACTGATGCTGAGTGAAGTGAACAGAACCAGGAGAACATGATACACAGTAACAGCAACACTGTGTGATGATCAGCTATGATACACTTAGCTCTTCTCAGCAATACTGTGATCCAAGACAATTTCAAAAGACTTGTGATGAAAAATGCTGTCTACATCCAGAGAAAGTAGTATGTAGTCTGAATACAGATTGAAGTATACTATTTTCAGTTTTTGTGAATTTTTTTGTGGTTTTTCCCTTTTATTCTGTTTCTTCTGTCACAGCACGACTAATGTGGAAATGTGTTTAACATGACTGCACATGTAAAACCTATATCAGATTGCTTGCCGTCTTGGAAAGGGGGGAGGGAGAGAAAGGAGGGAGAAAAAATTTGGAACTCAAAATCTTATAAAAGTTAATGATGAAAACTATCTTTACATGTAATTGGAAAAATAAATTTTCATTAGAGCAGATCTGGCCATGTGACTCCCCTATTCAACCAACTCCAATTCTTTCTGATTGCCTTAAGAATAAAATGTTAAATTCTATTTAACTTTTACATCATACACAACCTGCCCTAACCTACCTTTCCAATCTCATTGCTCGCTACTACTCCATTCTCACTCTGGAATCAAAACTGGCTTTCTCTCTGTTCCTCACTCAAAACACTCCATCACCTTTTGGCATTGGTTACCACTCCACCAACATCCATCAATCGTAGGATGCCATTCTAACTTTAAAATATAACTCAGGCACTAAACTCTGCATGAAGACTTTCCTGATCCCAACTGCTAGTGCCCTCCCTGCCTTAGTATTTAACTACTTTGTATATGTGTAAATGTGTATTAATTTTATATTCCTTCTATATGTATTACATGTACTTGTCCCCTCCACTAGAATGTAAGCTGACTGTCAGTAGATAATTTCATTCTTTATCTTGAATTCTTTATAGTAGCCCTGCTTAATTAATACTTCTAATTTGACTTGATTACTCTGTTTTATTTAAGTCTAAGGGGTGTGACTTGATCTTCTCAACCCAATCCTAAACTTTTCCCGTGTAGTGCCATCTGCTAAAATGCAATAGCAGAAAGCCCCTGATCCTCTCTAATTGATTGAGAGGATTGTGAGTCTTCATGCAGAGTTTAGTGCCTGAGCTACATTTTAAAGTTAGAGTGGAATCCTAGGCTTGGTGGATGTTGGGAAAAGGTGATGGAGTGTTTTGAGTGAGGAACAGAGAGAAAGTCAATTTTGATTCCAGAGTGAGAATGGGGTAGTAGCGAGCAATGAGATTGGAAAGGTAGGTTGGGGAAGGTTGTTGGAGCATTATTGTTGGAAAATTCCTCAGATACTTCTGTTAATTGATTGCTTAATTCAGTGGAGAAGTCTAGTTCTTCCCTGATTTCATTAATTGAGGTGGAATCTCCCCCACTCTTCTCCTTATCAAAACCTGTTCTCAAGAAAAAACTCAATAAACTCATTCATAAAATTGTAAAAGACTGTAAGGCTTAATGTGCTATTTCATTCGGAATATTTGCATTTAACAAGCAAAGAAATAAAGGCCAGAAGATTTTAGTGGGAATGTGAGGCCTCAGTAAGCAAGTCTGAAGGCATTTTTAGGGAGGTCTGCTCATCTCTTTTTAAGTGCCACTGTGTAGAATTCCTGGTTCTTCAAGCATGACTGGCATTAAATTTGAATAGTAGTATAGAAATTTAATCATTCTAAATGTGTTTTTACCTATTCACCATCCTGTGCATAAACTTTTCTATAAACATACTACTACTACCACTTTCATTTTCAGCTGCATCCAACTCTTTATGACCCCATTTAGGGTTTTCTAGGCAGAGACACTGGAGTGGTTTGCCATTTCCTTCTCCAGCTCATTTTATAGATGAGGAAACTGAGGCAAACAGGATTAAGTGACTTGCCCAGGGTCACACAGCTAGTAAGTGTCAGAGGCCAAATTTGAACTCAAGAAGATGAGTCTTCTTGACTCCAGACCTGGCCCTCTGTCCAATGTACCACCCAGCTACTGGGTCTGTAATCATAAAGTACCTTGAAAATATTGATGAGAATCATAGAATTTCAGTCTGAGAAGAGACCTCAATGATCATCTAGCCTAATCTATATTACCTGCACAATAATCCTTTCAGGGACATCCCAACAAGCACTCACCAGTATTTGTCTACAATCTAGAGTGGTGAGCAGAAAAGCAGCAGCAATATAATTTAGAGGGATCAACCATGTAACCCATAGGCTGAATACAGCCCATGACCTGCCTGAGAGCATCCAAACCAAATTAAAATGTAATTTGGCAAAATAAATAAAAATACAATAAAACAAATAATACTACATTTAAAAGCTAAGTCAATATTCAGCCCACAGTCCTCCTTGTGTATGTGGCGCCTTTTTCTATTGGAGTTTGACACCACTGGTGTGGTTGATAGAGATCTGGTCTTGTTTAGGAAGACCTGTTCAGCATCTGTCTTTGACCTGGCTGGGTGACCCTGGGTGAGTCTCTTCAACTTTCTGAGGATCATTTGTAAAATGAAGGAGTTGGATTAAATGGCCTCTATAGCCTTTTCTAGCTGTGGATAGTTAATAATAATAACTGAAAAAAACAATCTGAGTCATACTATTAGCAATATAGGCATAATAAATGGTTCAATGGACTCCCCAGTCAGTCCAAAGATCCTGAATAGAATGAGACAGATTTTTATGTATTAAAATAATTACTCAGATAAGACCAATTAGTTAAAACATTGGCAGGCTACAAGCTAGGATATAAAATTAGGTAATCTGATTTCTAATTGGAGGAAAGATGAGGGGCTTTCCAAGTTGGGAGGGGGAAAAGTGAGTTTCTGTTGAGTTGGGAAGGGATGTGGAGGTTTCAGGGTCTTTTCCCAAAATTGAGAGATGGCAATTCATTGCATCAACCTGCATTTATGAAGCAAAGAATGGTTTATATCATCTGGTTTCACATGGATAATTTGCAGACAAGCAAGATGGTTTTCACTCTATTTCATCCTAGCGCTAAAGTCTATATGTTTATGGGGGTGGCTAGGGGTGCAGTGAATAGAGCACCAGCCCTGGAGTCAGGAGTACCTGAGTTCAAATTCGGCCTCAGACACTTAACACAAAAAACTAGCCGTGTGACCTTGGGCAAGTCACTTAACCCCAACTGCCCTCCAAAAAGAAAAAAAAAAAAGTCTATATGTTTATGAACTCACCACCTTCCAAGGCAGCACATTCTACCAACAGGCACGACTGTTCAAAAGCTTTCATTAAAGAACCCAAAGCTCCCCTTACCATTTCTTTCTAGTTTTGCCCTCCAGAGTCAAGGAACATAGGGTCAATCCCCCTGGCACATAATAGCTTTTGAAGCTACAGTTAGCATGTTTTCTGCCAGATCCCAAGTCATCCAATCCAAAATGCTACCCAGACCATGTATGCCCTCTGTTACAGCTCTTCTTAATCTTTTTGTGGCCTGAAGCCTTTGGCAATGTGGTGAAGCCAATGGATCCCATCTCTCAGTAATGTTTAAAAAAATTGAAGGAAATGACAAATTTCAGTTTGAGTTTAATTAAAGATGTGCGATTTTTCCCCAACTAAGTGAATGGACTCCCTGAAATCTCTCCATGTATTCCTTTGGAGTCTCTGGACCCTATGTGAAGAGTCCATGTTCAACCATGCCCCCTACATCAAATCTCTGCTTGGACATTTCCAGCAACAGAGAATTTACTGTCTAAGGAAGCAGCCCATTCCATTTGGGGACAGCTCCTGTTCCTGGAAGCACTACTTTATATTGATTTGAAATATATTATCATATTGCATAAGTATAGCCTATATCAGATTTAATGTCATCTTGAGGAGAAGGAGGTGATGGAGGGGGAAAAAATTAGAACTCCAAATCTTATAAAAATGAATGTGGAAAACTAATACATACATACAAACATACATACATATATGGATGCAGAGAGAGAGGGAGTAGAGATAGAGAGGGGGAGAGAGGAAGAGAGAGAAAGAGAGGGAGAGAGATTATCATAGGAGAGAGGCAAGACGGCCAAGTGGTTAGAGGGCTACATTTGGAAAGTCAGGAAACTCTGGGTTTGAGTTCTGCTTCTGGGACATACCAGTTTGATGATAAGTTGCCTAATTTCCCAGTACCCCCCCCCCAATCAACTCTCAAAGAACATAAGTGGTAGAGAAAGTGTGGATCTGCAATCACGGAAGAAATTTCTATGCTGAAAGTTCCCTTACATTAAGGACATTCCAGAGTTCCAGGTTTAAAAGCAATAATAATAAATATATCATCATCATGAACATTATTATTAGCTAGTAGTGGTACCCATGATATGTAATGGTCTAGGGCTGTTGAGCAACATGGGAGAGATTGTTCATTCCTTAAAGATTTTGTTTGATGAGATATCTTGGCCCTTAAACCTGCTCCTCGTTTCATTAATAGAAACCAGACAAGAGCAGCAACCTCTTGTGAACCGCTGACTGAGACAGGGTTGATGTAGGCTGAAGACCTAAGCCCTTCAGAAGCTCTGTGGCACTCATCTCTGACTCTTGCCTCCCTTGTCCAATGTAGCTTCCCGACTTGAGACTGCTTGTTAGCTGCTGGCATCCTGTGACAGACAATTACAACAATTTTCTGTCTTTTTCCCCAGCTTTATGTATAATTGATTGAGATGGCTTGGGAAATGCCTTCCCTCCGCCTGAATCTCTGTAGCAAATATTATTACCAAGAGTATGGAGCTGTCTTATCGAGGGCATGGGGAGGGAGAGATTCTTGCCTCCTACCTAGATCTTGTTACTGCCTTGTTAAAAAAAAAGGATGATGAGGTTGAAACAGCCCACATGACAGTTCATTTGGCTTGCCTGGGCTCCCGAAGTTGAACAGAATGAAATTTCAGTCCCCCAGAGACCACTGCCTGGATGATTCTTAATCTGTCTGATGAAACCTGGCCCCCAGGAGGTTTTAGCAGGAAGGTAAAGAAAATTTAAAAAAAGAAGAAGAAGATTCACAAACACATTGATTTGATTCTTGATTGTTCTACAGAGAAGTTTCTTTTCAAGGATTTTCATTTGCCTCTAGCCTAGCCACCATCCAGGGAAGGGATCTGCCATTCCCACCAACAAAAAACAAGTTGTCAAGGACTGCCATCTCTGGAACAGAGGAGGCCTAGAACTCCAGGAACAAGTGTCCCTCAAACCCCTGTCTTTGTTTCTAGCCAAGACCCTCTGGCCATCACCTAGCAGAACAAGCCCCATAGAGAAGGGTTCCACCATTCCCATCACTACCACCCACTGACCAGATACCACTAGAAGTCAGGCAAGCCCAAGAGCCCTGGGAACAGAAGCATGTCCTCCAACCCCTCCACCCCAGACCAGGAACCTAACTCCCATAGATATTGTCTGCAGAGTCACTCCAGCTAAGAACAAGTCCGTGAGATTTACACTTAAAATGGCACCTGGAGCCTAGCTCTCTCCCATGAACTCCAACAAAGACTTAACATTAGCACCAAACCAAATAATCATTAAAAAAATCTACGTAGGAACTAGAGTAAATACCTTTACCCAGCCCAGGACTGCAAAAAATCAGTCACAAACTTCTGCACAATAGGAAAGGGGTCCTTTCAGAAAGTCAGTGTGAGCATGGACAAATAAGACAAAAGCCAGCCAGTGAGGACCAGAGACACTTCAAGGACACTTGGATCCTTCTACATTGTGTAGCTTGAGGCTAATGAGTCAAAGTGGTCAGAAATCCACAGCATTCTGACAACAGATGCAGGTTGGGAGCTGGCAGTGCTGAGACCAGGACAGATTTGGTCACTTAACAGACTCTGGAAGTCCATAGTACTTTAACTGAAGGTGAGCTAGATTTCCTTGCAGATTCAACTCTCTGAATGCAGATGATCCAGAGAGGGACCTAAAATCTCCCAACAGTCTAAGCACAGAAATACACACCAACATAAGTGGAAATCAATGGCAGGATCCAAGAGAATCCAGGTCAGGACCAAACAGGGCCTGACCACCTTTGTCAAGAGTGCAGGAGTGGGGATTAGTTTGACCCTGACACAAAGTACCAACTAAGGAACTGAGGCTGGAATAGCAGCTCTTGTGGTGGCCAAGAACTGGAAATTGATGGGATGTCCATCAATTGGGGAATGGCTGAATGAGTTGGTGGTTTTTGAAAGTAATGGAATACTATTGTGCTATAAAAAAATGATGAATAGGCAGATTTCAGAAAAACCTGGAAAGACTTGTATGAACTGATGCTGAGTGAAGTGAGCAAAACCAGGAGAACATTGTACATAGTAACAGCAACATTGTAACAATGATCAGTTGTGAATGACTTATGTGAACTGATACAAAGTGAAATGAGCAGAACCAGGAGAACATTGTACACAGTAACAGCAACATTGTAACAATGATCAGTTGTGAATGACTTATGTGAACTGATGCTGATTAAAATGAGCAGAACCAGGAGAACATTGTATACAGTAACAGCAACATTGTAACAATGATCAGCTGTGAATGACTTATGTGAACTGATGCTGAATGAAGTAAACAAAACCAGGAGAACACTGTGCACACTAACAGCAACGTTGTGTGATGACTGACTGATAGACTTGGCTCTTCTCAGCAATGCAAGGAACTAAGACAACTCCAAAGGACTCATGATGGAGAATGCCATCCCCATCCAGAGAAAGAACTATGGAGTCCGAATGCAGAGCAAAGCAGACTTTTTTCTTTTTTTTTTGTTTCTTTCTCATGGTTCCTCCCATTCATTCTAATTCTTCTATACAACATGACTAATGTGAAAATATGATTAATAGACGTGTATATGTAGAGCCTGTATCAGATCGCAGGCCATCTTGAGGAAGGGTGCAGGGAGGGAGGGGGAGAAAATTGAAAACTTGTGGAAGTGAATGTTGAAAACTAAAAATAAATAAATTAACTTTATAAAAAGGAACTGAGGTTGGAGATATGACTAGACATAATGCAACATTAACCATAATAAAGAAATATTATGGATCCTTACACACCCAGAAGTCAGCCCAGAAGAAGAGAATAATTCACAACTATAAACTGTTGTAGCCTTAGAGCCTCAGAGAGAAAAAATGACTGTGCGAAAGGACGACAAGAGTACTTGGAAGAGATGAAGCAGGAGATGAAAAGTGAGATTGTAAGGAAAATAAGAACACTGGAGGAAAGAATTTGAAGGAGAATGGTTTGGAACAGAAGTTGGTGAAGCTTAGCCAAGTAACAAAGTCCCTGAGAATACGATTGGATCCAACAGAACTCAATGACTTTATGAGATAACAGACTTGTTAGAATAAAATCAGAAAATATAAAGAATCTTCTATCAAAATCAGCTGACCCAGAAAACACAGCAAGGAGAGATCATTTAGGAGTCAGATTTCCTGAAAACCAAGGCCAAGTCTGGATGTCTTTCCTGGCTGACCTAGAATTCTCTCCATTATCATCTCTGCCTCCTTCCAATGTAAGCCAGAACAAAACCATCTGCCAGAAGCCTCTCCCAGGAAGCAGGTAGGTGGCTGTAGTGGATAGAGCACCAGGCCTGGAGTCAGGAAGACCTAAGTTCAAATTCATCTTCAGATGCTTACTAGCTGTGTGACCCTGGGCAAGTCACTTAACCCCAAATGCTTCCAAAACAAAAAACAAGAAATCTTTTCCAGTCCTCATTCATTTTAGATCCTAATCTTAATCTCCTTCCCTCTAAGATTATCTCCAGTCTACCATGTATATACTCTGTTTGTACATAGTTGTTTGTTTTTTGTCACTCCCATTAAACTGTGAACTCTTTGGGAGCAAGGACTGTTTGGGGGGGGGGGTGTTGTTGTTGTTTTGCCTTTCTTTGTGCCCAAGTGCATTTAGAACACTACCTGGCACATAGTTGGCACCACTTAATAAATTCTAGTTGTCTTGACTCGATGTAGAAGGGAGCAAAGTGTAAGACGAATGGAAGGATAGGAAGGTAGGAAGAGATCAGGTTATGGAAGCCTCTAGAAGCCAAATGGAAGGTTTTATTTTTGATCCTGGAGGTGACAGAGAACCACTGGAGTTGATAGAATGGGGCTCAAGGGAGTTAACAGGGTGACTCCTACACTTCAGGAAGATCTTTTTGGCAGCTGCATGGAGGATGGAGGAGATGGCCTCAAGGCAGGCAGAACCACCAGCAGGCTACTGCAATAATTCAGTTGTGGGGTGATTGAGGTCCCAGGAGAGAATAAGTGTGATGTTGCAGAGATGGAATGGACAGAGTTTGGTCCCAGACTGGACAGAGAGATGAGAGAGAGTGAGAAATTGAAGACAACATGTCTTCTAGCTCTGTGTTATTACTGAACTAAGTATCTCAGAGGACTAGAATTGCAGCCTGATTTCCTCAGTGTCCTAAAGAGCCCAGCCACACTGATTTGGCATGCTTCTGTTGGCATGCTAGTTCCAGTGTGGAGGAGTAAGAAGAAGCAAATTACAAATACCTCTGTTATGAAGCTGAAGCAAAAGGCCTCTTTTCCAAAAGAAACATGAGTTGAAGTTAGCAAAGCCCAAGAAGATGCACAAAGCTTCCAAGATAGGTCAACGTAAATTTAATTCAATTCATCAATAACAGCAAGATATTGTGCCTTGGGAACATGAAGATAAACAATGACATGGTCCTTGGCTTCAGGTAGCTTCTATTCTAGGAGGAAGGAAGGGAATATTTTGCATAACCATTATACATACATATGTATACATATATATACATATACACATATATATTTATACATACATAAGGTAGAAGGAGGGATATTCTACATGCACAGATCATTATAATAAGGTAGAGTATGATGGGAGCAAAGGAAATATCTGGCCAAGGAGTGATAGGTATAAAGTGTTTCTAAGATAAGTCAGTGTGTGAATCTGAGGTTGGAAAAGTGGGTCATTGGAAAGATGGCAGTACCCTTATCAGCAGCTAGGTGGCACAAGGGATAGAGTGGCTGACCTGCAGTCAGGAAGACCTGGTTCAAATCTAACCTTAGACACTCACTAGCTGTGTGACGCTAGGCAAGTGCCTTGACCCTGTTTGCCTCAGTTTCCTCATCTGCAAAAATGAGCTGGAGAAGGAAATGACAAACCACTCCAGTATCTTTACCAAGAAAACCCCAAAAGGAGTCTAAAAAAATGACTAAACAGCAATAATCCTTATCAGACACAGGAAAAGTTAGGAAAGGGGCAGATGTTGTAAGGAAGGTAACTAGTACTGTTGAACTGAGAGATCAAAGAGGACATGTATGACAGACAGCTAGAGATTCAGAACCAAAGTACAGAAGAAGGATGAGGGCAGGATCTGCAGATCTTGGCTTCATAGGTCAAGTTGAATTCATGGGAATTGATGAGTTCATCAAGAGAGTGGAGAAAGGGAAGAGCCAGAGCTAGGCAAGAAGGGTTAGGTCACAAAGGGCTGCACTTGAGCACCCACTTGTGGCCTCGAGGACACAGGTTCCCCCCTCCTGGTTAGGCCATCTCCCAACTCTAAGCATTTTCATTAGTATTTCTGAATCTCTTTCTCCTCCTCCTCTTCCTCATCACAACCAGAGTTTTCCTGGCTTCCTCTATATCTCAGATAAAGCCCCCCTTTCTGCAGGAACCTTTCTCAGACCTCCTTAATTGAAGTGCCTTCCCTCTATACCTCAGTTTATCCATTTTATTTGTACATAGCAGTTTGTGTGTAATCTCCCCCATTAGGCTGTATGCCCCTAGACAGCCTGGCCTGACTTGTTTTGTTTTACTGGGGGTTTCCTTTGTATCTCCAATGCATAGCAGAGTCATAAATAGTTGGATATGGCCGAAGAATGCCTCTACAACAGTGACTCTTTTATGTATTTACAATAATTTTATATTGATAGTTATTTGTATGTGTATCAGCCTTCTGATGGTTAGCTCCATGAGATCAGAGAAGACAAACCCAACCTTTCTCTCTCCAGCACCTAGCACATGTTCTGAAAAGTTGTTGGTTGAATGTTTTAAAGATTAAATTTTTTATTACAAAATTAATCAACAAATGTGAACAATTAAGTAGACAAAGAATTTTAAAAGAGAATTGTTATCTCAAACTGTGAGCTTCCATCATATTTTTAAAGTGTATTATAACTATTAACACTATAGTAACACAATTTCCCAATATGTATTTCCTTCTGCACTTTACTATGTTTTCTTCTGTGTCTTTATAAGTGTTCATCAATGGCAAAATAGATAGAGTTGGGGAAGAGGAACCCAGGGGTTTGGGGTTAAGCTCCAGAGTATGGCACATAGTAACCTCTTGGTATGCATTGTTTGAGTGAGTTCAATTCAACATGAAAGAGTTGGTATTATTAAAAGACACACACACAATCCTTGTCTTCAGGGAGCTTACATTCTAGTGGAGAAGGGAAGGAAGTGATACTCTATTTCAGGGAAAAGGAAGATGCCCAGGACCAAATGCTCACTGATTGTGGGAATAAGATTCAATGCACTTGGTTCTCTGGACTTGGTCCAAAGGAGACCTTCACAGATATGTTATGTCTGGGGTATGGTGTGAGCAGAGGGACAGAAGGTGACAAATGTATGATGAGGGAGGAGGAGAGCAAAGGGAGGATGGAAGGGGGCTCTGACCTGATTACCTGCTCTCTGCTATTGCCAGACAGTAGAGTGTTCCTCTTCCCTAACTTCTACCTTGGGATAAGACCATAGGAGGGGCTGTTCTAGGGAGCTTCTTTCATCTAGAAAATGAGAATGGTAGGACAAGAACTGAGATCCAAATCAGAAACAGAAAGGGAAAGAAACAGGAGGCTCAGGACTCTGGGGAAGGGAGAATGAAATTGAAGAGAGGCTTGCCAATCAATAGTATCTGGCATTTATATAGTGCCTTAAGTTTCGCAAAACAGCTCATCATATCTGAGCCTCTTGACATACAATAGGTAGATACTATTCTTATCCTCACTGTATATATGAGGAACCTGGGACTCAGGTTAAGTGACATGCCCACAATCACACAACTAAGTTTCAGAATTAGGATTTAAATTCACTTCTTTTTTTACATTAAGCCTATCAATGTAGCCTCATGTCCCACTGCCTTCCAGACTTAACAAAGTCTTGGGAGTGGAGAATGACATTGGAAAGGGAACTATTTAGTCAAATGCTGAAGTAAGTAAGGGGATTGCCATTGGTGTAAAAAAGTTCTTTCAGTCCCAATGGGTGGTAGCAGTGTCACCATCAAAAATGATTGATTTATGACTGGCAGGCATGTGACAGATGTTGTATGAAGAGCCCCTGCTTCAGGGAGCTTATAGACCCCTACTAACAACACTGACAAAGACTTACCATGCAAAGGATGGGACAGACAGCAAATTCAAATTCAACCAACACATTTTCAGACATGGTCAGAGTGCCCAATTGTTTTGCTTGACTCATCTGTTACATGGAGAATGGCTTCATGTATAATCAGGGCGATCTTAAGAATAATAGCCAATAGTTCACATTTGTATAGAGTACTGGGCACTAGGCTAATTGTTTCATGATTATTTATCACTTGATCCTCACCAGAACCATAGGAGGTAGTTGCAAATATTATTCCCATTTTACAGATAAGGAAACTTGGAAAACAGAAGTTAAATGACTTGCCCAGGGTCACACAGGCTAATTAGTAAATGTCTGAGGCTAGATATGAACTCAGGTCTTCCTGACTTGAAGTCCATCACTCTTCATACTTCACCATCAATAAGCATTTGTAAAGAACACAGAAGCAAACACCAAGAAGTGTGGAAGGAAACACAACTTGAGAAATTTTGTTACTATAGTGTTAATGTTTAATAATTTATACATTTATTTTTATTATTTTATTGATTTAAATATTTTTAAAACAAAGAAAATGAGATGCAAGTTCACAGTTTGATGCAATGATCCTCTTTTTAAATTCTTTGTATACTGAAATATTCACATTTGTTGACTAATTTCATAATTTAAAAATGTAAGCTTTGAAATATTCAGCCAGTAATTACTAAGAACATGTGCTAGGTGATGGAGATACAGAGTTTGGGTATATCTTCTCTGACCTCAGGCAGCTTACAATCAAGGAATTGACATGCATACAGATGACAACTGACACAAAATACATAGAAAGTATATAAAAGAATAACTGTTGTTGAGTGATTTTCAGTCATATCCAAGTATTTGTGATCCTGTTTGGGGTTTTGTTGGCAAGGATAGTGGAGTGGTTTGCCATTTCTTTCTCCAGCCCATTTTATAGCTCAGAAAACTGAGACCAAGGAGTTAAGTGACCTGCCAAGAGCCAGATAATTATTAAGGGTCTAAGGTCAGATTTGAACTCAAAGTGAGTCTGTCTGCACTGAAAGAGGTTCTTTAAAAGATCAGTATCTTTAACAACACCTTCTTATTCATTTTCTATTTTATCAGATGTGCCTCTGTCCGAGGTCACAGTCCCTTGAGAGAAAAGGAGTTTCAAGAAATAATTTTGTGAAGTCATAGAAGGATGTCAGAATCTCTACCAAAAGGAATTAACTTAGTCTGATTGGTTTGTATAGGAAAAATATATCTCAATGCTGATTGTCAACTGTATAGTGGAAGACAGAGTGTGAGAACATTCCCCAGTTGAATGCATGTAAACAGCAAAAGAAGCTCCAGCTATCTCATGGGAAAACTTGCACATGACCTTGGACCATCCCTGGCACTATGCCTTCTTTGTTCTGTTTCTATGTTATATTTGACCTGGCCTAAGAGAGGGAATGGGGATCCTATTCAATCCTCCACCTGCCAAGGACTGGTCTCATCAGTAAACTCCCTAAACTCCCCCAATTAATCCAATAAACAATAAACCTACACACACATATACATTTTAAATACATACATACATACATGTATGTATGTGTGCATGTATGTATGTATTTAAAAAAAAAAAGAAGGTAGGTCTTCCTGACTTCAGGTCCAGTACTCTATTCAATGCTCTACCTAGCTGCCCCTATAATAAACTGGGTAACAGAGGAGTGTAATCAGGCTACACAAAAAACAAAATACTAATCCATAACATGATTAAATATTAAAGAATTTCTTTCACATTCCAAGTCAAGGCTAAGTATGCTTCCAGGACAAAGAGCTCAAGTGAAACTTATCACTAGAGTTTCTCAAAGAGCCACTTGAACATAGCAAACATGAATGCTGAGGAAATTGGTTTCCCTCAGTGCATGATGCTTAAGCAGCATTGCTGCTCACCAGGATCATGGTGGACCCAACACTTAAACCACAGGCATGTGTGATTCCCAGAGAGAAGGGCTTGGCTTGAGTGTGAATTGGTTCTACGAGCCCCTTGTGTCCCAGATTCCTAATGGTGCTGTCCGTGGTGGAGCTAGCTGGGTATCTGGTTGCCTTATTCCTGTCTGCACTTCAGGGGATGGTGGGTTTGCAATCAAATCAGTTTGCTGCACATTTCATTTCACAGGTCCCATTCTCCATGTGAGGACTCATCATCAGAATTGCAACGAGTGATCACCGTGGAGACCAGAGCCCCCTCTGAATCCTGCCAAAGTTCCTTCACGAGCCAGAGGCCAGCCAGGTAACAGAGGGCATAATGTTGCTCCTCCCGTGAAAAAAAGGCAACGTGAAAAAGAGAAGCAGCGTGGGGAAAAAGGGTGATCAGGAAAGGTGAAGGATTAGAGTTCTACCTATGGCTGATTTTCTCTTGGCCCAAATGTACTAAACCTCTGAAAGGTCTGAATTTCCATAGTAGAAAAAGATTTTTTCAAGGTAACATCCTGGCCTGGTAAGTGAGCTTGATTAGAGCAGAGCTCATTCCACTGCTTACAATAGCAATCATACTTTAGAGTTGGCCAGTAGGTGAACAACAATGGAAGGACAAAAACAAATGGTCAGATAAGGGATGACTAAGCTATTTAAAAGGAAGACATGTTTTGGGATTTGGGGTGGGGTTGGTTTTGGTTTTTTGGGTGTTTTTTTAGGATTGCATGATATATTTCTTTCTTTTTCTTGCAAAGAAGAGTTAAGTGACTTGTCCAGGGTCACACAGCTGGTAAGTATCAAGTGGCTGAGGCCAGATTTGAACTCAGGTCCTCCTGATTCCAGGGCTAGTCCTCAATCTAGGGTACCACCTAGTTGCCCCCATGATATATTTCATGAAGCCATACTATAAGACCAATAACTTTGCAAAAACCATTAAGCTAGAATTTGGTTCCATTGCCAGTATCTGTGGGGTCTCTTATCAATGGCATACTCCCCATACCCCTGCCACTATGAAAATAATCTAAATCTACATCTAAAATCTACTGAGTACTTTGTCGAACATTATTATTCTTGTTGAATACATTAGACACTTTTTCAAGGGAGGTATCATGGCATCAGATGGAGAAGTGTCCTTAGAGCCAGAAATATCTGGGCTCAAGTCTTATCTCTGACCCACACTGCCTGTATGACCCTGGGTAAGTCATTTTCCTTCTTAATGCCCCAGACAATTCTCTAAGTCTATAAATTGCAGCACAGGTGCTCACCTGCATGAATAGAGACAATTTCCTCTCCAGGAGTTCCTTACAGCAGTGAAATTGTAAATCCAGCCCCAAGCCAAATGCCACGTTATAGTGACAAAGCATTTCCATATTCTCATTTGATCTTCAGAGCATCCCTGTGAGGCAGGTAGCACATGTATCATTCCCATTTTAGAGATAAGGAAACTGAGACCCATGAGGTTAAGTAATTTACCTGTAGACCCACAGGTAATGAGTGTTGGAAGTGGGGTTCAAAATGATGAAAGCATGATTCAAACCCAAGTTTTCCAACTTCAAATCCTGTGCTCTTTTCACTGTGGCAGCCTATCAATGTTGTTCAATCCTTGTATTATTGCTTAAAGCACGGAGAATCAATTTACTGAAAGCAGCAGAATTGATGAGACCAGACGCCTCATTATTAATCAATTCTCAGAAATACCAAGTTGATCTCCCTTTTTGTACCACAGATGTTCTCTTCTTTCCCCTACAAAAGTCTGACCTTAAAGATTTCAGGCAAAAATTTTAGGATTTCTGGGATATTATTCAGATTTCGGGCAAATCTCTTTTTTTCCTCTCACCTCAAATGTTCTCTTTCTACCCCCTCCCCCTCCACCTGAAAAACAGCATTTATATTGAATACTTAAACACTAATGGGGAGATCCTAGCATTCTAGGGAATTACCGTTATCCCTTCCACACTGTGGGGGTTAGGAACACCATTCCTTCATGATCTGGAAACCCACAGAACATTTTTTGGTTCTCTCCATATCAGAGAAGTTTGAGTTTTTTCTTTTTCTTTTATGGAGGAATTTACAGTACCTTACTATAAAATGTGGGTTGATATTATACAATACTATTTTATATATTTTATACATTTCTGAGTTTCTAAACTTTGTCTATGTCATTTGCTGGCCTTCACGTGTTGTCGATGGATTCTGCAAAGCTCCCCCTGAATTCCCATTTAATGTTTTATATTGACTTGTGATATATCAAAACTGTGATTGGGAAAGTAGCAGTCTGGAAGGGAAAATGTACTTAAAAGATTTTTCATTAAAAATAAGGCCCAACCTTGTACATCAGACCAACTCAGTGTTGCACACGAGAGGTTAAGGAGATCATATCAACAGAAAAAGTCACTACTCTGCAGTTGAGCAAGTCTTAAAGTAGCAAATTTAGAAACCTTTGAAAATCCAGTAGCACAATCCAACATTTGTACAGGTTGAGCAGGGTCTGGAATGCTATTCTCTATCCCTCAAATTGTCTTGGCTGAAAGGCTGAGTACCTTTCAGTAGGCCAATTTGGTGGCTTCCCTCCTCCCACCAACAGGTCCACCAGGTTGGGTCTTATGGTACAATAGAAAGATCATTAACAGCATCTCCATTAGGTTTGATGCAGCAAAAGCCACTTTGACCCAGTGCATGGAAAATTCGGAGTAAAAGTCAATGAACTTGGCAGTGCCAGAAGCCCAATTTCTTGCTAGAAATTAATTAAAGTTCAGGGGTGGCTAGGTAGCACAGTGGATAGAGGACCAGCCCTTAAATCAGGAGGACCTGACTTCAAATGCAGCCTCAGACACTTAACACTTACTAGTCGTGTGACTTTGGGCAAGTCACTTAACCCCAATTGCCCTGCATTCCCCCTCAAAAAAAAAAAGCAAAAAAATTGATTAAAGTTTAGAAATTATATGAGTTGAAGATCAGGAATTAATCAATCAATCAACAAGTGTTTATTATCTATTTACTATGTGCCAAACACTGTGGTAGGGCTGTGATACAGATACTGATGAATAGTCCCTGTCCTCAAGGAGCTTACATTCTCTGAGAGAAGACAATTTAATAATTAATTAATTATTAATTAATTAATTAATGATAAATATATACAAGGCAAATTTTTTTGAGGGGAAAAGCAGTAGCAGCTGGGAGGGAGGGGGAGCTTGAAAGAACATGCTATAGAAGGTGGAACCTGAGCAGAATTTTTAAAAAAAATAAGAGATTCCAAAAGGCAAAAGTGAGGAAGAAGCACATGGTGGGGGGCACACTAGTGCAAAGGTGCAGAGAGAGGAGATGAGGTAGGGGTATAGAGTCCACGGAATAGCAGGAAGACCAATTTACCTGAATTATAGAGTTTCAAAAGGGGAATAATGAAGAATAAGGTTGGAAAGGTAAGTGAAGGGCTTTGAAAGTCAAACAGAGGAGCTCATAGTTCATCCTAAAGGCAGTTGGAGCCACTGGAGTTTTCTGTATAATGAATAATGTGGCCAGACTTGGGGAAAAAAGCAAATCACTTGGGCAGCTCCTTGAAAGATGACTGGAAGGTGTGTTTAGGCGGTGCAGTGAACAGAGAACTGACCCTGGACTCAGGAGGACCTGAGTTCAAATCCGGCCTCAGATACTTAACACTTACTAGCTGTGTGACCTTGGGCAAATCACGTAAGCCCAATTGCCCTTCAAAAAACAAAAACAAAAAACCACAACAAAAAAGAAAGATGATTGGAAAGGGAAAAGACTTGAGGCAGCAAAACCAATTATTGTAGGAGTTCGGAGGAAAGGTGATGGGGCCCCGAACTAGGATGGGGGCTGTGCAAATAGGGAAGGAAATTGAATTAATGATATGGAGGTAGAAAGACAAGAAATGATGACTGAATGGTCCTGTGAGTTGAAGGAGAGCTGGGCATCCAGGATAAAGCCAAGACTGCAAACCTTGACAGCACCTCTGCCTCGCTAGCAAATGTCTGGGAGCAGGCAGGGCAGTTGCTAACAGCTACTGCTAGAACCCACATGGTGGAAAGCATCTCCCCAGCTTTCCTGGTCTTCTTCTTCTTCTATCATCTCCTCGGCCCCGAGGTCTCCAGGGCACCATGCTGGGAAGCTAGCAGAGTGGGCCGGCGGCTCTGACATCAACACCTGGCAGGACAAAGAAGGGGTAGTCAGGGATGTACCGATAAATGTTTAACAACCGGCTTACTGAAAGGAATAAAAAGGACACGTGCTGTCTTTTAAAGTTTAATCCACATTGACATTTTCTCCTTCACTTTCTTATGTCTAGAGTATACAGTCCATAAAATCAAGCCCTGATTCTTAGTGTTTGCCAGTTTCTGAGGTTAAAATGCTCACACTGAAAGTTTAAGAAATGCAGTCGGTGTAGAACACAGTCCACCTCCATGTTAAAGAGAGGGGAAAGTGTCAAATTGCACCTAAACCTTCTTTTAGGATTTTCTCTTCTTTTCAATTGTTGTTGTTGTGGTTCAATAGTTTTCAGCTGTGTCAGACTCCTTGTGACCTGTGGTTTTTCTTGGCAAAGATGCTAAACTAGTTTGCCGTTCCTTCTCCAGTTCATTTTACAGATGAGGAACTAAGGCAAACAGGGTCCAGTGACTTGCCCCGGGTCACACAGCTAGTAGGTGTCTGAGGCCAGATTTGAACCTAGGAAAATGAATCTTCTTTATGTAGGTCTGTTGATGTATCCACTGTGCCACCTAGCTGGTGCCTCCTCTTTTTTGTACCATATCCTTGAACGCTGCTATAACTATCTGGGCTGTTTGTTTTTTATAGAGTTCTGTGTTTGGTCTCTTTTCCAAAAGATAGTGAGCAGGAAAACATGTTGATCAGTCATTTTGTTCATTATGCCTATGGCTGAAGGCTGGCTCTTCAGACCATGGGTACCGCTGCGCAGTCAACGGCTATATACCTCAAAATGCAAGTAAAACATGAGAAAATTAGCCTATTGTGTTAGGTTAGCTGGGCTTGCTCACCTGACCCTATAAAATGAAGAAAGAAACATTAATTCCAAATATTACACCCTACCCTGAGATCCCATAGCCCATCCAAAACCACTCAGTTCCCTCTACCTCGCTTCCCAGTCATATAAGCTACATGGTCCTGGTCTTATATATCTGCGCCATTTGGCCCACAAAGGCTACTGGTCTTCATGTTCCAGTCTGTATGGCCTTCGATTGATTAGGGCTCGCGGGTGGGGTAGCTAAGCAAGCCCCCTTCATAAAATGATACTTTACCTGAAACGAAATGTTAGGATTCAATGCTATCCTTTCCTCCACGCTGTTTCCCTGACCTTGCACTATGAAGCTTGGTGGGGCAGCGAGTAGGGCACTAGGCCTACTGAGTCAGGACTTTGGCTTCAAGTATTTCCTTTCTTGACTTTGATCAAGACATTGAACCTTTGTCTGCCTTAGTTTGCTCGATTGTAAATTGGGGATAATAATAGTATCTATCTCCCAGGGTTATAATGAGGATCAAATGAGAGTTTTGGGTTTTGTTTGTTTAATTTTTAAAAAAAAATTTGGCGGGTGGTTGGGTTTTGTTTTGTTTTGTTTTGCCTTTTGGAGGCAGTTGGGATTAAGTGACTTGCCCAGGGTCACCCAGCTACAGGACCTCCCGATTCTAGGCCCCTATGAGAGAAAATTTGTAAAGCAGTTATCACAAAGCCTCTACAATACAGCAGAGGCTGAAGGAAAGTTTGTTTCCTTCCTACCACCACCACCACCAAACTTTTGGACGCATCATTCTCAAATTCTGATCATGTGTTCCTGGCTACCCTCTGGATCTCGTGTCTTCTGAATTACAGGTCAAGACACTAGGGCAAAGACAGATGAAAAGACTTGCCCAGAATCTCATGCCTGGAAGACAGGAGAAATCTGGAACTGAAACCATATATTCTAACATCTTGGAGGCAGCATAATAGAGTGGAGAAAGGCTCTGATGCCAGATGATCTGGGTTCAAATATTGCTGCGAAAGTTTCCTACCTCTATGACCTTGGAACAATCAGTTAACCTCCTTAGGTCTTGGGTTCCTTGTTCGCGAAATGAAGGAGTTGGCCTCTGATGTCTGTGATATACTTTTACCCCATTGCCTTTCCTTCTTTCTACCCAGGTGGTCACGGCTCATCCTTTCCCTTAGAGCATGGGCTACAAGACATATACATCATGAAGACCAAAGACCAGATTCCTTCCTGGAGCGTTTCCGAGGAGGAGAACTCAAAGAGTTGCCCTGCCAAGAAATCTATACTCAGTCCAACTTAGGCATCCAAGAGGCATCAGACAGAGAGAGAAGGTAAGACACCTTCTAAAGACAAGGGGAGGTGGGATTTCAAAGGGGAAGGGTGGGTTTGGTTGGATTTTCTTTTTTTGCTTTTGCTTTTTTGGTTTATTAGATCAATTAATCAATCAATCAATATTTATTAAATGCCTGCTGAGTGCCAGTCACTGTGCCACAAAGGCAGTTTCCTGCCCTCTAGGAGTTGAAAATATAATGGAGAGGCAACAAATGTAGAGAAAGCAAGCAATATGCAAGATAAATAGTAAATAATTAACGCAGGGAAGGTGCTGGAATTAAGAGAGGTTGGGGAAAACTTACAATAAAAGGTGGAATTTTAGTTGGGACGTAAAGGGAGTCAGGAAGGTCAGTAATGGAGAAGGAGGGAGAACATTCCAGGCATGTAGGAAAACCAGAAAGAGCCTGGTGCTGAGAGGTGGAGGGCTTTGTTTGTAGAAGAGCGAGGAGACCAGTGTCACTGCACTGAAGAGTATGGGTAGGGAGTAAGGTATAAAAAGAGCAGAAAGGTGGAAGGAGGCTCGGTTGTGAAGGATTTTGAATGTCAAACGGAGCATTTTGTATTTGATCCTGGAGATAATAGGGAGCCACTAGAGTTTATTGAGTCCAGGAGTGACATGATCACACTGCACTTTAGGAAAATCCCTTTAGTGACCACGTGAAGGATTACAGGAGTGGGAAGAAACTTTAAGAAGGCAGACCCACCAGCAGGCTATTGCAGTAATCTAGACGGCAACGGATGGCGGTGGTTTCAGAGGAGAAAAGGGATCATATTGGAGAGATGTTACAAAGGCAAAATGGATCAGTGTTGGCAATAGATTGGATACTGGGGGTTGGGGGGTGTGTGTGAGAGATACTGAGGAATCCAGGAAGACTCCAAGGTTGTGAACCTGAGGGACTGGGAGGACGGGGTTGTCCTTTACAGTAATAAAGTAGGAAGGGGAGAGAATTTAAGGGAAAAGATGATGAGTTCTGCTTTGGACATATCGAATTTAAGATGTCTATTGTACATCTAGTTTGAGATGTCTGAAAGGCATTTTAAGGTAATAGATTGGAGATCAGCAGACAATCTGGGGCAGGATAGGTAAATCTGAGAATCTTCAGCAAAGAGACGGTAATTAAATCCCTGGGAATGGATGGAATTTCCCAGTGAAGTAGTGTAGAGGAAGAAGAAGAGACAGCCCAGGAGTCCTCTGGAATAGCATCTCCACTAATATTCAGGCTGCCGGGCTGGGATGAAGTCATTATTGTAGTTCACCAGATGCTTTTGATCCCCTTCCTCACCGATGAGACTGGTATTCCTAAAAGGGACGTATAAAGGATGAGGAGAGCCTCCTTTCTCACTGAAAGCAGTCCTTAGGATCAGACCCAGAGAAATCCTGGCCCAGGAAGACCGGCCTCTCTGATGTTTGCATTTCTCTGACCTTCCTGCATTGAAGAGGCTCTCAGTTTCTGCAGAATTCTACTGATGATGCTTAACTAAGCAATGGCTGGCCAGCTACAAACCTTGCAGTCGCAGAAAGCACACCAAGTGTTTTTGTACACTTTTGTCTGGGCTTGGTGGGAAATGGAGAGAGAGTTAGTGCAGCTGGAGAAGTGTGTCTTGGATGAGTGTCAAGGACAGGTTTATTCTCATCCCAGGCCATCTCCTTGGAAGAATGAAATGATGCCTTTGGCTGAATCTGCAAGGTCTTACCCAGGGTCACACTCCACAGGAGAAAAAATAGGATATCATTTAAAATAATTAAATAAATTTCCTGTCCCATTCCACAGCTTTTGATAAAGACTTACATTTAAATATCTAAATTAGAGCAAATTCCCTGGACAAGCTAAAGATGATTTTCTTGGTATGCATTTTCCCCTGGGTTGCAAATATAAAAAATAAACTTTCCCAGGTTCAATCTAAACTGGGGACTGAGAGGTGATCTGGGTCTTACTACTAGGAGCCCTCAACTAGACAATGTGGAAAAGGCCAGTCAGTCTATCTTTCAGCCTCTCATATGGCTCTGAGGCAGGGACACTCAGGCTCTCTTTGGGTCATAGGATCATAGATAAGGCCATGCTGGTGAACCAAACTGTCTCCTCTCTGCCCTTGTGCTCAGCAAGACATTAAATTATGTATGTGTGTATATATACATATATATATATAATATATATTCTGTTGAGAGAGACAGAGGGAGAGAGAGACAGAGAGACAGAGACAGAGAGACAGAGACAGAGAGACACACAGAGAGACAGAGACAGAGAGAGAGACAGAGGGAGAGAGAGACAGAGACAGAGACAGAGATAGAGACAGAGAGACAGAGACAGAGAGACAGAGACAGAGACAGAGACAGAGAGACAAAGAGAAGGAGAGAGAGACAGAGAGAGAGAGAAGGTATAGAGAGACCGAATGGAATGAAGGTACTGACATGCTGCCCTAAAGACATGGACATGGGGTCGGAAGGGGTTCCAGCTATGCAGTGGAGGTGAACTGGAATTGGGGAAGCATCCTGAAGGAAATGGAATTTAGCCTCAAATCATGCTGTTTGACTTCTTTTGCCTCCTATGCAAAATGAACTATTGGCTAAAAGTATGGATGAGGTCACTTTTCCCTTCTGTTTTGAAAGACGTGCATCTGGCCCTGTAGGCTGAGGAGGGATGAACACGGTAAACAGAGGCTCATTATTGCAATGCTTGGTCTGTTTGTACAACACCTCTCTGGACCCCAGAGCACCATGGGCCTGAATTTACATGCCTCTAGAATAATAGGAGAATCAGCTTCATTATTCCTCCAGGAATTCTTTACATAATCAGAGCCAAGCTTTGCACCCTCAGAACAAGCAGAACCAGTCATGACCCAGCAAGCCCTAGAATCTGAGACTCGGTCTCTCAACTGAGCTTCCCTTTTGACCCCTCCTCCCACCCCCCAGTTCTAGCCAAGAACAACAGCAGCTTGGACTGGGCAAAGTCCCTTCCCCCTATGGCACAGGGAAAGCTCAGTTGTTGCTTGGACAGAGAGGGTGACAGAAATAGCCAGAAGGATATCTTATTGGCCTGTCTAGTGCCATAAATAGTGAGAGCTCGGCTGTCAAGCCTCAGTCCATCTGCCAACAGCTTCAGTCACATAGCGCGGTCACAACTGTGTGTGTGTTCTGGGTGGGATCAGGGACAGGCAGGACTGGCTAGCTATGCCAAGAGGCTTAGAGCAGGGATCAAACTGACTTTCTTAGGCTGTTGAGGCGGAGGGGGTGGGAGGAGCAACGACAGCTGAATGCATACGTGGTAATAAACTCACAGGGACACTCTGCGGGAGTCCTGGAAGGGATGGCTACCATGTCAGGTGACAGAAGCAAAAGTCACTAAGATCTTCACAGATTGCAGGGATGGGCTAGAACTGACATGAAATTTAATAGGCCTGAATGTAAAGTCTAGCCCTTGGAGTTAAAAAAAAAATCAGCTACTCAATTACAGGAAAGAATTAGGGGCTTTAATTGATATGAGCTCATTGTGAGCCTCTGAGTGACACGGTGCTCAGAAAGTTAATTCAATCTGCTTCGTCCATCACCCCTGGCAGAAGGCTCCCCAGTCTGCTTCTCCAGCCCTGACCCCTCTGCTAACCTCCAGAGCCACATCTCCAACTATCCACAGGGCATCTTTACTGGAATCTCAAACTCATCATGCTCCAGACTGGACGACATGCCCCCCTCCCTCCTTCTGGCTTCACTGCTCCTGCCTGTGGAACCAGCCTAATAACCTTGAGATTATTTTTGATTCACTCTCTGTTGATGTCATATCTCCAATGTCTCTCCCTTTTATTTTTCCTGTTTTCCCACTGCTGTCACCGTAGCATAAGACCATATATGCCTGGGCTCTGAAGCAGCTTCCTAAGAGGTCTTTTGGACTCTACCCTTATAATCCAATTCAGTAAAAATCAACATGATCCTTCTCTCAAAGAGCTTACATTCTATTGGAGGGAAAACATGTGCATGGATACATGGATACACCTATGTGGATATTCTATCCTCTCTAATCTGCCCTTCATATATCTGCCCCCCCAAATCTTACAGATTTATATATTATATATTTTATTATATAGTATATGTTTCATATACTACATTATATATTGTTCATAATATAGTTTATATCATATATAACACTTTATATGACTTACAATACATAATATTTTATTTATATAAGATAGAATGTATATTTCATTAATTTTATATATATTTATAGATCTGGTCAAGTTACTCATCCACTCAAAAATCTCCAGTGGCTCCCTACTGTCTACCCAATAAAATAACACTTCTACCTGCTATTTAAAGCCCCTCTACAAACTGACACCATCTTCCTTTCCTAATTTTGTCTTCTATAGCTTACATCTATTGACTCTGTATTTCAGACAAAAAGGATTACTTCTGGCCTCCCTACATGCCTTATGCTGCCCCCACCTCTATTCTTTTGCTAAAAAATTTATCTCGTGAGTCAGTCCTGGCCCCCTTCTCTTCTGTCTCTGCAGTCTCTCTCATGGACCTTCTCAGCTCCCACTGGCTCGATAAATTCAGTGTACTTGGCATCTAAGTCCATTTATTCGGCCTTCATCTCTCTCCTGAGTTCCAGTCTCGCATCCAACTGCTTGTTGGACATCTCCTACTGGATATACCATAGGCATCTGAAATTGAAGATATCTAGAGCAAAACTCATTCTTTTCTACCTCAAACCCATCCTTCTTCCTACCTTCCATCTTTCTGTCTAGGACAGCTCTGATGATTATTTCCACTGATCATCATTTAATCCTACAAATCCGAGTCATTCTTCTCTCTTCTCTCCTTCACTCCTCATATCCAGTCTTGTTGATTCTACCATCACAATACCTCTTCCCATCTATATCTTTGCCTCTCCTCATACAGACACTACCCTTGTTCCAGTCCTCATCACTTCTTTTATGGAATAGTGTTCATTGGTCTCCATGCCTCCAGTATCTTCCCTCTCCAATCCATCCTCCACCCCCTTACCCGCCAAAATGATAATCCTAAAGGACAGGTGTGACTGTCTGTCACTCCCTGCCTCCGCCGGCTCAAGAAGCTTCAGCGGTAACCTCAGCCTCTAGAATAAACTATAAAGTCGTCTCTTTAGCATTTTAAGCCCTTCACAATCTGATACCAACTTCAGTTTCTAGACTGATTTCACGTTATCCCCCAACATGCACTCTGAAACCCAATCCACTTGGCCATCTTCCACCTCCATGCCTAGAATGCTCTACTTAGCTCTACCCCTGGAATCCCCACATTTCTTAAGGGCTAAGCCTAAGTGCCTCCTACTAAGACCTTTCATGTCTTTTCAGGATTTTCTTAGGATTTCTCATTTCTTAGGATTCTCCCCATCTCCCTGCTGAATTGCACACACACACACACACACACACACACACACGCACACGCACATGCACACACGTATACACATTCCGTATGTACATACACATATATTATATATAACATCACATACACATATAATATTTATCTTTGTTCACATGTTGTTTCTCCAGAGGTGAATGAGAGCTCCTTGAGGGTGGGGACTTTTCCATGTTTGTCTGTGTGAATAGCCCACAGTATGGTTTAAAAAATGTTTCTTGACTTGAATTCCAGTTTGTTCACAGTCCCCTTAATGGTGATGCCCCAAAACTGACCATAACACTTCAGATATATTTTGACGTGTCAATCAGAGTGGAACCCTTGTCTCCCTTGTTCTATATTTTATGCTTGTTCAGTCATGCCTAAGTCTTTGTGACCCGATTTGGGGTTTTCTTGGCAAAGATACTGGAGTGGTTTATCATTTCCTTCTCCAGCTCATCTTTACAGATAAGGAAACTGAGTCAAACCGGGTGGAGTGACTTGCCCAGAGTCACACTGGTTCTACATTCGATTTTAATGTGGTTTAAGAAAGCTACATAAAGGAGCAGCTCGGTGGTGCAATAAGAGAGCACTGGCCCTGAAGTCAGGAGGACCTGAGTTCAAATCTGGCCTCAGAAACATAACACTAGCCATGTGACCTTGGGCAAGTCACTTACCTCCAATTGCCCTGCCTTCCTCTCTCAAAAAGCAAGCTGTATACATTTTTGGAATAGCCTGTTATGTTGGTTCCCTGTGTACATCACAAATCCCTAAGTAGCCTGCTGACGAACCCCCTAATGAGCACAGCCATCAGAATGGGACGGAACACGGTGGAAGCAGGAATGGGGCCAAAACACAGGAAGGACTTGAATAATGCACAAAGCACGTAATCAAGGACCCCGCATCATTGGAAATATATGAAAAACTCTCCAAATTCTGTGTTTTATTTACCTCCTTGCAGAGGCTGGCCGCTGGCCAGGTATAACATCAACACGTGCAACAATGCCAACCAAGAGTAAGTACCTCCAGTTCTCCCTTGGCAAAGTCAACCAAGCCTCCTACCCTCTGTTCTACAACATCTCCCCCTAGTGGTGGCTCTCTTAGCTGTAGAAACTCCTGCTTGACTCCCCTTTGTACCTTGCTGCCGCCTGCCGTCCAAGGAAGATTTCTAGAAAATTGAACTTAAGGTCTTCTCTTTTGAAAGCCAGCTACAAGGTCAAAGTGAGGAAAAGCTAGACCTGAGTCTTCACTCCTCCGTGTCCCCCCCAATAGCAGACTGTTTTTCTTCAGTATTGTTTCAGTATTAAATGACTACAAATGAATTTAGGAATCATGGACTTGATTTCATTTTCAAAGCTCTGTGGATCTTGTCCTTATTGCTAGCAATGATGGCTCCACATTTTCTGAGCATGAGATTAGCGAATCCTGGCTGCCCCATGCCCTTGGTGACCACACTAAACCCAGATTTCTGGGACAAAAAATCAGTCTGGTGGGACAGCAGGTTGGGAAAGTTTGCATTTTTCAGTGCAATTGAGTTCTCCATGTTGAATCCTCTTATAGCAAGAGAAGTGCTGTAATTATTTAGAATTCCCTTTTATTTTCCATTCCATTCCTAGGATAAGGTTTCCCCTCCCCTTCATTTCTGGCTGGGACCAATATTTGCATTTTGTTTGCATAAATTTACACATCAAATTCAAGAGGCCAGAATTCCAGCATGTAAAAAAAATTAAAGTTCATTCATTCATGAAACGTATTTGAATCATAGCCAAACTCAATATTTAAACACACCTGAGACGTTAAACATATTGAAACCACACAGATTTAAAGTCAGGAGGAAGATTGAGCAATAGGCGAGGGGAGTTTTGGGAGGTTCTCTGCCTTCCTTCTTTTTCCACCCTTAATGGAGAGGCAGAGAACTACACTGAGAAAAGCATTCTGATTTGGGGGTCAAGGGGCACAAGATCTAGTTTAACTTTGCAAACGGAGGCAAAATGAGACTTTCACATCTCCCAGCCTTACAGGACGAAGTTGAATTATATATTGTCAGTCCAATTATATGTTGCCAGTCCAACTTTGACATTTTGTAAACCAAATCAGAGCCCCAGAATGGGGCTGAGCTCCCACAAATTAGGAGGTGGCCACTCTAGGCTATCTCTGCAAAGCCAGAGAGGTGTGGATACAGTCGGAGAGGATTCTATCAAAGAGGGCAAATTTGGTAGAAGCACAGAATGAATAAGCAAATACTCTGTGTAACATCCTATCTGTCCACATGGAAACTTGCTTTCTCTTTGTGTCTGTGTTTCTTTTGTCTCTCCTCTGTGTCTCTCTGTCTCTGTCTCTCCCTCCTTTCTTTTTTTTTTCTTTCACATTTTCAGGGACTTTTTTTTCACATTGATCCTGTCGCATTCGAATGTATCACTCAATCTTGTTTCTAGTTGTTCCCAGGGGTCTCAACCAATGCTAACATTGTCTAACAGCTCTCCTGATAACCTTAGGAGAATGCCTCCTTTGTTTGAAAAAAAGAAAAAGAAAAAAGAAAATCTCTCCCTAGTTTGGTAAGGCAGAGGTAAGGCTAGATTGGGTGATGGGCATGAGTGCTCGTTCTAGATTGTCGAGGTCCTCCTGGGCAGTTATCACTTAACAGGCAGCAGATGGACAGCAGAGACAGCATATTGTCATAGGGCCGTAGAAACAGGATGGAGCATCACCAGTCTGATGTCCCCCAACTCAGCAGGGAAAACTCAGACTAGGGACTGGTACTGAATGATAATCGTGTGAACAGCAGCCTCTGCTGGTGAATTGGTGCTAATACTTTAAAGGCAGAAAAGGATGCCAGGGACTCTGGAACAACTTATGTTGGACAGGTCTTTCTTTCTCACTGGATAGTCCGGAGGCTAAAATACTAGTATTATTGGGCTTATCTAGTGTTTTCAGGTTCTTACCAATTCAAACTCTAACCATAGGAGAAAGCTGAGCTAAATACTGTCTAAGGGCCAATACTGCTCTGATATTCTATGAACCAAATCTATGCCCCAACGTGGGGTTGAGGTCGCCTCTACATTGGGAGTAGCTGCCCTAGACTATCCCTCAAAGCCTTGCCCTCTGAGGAGCAAACCCCAGTATCTGCCTATTAGGAGTTGGCATTTTTAGTCATTTCTAGCCCAAAGCAGGAATCTCCCAAGGAGATCTGCTTTGTGAAGCTTTACCAGTAGGGACAAGATGCTGGCAGTTTCCGATGAGGCTTGGAGCTGAGAACCAGAAGGCCTAGCTTCAAGTCCCTGCTCTGCTGCCCACTAGCTGTGTGGGACCTTTGGGCTTCAGCTCCCTTATCAGTAAAGGAAAAGATGCTAGATGCTAAGATGCTAAGACCCTTTCCAGCTCTAAGAATCCATGAGTCTGTGACTGACACAGTCCCAAAAAGCCTGCTGACCTTGAGGACTGTCACCGTAAGTGATGCAGACACCTTCTTGACTAAGGTCCTGGCTTGTGGTCTACTGCTGCTAATTTTTCAAGGACCACGGTTTCGATTTGAAACAGCAACCCTGAATTCAGTGCTTAAATTGTAGGGAAAATAATAAATAGTAATAATATAATAAGTAATATTAATTTATTAATATTAGTTATAATAATTATTTCTATTAAATATATCAAATAATATTATTATATTATGATGTAATCACGTTAATAAATGAACAAATAATTTTAATAACCACTCCCCACCCCTACTTTGGGAGAGGATCACTTCAGCCTGTGAAATGCTATTTCCTCTAATCACCTCTTATTTCTCAAAACTAACTTGCTACTTATGATGCTCAGCATGCTTTTGGATATGCAGAGCACTTTACAGACACCGTCTCTTTTGAGCCTAGAAACAACCCTGTTGTTATGATCATACCCCTTTTATAGAAGGGAATACTGAGGCAAAAAGCAGTTAAGCGCTCTGCCTAAAGTCACACAGAGAGCAAAGGTCTGAAGCAGGATTCGTGCTCAGGTCTTCCTGACTCCAATTTTAATTTTCTATCTTCTATGCTGTGCTCTCTCTCTAGTAGGTGATTGTCATATCACTAGCTAGAAGGGACTCTAGCAGTCATGTGGCTCAAGTCCTACCTGGCCCACAGTCCTACCCTCACCTCATCTTACAGATAACAATGCTGTTGCCAAGATAAGTAAAGGAATTTGTCCAAAGTCCTTGTAGTTTGGTTGTTTCGGCTTTTAGTCATATCCGACTCTTTATGATCCAGTTTGTGGTTTTCTTGAAAAAAAATCCTGGAGTGGCTTGCCATTTCCTTCTCTGGCTCATTTTACAGATGAGGAAACTGAGGCAAACAGAATTAAGTGACTTGCCCAGGGTCACACAGCTAGTCAATGTCTGAGGCTGGATTTGAACTCAGGTCTTCCTGCACCCAGGTCCAGCACTGTATTACCAAGCTACTAGTCCAAGATCCAAAGTCCTGTAGACATCAGACAACAGAACTTGAATTCAAACAAAGACCCTCTGGTTCTGAAGTGAGAATTCTTACCACAATGTCTCCTCCTTCTTCTCAATGACTTGACACGTTCCGAATGATCTTTCCACTCTGTGGTTTCGGATTCTTTTAGAGTTTCAACTCCCCCAAAAGGGTCCTGGGATGACGTATGACTCCTCAGGGATGCTCTCAAACCATTTCAAGAGCAGAGGCTGGGAAACAAGTTGCTCATTAGCAGGGAACACTGGAAATCTTTTCTCAACTCTGTATATTTTGACTTGAAGTCAAGGTGAATGGATTTTTTTTTTCTTTTTCTCAAATCAAGAGTCTCCTCTCATCCTAGCCTGTTAATGTAAGAGACTGGGCCACATGCGCTAGCTGCCTAGACCCAATCAAAAGTTCTCATTTAACTCCTCTCCAGCCTCTTGTCTCTGCTCAGCCTGCTCCCCTTAGTGTAGAATGATAGTAGTTGGTGCCTAAACATTGCTCAATGTCACCCTATGTTATGCAGCAAAAAGGAGGAGAAAAAGGTGGAAAAGGAAGAAGAGAAAAAGGATAAATCCTCAAAGGAAGTGGAGTAAGTACTGGGTGAAAAGGTGTTGTAGATAATAGCTTGCTTCTTGAAAGGGTTATGGTCAAGATGTCTTGGATGTCTGTGGAATGGCAGTACTGCACAGTCTTGTCCTGGCAGCCCTGGCACCAGGAGCTCCGAGCTTCCAAGTGCCCAGGGTGGCCTTCCGCCATCTTCTCTCCCTTTCCCTCCCTCCTCTTCCCTCCCCTTCCCTCTCCTCCCCTCCCCTTCCCTTCCCTTCCCTTCCCGTCCCTCCCCTCCCCTCCTCTCCCCTCCCCTCCCCTTCCCTTCCTTTCCC
>CM053600.1:9061460-9085675 GCA_028646575.1 Pseudocheirus occidentalis
CTCCCCTCCTCTCCCCTCCCCTCCTCTCCTCTCCCCTTCCCTGTGACCTCAAGGCCGCAGGTTCCCCACTTGAGGACTAGGTAAGCAAGTTCTTTTGCAGGATGGAAAGAAGGTTAGAAAACCTGTTTGCCCACCCAGTGACCCCATCTATACAACTTACCTGTTTCTACTGTAACTCAGCAAATCTGATAGTTAGCCAACTCATACTCCCCACCCAAGTGACTGCCCACACAGGTAAATGCAAATGGACTGGGTTTGATTCTTAGGAAAGTTGGATCCTACTTTAAAGAATATGGATGCTCCCTTGAGAGAATGACCAACTTTACTTCAGTTTTTGTGGGGAAGGGGAATCCTGGGAAAACTCCAAAGCCTTATAAATGAGCATCCCATCCTGCTCCTAAAGCTATCAGTAAAGGCAGGCAAAATCTTTGGAGGCTCCTAATAACACGCAAGAATGCTCTTGACAAAACATGATTCACCAGATTTCAGATTATGGCACATATGGCATAACAGAGAAAGATCAGCTGAGTCTAAGTGAAAAATAAGAATTCTGAATGTAATCCTTAAGAGCTTGCTCTATAGGAAAAGTGTAGAAATAATTACAAAAAGCTACTTTGTTAGAATCATTGTCAGCCACAAGCATTTATTAAGTACCTACCATATGCAAGGCTCTTTGTTTAGAGCTGGGGAGCAAAGAAAAAGGAAAGCTAACACGTTTTCTGTGATTTCAGGATCCTGCTTGAAATACTCTGCCTAAACAACCTAGCTCATTCATGGAGGCGCAGAGCAAGATATTGAGGGCTGAAACCTGCAGGGAATGACTGAGCCCAGATAAAACCCATGGAGTGGAAGGTCTGTGGTGTGGTTTCTGCTACTTATCTGGGTAGCAACTGCACGCAACACCTCCTTTATATTGCGGTGACTGAGAAAATTCATGGTCTCCTGGCCAGATTCCTAGTGACGAGCTCAGCCGCACTTGGTCTTCTCCTTGGACAACAGATATGCCTGTGCCCAGACTAGGAGACTTTCTGACTTGTCTATCAGATAGACAGAGACTTTCAGACTTCTCTTGTTTCAGCCTGTCTGAGCTTTGAGACACACTGGCATCACCTTTGAGAGCCTAAGGTCACTTCCATACCACAACAAGGCACTGGACTGACATGAGGGAAGGAAACTATAACATATGCAATTTACCTAATTATCTTTCCAAGAAGGACTTTGGGCCCAAATGCTCTGAGTCTCCGTCTGATCCCTAGTCCTCCTATTGTGTTCGCTAATATGGATGTGTGTATTTTTTTTTTCCAGAAAGAAGAAAGAAATCTTTGTGATAGATCCTTCTAGCAACCTATACTATAGGTGGCTGACTATTGTTGCCGTCCCTGTCTTCTATAACTGGTGCATGCTTGTGTGCAGGTATGGAACCCTGGGGCTGGAGGAGAGAAGAAAGTGGTGCCATAGATTAGGAATCAGGACACCTGAGCTCAGCTCAACCTCGGACCAGTCATTTGACCCCGAGTGAGTTACCTTCCCTCCCCAGGGCTCAGCATACTCATCTCTTCAGTGATGGTAGAGTGGCAGTGAACTAGATCAGAGGTTCTTAACCTGGTCTATGAAGAGATTTCAGGAGTTCTGTGAACCTGGATGAGAAAAACAGTTAAATTTATGTTTCAGTACAACTGGTCACCTTGGTAATCCTATGTAGTGTATTTCACGTATCTAAAAAATGAGAAGAGGTCCATATGTTTCATTAGATGTCAAAGGGGTCCATGACCCAAAACTAGTTCCTTTCAGTTATAAGATTGTGTAGTCTCAAGGCTTCCTTTTGGGCTCCTGATGAAGAGCTGGTCCTGTCTAGACAAGGAGGAAAGCCAGAAGATGGGGTTTGGTCTGTCACTGTTCTTAGGAGAATCTTAGGGCTTTTTGATACCAATTACCTGAAGATGAAAGCTATTAAAGTATAAGAAATAAAGGCAGCTTGGTGACAGTAGAACACTGGACTTGAGTAAGAAAATCCTGAGTTCAAATCCTGCCTCAGACAGCTGTGTAATTCCAGGCAAATTACTTACCCTCTCAGTCTCATTTTCTTGTCTGTAAAATGAAGATTTATAATAGCTCCTATCCCCACAAAGTTGTTGTAATGATCAAGTCATATAACATATGTAAAGTGGTTGTATATAAGTGTCATATAAAAGCTTCTTGTTATTAATTATTATTAGTCATGCCTAGGAGCTTATGGACCATGAAGGTTGGTACTTCTGTAGTGAAGGAACTGTGACTTCTGTGGCTTTTAGAGGTTGACTCAGGAATATGCACATCTGCATTCTCTGTTCTTCCCTTTCCACCCTAACTTAGTGTGACAACTGAAAAGATTCAAGAGATAAAGTTTTTGCACAATTTATTTATTTTATTAATAAGGCGGGCGCATTATTAAAAAAAGGATGATCATTTGGCCACCTTTCCTAAACATCCCTAAGACAACCACTGCATCAGCTCAGGGCTTAGATGTTCTTTTGGAAGAGATTAACCAACAAGGTGGGAGGTGGATTATATTAACGAGAGGGGCTGAGAGTGATGTCATATCACCCTTGAACAGAGAGTCTTATCTCTATGGCCAGACCAGCCCCAGCTATGGGCAATCTAATAAAGGAATTTATCCCCACCCAAAGGTGAGTAGAACACAATGGGCTTCCCCATCTTAGTTTAAATCCCTTGTAAAGTAGGGTGGTGTCTGACCAAGATGGAGGAAAGTTCTTTCAATCCCATTATCAGTAATGTCATTCCAGAGACTTATTACTTTTTAAAATCAGGACTTTAGAAGAAGAAAGCTCTGAATCTCCCCAATTATTGGCTACGAGGAATCATTTCCCTCCTTACAAAGCCATATAAATTGATAGCTGGGCATACGTTACTCGCCTTCTCCATCTGCAGTGGGGGCTCTGACATCACCTGTGTTTTTGTCATTGTTTAGAGCCTGTTTTGATGAACTTCAAAGTGACCACTTGATGCTGTGGTTGGTCTTGGATTATAGTGCTGATGTCATCTATGTTTTGGACTTGCTGGTTCGAATGAGGACAGGTGAGTCTAAGTAAAGTTGCCACATCCTACCATAAGCTACTGAGGTAGAATGTCATAAGAGGTGGTGATTCATGGGAACTGCAAGGTTCAAGCATACACAAGACTGCTGACTCTCAATATTACCTGGATTGACTAAGGAATGTATAAAACATTTGGGGAACACCCTTGACCTATGAGAAGAAGGGCATGAAGACTAGCTTTGGTCAGCATTTTTGGCAAGTGAGGCAATAAAATGCCAGATATATTGTCGAGATCACTAAGTCCCTGGTCATCCAACATGGCGTAGGACTAGCAGCCCATCTTGGCCTAACTTCTTAGGTGTGTATCTTCTCTTGGTTGCTGGTAGAGTTTTTTTTTTTCTTAATAATCCAGGCTCTGTCTTGGATAAAATAAGAGGAAAGGAGGTTATGCTGTTCCAGATTACACCAAAAGAACATGGGACTGGGGAAATCCTGGATCCCCAGATACCAAGTGAAGATGATCACTGCCCACTCAAACAGCTCAGAGGTCAAGTGTATTAGGAAACAAGAAAATAAAACTCTCAGGCAGACCTGATATAAGGGGGAAAGGAAGAGAGTTTATCCCCTTTCTACCCGGGGTGGTTTCTTTGGGAGTAAGTTTATGAAAAGATGGATTTAAAAGCCTGCTGTTGTCAGCTGGCTAAGTATAAGCCCCAACTTGTGACCATTGTCCGTATGCTTTTAACCTTCAAGGCCCTTTAACCAAACCCTGAACCACAGCCTGTCTTTGGGTCTTGCTGTGGATTACTTTCCTTCCTGTATTCTAGGGTGCAGACAAACTGATCTTTTCTTCCTCTTACTCAGTTGTTCACTCCAGTTCCCATGTCTGAGCCTTTTAACTGGCCATCCCCGTGCCAGAAACACACTTTTTCTTCACTTCTACCTCAGAGAATCCCTCACTTCCTCCAAGACTCAGCTAAAGCATCCCTTTAAAATATTTTTTTTTTAGTTTTTTTTTGAGTTTCAAATTCTCTCCTTCCCTCTAGCTTTTCCTCTACACATTGAAAAAGTAAAAAATATATGTGAAGTCATTAAAGCATCAACTTTTTAAAATAAGTTTATTTTTAACTTATGAAATAAAACAAGCACTTCTATAACAGTATAATAAAAAAAGATTATTGCACACAAAACTGCAAATCTATTCTGTACAACTTGCTATTCCTTTTAAAATGCAATAGAGTTATCACTTAAATGCTTTTTTCCCCCCTTTTTCTTCCTTCCTCCCTCCTCTTCCAGCCCTAGAAATAGCTTCCACGAGGCACAAAGAAGTATATGTGTAAAGCTATTCTATACCCACTTCTGGCTGTCAGTTTATTCTCTGAATGCAGAAAGAGTCTCTGTATTTCATTCGGGTGTTCACGGTCATCTTTAAAGAACCAACTTCTTAAGGAAGCCCATCTTGCTTCCCAAACCCTAAAGTGTTAGTACTTTCCCTCCCTAACTTTCTTATTTTATTTTGCATTTATTCTACATATGCTTATATATGCACATATTATACATACATATTTTATATGTGTATATACATATGTTGTCAATCCTTAAGAACATAAGCTCTGAGAGAGAGGGGGATGGAGAAATAGAGAAAGAGGAGAGACAGAGATAGAGAGAGACAGAAAGAGAAGCAGAGACAGACATAGAAAGAGAAAAGACAGACAAAGTAGAAAGAAAAAAAGAAGACAGAAAGTAGAGAGAGACAGAGAGAAAGAGAAAAGATAGAAAGAGGAGAGAGAGAGAGAGAGAGAGAGAGGAAGGGAGGGAGAGAAAGAAAGAGAGAGAGAGAAAGAGAGAGAGAGAGAGAGAGAGAGAGAGAGGGAGAGAGGGAGAGAGAGAGACAGAGAGAAAGAGAGAGGGAGAGAGGGAGAGACAGGCAGACAGAAATGTAGAGAGACAGAGAGATAAAGAAAAAGGAGAGACAGAGGGAGAGGGAGAGCACACTGTTTTTCAGTCTGTGTCTCTGACCCCCACCATACTGCTTGGTTCATGGTAAGTATATAGTAAATGCTTGTTGATTGGAAATATTTAGTCATGGCTGTCCACTTCATACCTTGAAATGGTCACTTCCTAGACAGCCAGCAGTGTGACATAAGGAACTAGAAGTCCGGGTCCTACCAAGAGACAAGATGTGAGACTCAAATGAGATAATGGATGTAAATCCCTTTGCAAACCTGAAAGCTCTGTGTAAATGATTTATTATTATTAGACGGCAGGCAGCAGGCAGCAGGTCTGGCAACAACCTCTACAGTACTCCTGCTGAGCTCAAGCAATGTCTATAGAGCTGTACAAAGATTAGCAGGTATATGTTTAACCACCAGGTTCTCCAGGGAGGAAAACTATACAAACACACTTTTAAGTTCAGTCTGTATTAGTAATATTTTCTTTAGTCTAGACAATAAACAAAGCAAGAAATCAGGCCCTGATTTGTAGTTCAGCTTCTGAGGTGTAAACATTCACATTGAGCCTTTTACTGTACTACTACTGAGCTCAAAGTTCATAGATCAATACGAAGGTTAGCTAGTAAATTTTTAACAACCAGGTTCTCCAGGGAAGGAAAAAAGCATGAAAACACACTTTAAAGCTCAATTTGCATTATTAATACTAGACAATCAACAAAACAAGAAACCAAGCCTTAATTTGTAACAACTTCTAAAGTGTAATTACTCACACTGAAAATTTAACAATGGGCTCTCCCAAGCTGGTTAGAGCCGGCTCCAGCACATTCCTGGGCTCACTTGACTCTGCCAGCTGTGTGATGCTGACCAAGAAAATTAACCTCCCTGTGCTTTACCCATAAAATGAGATTAATGTTTGTAAAGTGTTTAGCACAATACATGCACATGCTGGATGCTTGTTCCCCCTACAAAAAGAAGGAACTGTATGTATTCAATGATCTTTACTGTTCATCCTGGGTCAAAACTTTGGTTTTATGAGCGGTCACTGAGTACTAAACCCTTTTCCTGTCTTACAAAAGCTAATGTAACTTCCAAAGCTGTTTAACTTCAGTCTGAGGAAGTTTAGACAGTAGGAGAATCATTCTTCTCATTACTGGAAAGATCACAAAATAGCGGATGAAATCAGGAAAGTTCTGTTTTGTACGGTCGATGTTTGTTTATTTGTGCTAAAGGAAAGACAAAAAAAGTATAGCTAACCCAAAACAAGAGACACAACCAAACAATTGTGAAGCAGAGAGGTACAGTCTCACACACACACACACACACACACACACACACACACACACACACACACCATTTCTAATCATCCTGATCTATAGCTCAGCCCTGGGCCCAGATGACTCCAGAGGATAAAGTGAGGCTGGTGCCTTTACGCAGCCTGCCTCACTTAAATCCAGTTCACTCACAAGGTACAGCATCACTTTCCTGATGTCATGGTCCTCTTCAAGAACACAGGACAAACAAACAAATGATAACAACAATTATTCAGTTTTTCTTATAGTAAAAGTTCAGTAAAAGGGACAGGATGGAAGATCTGGGTTCAGATCCTGTTTCTGACACATACTGTCTGTGTGACCTTGGGTAAGTCCCTTAACCTCTTAGTTCCTCAGGTAACTCCTTAACACCTTCAGAATAGATGCAGGAGATGAATTGTGAATCTGCATCTACTGAGGGAGTTTCCATTCTGAGAGATGAAATCAGAGGTTTGGAGAAAGGAAAAAAAATCCTTACTAGCATGTATACTGAATCCCTCCTATTCTCTCTGAAGTCAGGAATTATTCTGAATCTCTGTATTCCTGGTGTCCATCATAGGGCCTTACACATGGCGGCGTGGAATGGAATCATGTCTACGCTTGCTTCTCTCCTGAAACTAGTCTAGGACCCAGAGAGGAGCTAGAAAAGAAACTGGATAATGTAGGGAGGAAACATTTACTTGAGTGCCCACCGTGTTCCAGGCACTGTGTTGAGCATTTTATATTTACTGTTTCATTTGAGCCTTACAACAGTCCTGGGAGATAGATATCATTCTTATGCCCATTTTATAGTTAAGGAAACTGAGGCGGACAAAAGTTAAGTGACTTGCCTAGGGTCACACATCTAGCGTCTCGGGCTAGATTTGAACTCAGGGTTTTTCTGGCCCCAGGTGCAGTGTTCTATCCTCTGAGCCTACAAGAAAATCCACGACAGCAAGGTGTGCCTGTGCATACAGTGAGTGATCAGTGCTCTCTGAAAGAATAGATAAAAAAATGCAACCACAACTTGACACTTGTGTGTTTGTAGAGTAATAAAGGTCTGGGACTTTTGGAGGGCGTAACATCATGGACGACTTTGGAGTCACAAAGCCTGAGTTCATATCTTGTCTCCTCTGTGTACTAACTGTGACCCAGATAAGTCACTTAACTCTCAGTGTCCTAGGCAGCCCTTTGTGACTATAAATGACAAAGAGAAGCAGCCTGTGAGCTGCCAGTCTTAGGCAGGATGGTGGTGCAATGGGTAGTGCTGAGCCTGGAGTGAGAAAGAGTTCAAGTCTGGGCTCAGACATCCACTCCTTGTGCGACCCTGGGAAAGTCCCTTAAGTGCTTCCTGCTTCAGTATTCCCAACTGTAGGATGGGATAATAGGGCCTGCCTCATGGAGTTGTGAGGAACAGATGAGATAGTTGTAAACGCTTAGTGCATAATGGGTGCTTAATGAATGCTCCCTCCCTCCCTCCCTTCCTTCCTTCCTCCCTCCCTCCCTCCCTCCCTCCGTCCCTTCCTTCCTTCCTTCCTTCCTTCCTTCCTTCCTTCCTTCCTTCCTTCCTTTCTTCTTTCCTTCTTTCCAATCTATATCTCTAGAGAAATTTTCTAAACTGGTAATTCCCTATACTAATGAAACCAAAGATCTAGACTTCACTCCTGACCCTAAAGAGGGCTCAGTTATGATGGGATTGTTGATTGACTTTTCCCTTGTCTTGTATCCTCTTGTAGGGACTGTGTGGTCTCTGGAATGACTAAGTGATCCCTTTCCTTCCTAGGCTTTCTTGAACAAGGCTTAATGGTCAAAGATGTAGAGAAACTCAGAAAGCACTACATGAAGATGGTTCAGTTCAAGCTGGATGTCCTATCTCTGGTTCCCACTGATCTGGCTTATTTAAAAATGGGTCTGAACTACCCTGAGTTGAGGTTCAACCGCCTGCTGAAATTCTCCAGGTTATTTGAATTTTTTGACCGCACAGAGACTAGGACCAACTATCCTAATATGTTCAGGATTGGAAATCTTGTCTTGTACATTCTGATCATCATCCATTGGAATGCATGTATCTACTTTGCCATTTCTAAGCTTATTGGATTTGGGACTGATTCCTGGGTTTACCCTAACATCTCTATCCCAGAATACGGGCGTCTGTCCAGGAAATATATTTATTGTCTCTACTGGTCCACCCTGACTCTGACCACCATCGGGGAGACTCCGCCGCCCGTCAAAGACGAGGAATACCTTTTTGTGGTGATTGATTTTCTGGTAGGAGTGCTGATCTTCGCCACCATTGTGGGTAATGTTGGCTCCATGATCTCCAACATGAATGCCTCCAGGGCTGAATTCCAGGTCAAAATTGACTCCATAAAGCAGTACATGCAATTCCGAAAAGTGACCAAGGACTTGGAGACCCGCATCATCAGGTGGTTTGACTACCTGTGGACCAACAAGAAGACAGTTGATGAAAAGGAAGTACTCAAAAGCCTCCCAGACAAGCTGAAAGCTGAGATCGCCATCAATGTACACCTGGATACCCTGAAGAAGGTACGTATTTTTCAGGACTGTGAAGCAGGGCTTTTAGTGGAGCTGGTCCTAAAGCTTAGGCCTGCAGTGTTCAGCCCTGGTGATTATATATGCAAGAAGGGAGATATTGGGAGAGAAATGTACATCATCAAAGAAGGGAAACTGGCGGTAGTGGCTGATGATGGCATCACGCAATTTGTGGTCCTTAGCGATGGGAGCTACTTTGGGGAAATCAGCATCTTGAACATCAAAGGGAGCAAATCTGGGAACAGAAGAACAGCCAACATCAGGAGCATCGGCTACTCTGATCTGTTCTGCTTGTCCAAAGATGACTTAATGGAGTCCCTCACTGAATATCCGGAGGCCAAAAAGGCCCTGGAAGAGAAAGGAAGGCAGATTCTAATGAAGGACAACTTGATTGATGAGGACGCGGCTGGGAGTGGAACAGACCCAGTGGAAATAGAGGAGAAGGTGGAGAGGCTTGAATCTTCCCTGGATCATTTGCAGACCAGGTTTGCTAGGCTTCTGGCAGAGTATAATGCCACCCAAATGAAAGTCAAGCAGAGACTCAGCAAACTGGAGAGCAAAGTGAAAAAGTGTGGGAGCGACTCGTCGGACGCAGAGAGCGTTGCTGATGGGGATGCTGAAAAAGCCAAGGACAAAAACCAATGAGGAGACACACCCCAGGCTCTCATTTTGCCTCCTAGGTTAAAGTATGGGCAACGCCATATTCATACACAAACCCAAGTCCATATACAAATATATATATGAACACACACATACGGTTATTTTTATATGGAATTCAAGAAGTTTTTAGACTTTTTAATGAGCTTATATATAGAGAAAAAATATATAGAGAGAGGAGTAATAACCAGGGAAGGTTTTTATCTGAAGTCATGAGGATGGTCATGAAGACCTCTTCGGAGGTCTTCCAGTAAAGGCTATATAATTGCTTGGGTATGTCATAGTGAGATTTCCTTTCAAAATTGGGTCTGTCTGGTTCCAGGAGTTATTTCCCTGTTTGGAGACACGGGCCCCTTTGGAAGTCTGGTGAAACCTTCTCTAATATTTCAAATGTATAAAAAAAGCTATATAGAATTACAGAACAAACCAATTATAGTGAAACAGCTATCAAAACTTTTTTTTCCCAAAATACAAATTTACAGATCCCAAGTTAAAGAACCATTGGCTTCTAATGTTCCTTCTAACTCTCGAATTCTGAGGTTCTGTGACTTCCATAGAGAGATGATTTCTTGTAAACAGAATATGGAATATTTCTCTTTCTCCCCGCTGAAAAGAAATTTAGGCCATTGCTAGTCTTGAGGATAGATGGTGTTTAATGATGTCACTTACTGTGCTCTGACACTTTGGGATTAATTTTCTGATTCAGAGTCTCTTCATGAGCTTGGAACGTCCCGGGTCAACTTAAAGTTGGACACTGTCATGTTAAAGAGGTTCCTATCTGTGGAAAATGTCACATGCCCATCTTTGGGTACTGGGCAGCGCAACTGTATGCTGGAATTAAATATTAACAGAGCTCCATAAAGAGTTGTGGGATGGGGCGGCTAGGTGGCACAGTGAATAGAGCACCAGCCCTGGAGTCAGGAGGCCCTGAGTTCAAATCTGATCTCAGACATTTGACACCTTGGGCAAGTCACTTAACCTCAATTGCCTTACCTTCCCCCCTCAAAAAAAAGAGTTATGGGATACAAATATTCTCAAAAATCAAAGGCCAGAGACACTTGTAGCTGGGGCCCAGGTTTCCCTTAAACTTTTTTTTGTGTCATGGACCTCTTCAGCAACCTGGGAAAGCTTATGAATCTTCTCTCAGGACATATTTCTAAGAGCATTCTGCAAAAAACATAAGATTACAAAGAAAAACAATTATTTTGAAATAGTTATCAAAATACTTTTAAAAGAGTAAATTCAGAACCCAGATTAAGACACATTGCTCTAAATGAAGCAATTCCCCCCTCCCCACACCAGAGCTCTGTCTGGTTAAGGTCCCAGCAGCCACCCCTGTAGAGGGGAGGAAGGATCTAAAGTGTGTCTGCCTGTCTTATTTCCACTTTAAACCATTCTGGTTTTATGTGAGAGTAGATTGCAAGATCATAGATTTAGGGCAGAAGGAGATCTAAGTGATTGTCTGACCCAGGCCCCTCATCTTCAGATTGAATTCTAGGTCTCCTGACTGGGTTCATATCCTGGATCAACTTTTTACATTACATTGTAATGGAAGGCCTTGAACAAATCCTATTACTTTTTTTGTTTTTTATTATTTTTTTTATACTCTTTAAGTTTTTGCTTTTTTTTAGAGGGGGAAGACAGGGCCACGGGGGTGGAATGACTTGCCCAAGGTCACATAGCTAGTTTTTATGTTAAGTGTGTGAATCTGGATTTGAACTCAGGTCCTCCTGACTCCAGGGCCGGGGCTCTATTCACTGTGTCACCTAGCTGCCTTCTATTATTTCTTCAGGTTTTATCTTCATCTGTAAAAATATGGCAGTCTGCGGAAAACCACAGACCCCTTCTCAGAAGAATGCTTTTAAATGCATAAAACTAAATACATAGAATTGCAGAGGAATTTGTTGTTGTTGAGTTTTTTCAGTCTTGTCTGACTCTTCTTGACCCCATTTGGGGCTTTCTTGACAAAGATATCAGGATGGCTCACTTGTTTCCCAGCTCGTTTTATAGATGAGAAAACTGTGGCAAACAGGGTTGAGTGTCAGGGTCACACAGCTGGTCAGTGTCTGAAGCCAGATTAGAATTCTTTGAGTTTTCCTGACTCCAGGCCAGGCGCTCTATCCACTAGGCCACCTGGCTGTCCCAACAACCATTTTTTTTTTTCCGTCCAAGTTCAGGTAAAGAACTCCAGCCTAGATGATTTCTCAGGTCCCTTCTGGCCCTGCAGTTTTGAGCCTATGACTTTGCTGTTGTTGTTCAGTGGTTTCAGTCATGTCCAATTCTTCATGACCCTGTTTTGGGGTTTTCTTTGCAAAAATACCAGAGTGATTAGCCGTTTCCTTCTCCAGCTCATTTTACAGATGAAGACACTGAGGCAGCTAGAATTAAGTGACTTGCTCAGGGTCACACATTTACTAAGTGTCTGAGGTCAGATTTGAACTCATGAAGATGAAATTTCCTGATTCCAAAACCAGTGCTCTGTCCCCTGCACCTTTCCACTATAAAGCAGACAATAACCACCGGGATCTGAGGCATTCCCATGTCAAAGTATTTCAAAGGAAGTCGATTTTCATGGAATGTGCTCTAAGTCGTGAAGAATGACCCACATAACTATTTATTTTTGGCTTGTTCAGCCTCATGTAGCCTGTCTAGGGGAGACTTCTTCATTCATGTTCAGGACCCACGTTGCTGAACCCACCTGATTTGGGAGGCAGTGGGATGGAAGAAGAATAGGTAGAGATAAGTCAGTAAACAACAAGCGCCTATGGGTCAAGCACTATGCTAAGCTCTGGGGATAAAAGAGGAGGCAAAGGACAGTACCTGCCCTGGAGAAGCTCACAAGAGACAGCAAGCAAATACATCCCCAACAGGCTCTACACAGGAAAACCAGGAGATAATTAATAGAGGGGAGGTTATAGAATTAAGAAATGTGGGGAACAGGGCAGCTGGGTGGTGCAGTGAATAGAGCACCGGCCCTGGAGTCAGGAGGACCTGAGTTCAAATCCAACCTCCCAGACACTTAACACTTACCAGCCTTGTGGCCTTGGGCAAGTCACTTGACCCCAATTGCCCTGCCTTCCACCCTCTAAAAAAATAAAGAAGACAAAAAAACAAAAGAAATGTGGGGAATGGCTTCTTGTAGAAGACAAGGTTTTGTTTGGGTCTTAAAAGAAGCCAGCAAAGCCAGTAGGTGGAGATGAGGAGGGAGAACCTTCCAGGCATGGGGGACAACCAGAGAAAATGTCCCAAGGAGTGAACAAGGTGAACCACTGAAAGTGGTTTGCTTCCACAGCTGTGAGCCTGGAAAAGCACAGTCCTGGAACTCACTGGCATTTCATTTTTCTGCAAAAGTTTTCATCTACCATGAAGATTTTCATACAGCATAAACCTCAGCCTTTAAAAAAATAATCTATCCAATAAAAATGGATGTGGATCTTTAAAAAATTTAAGTATATGCCCTTTTCTTTTGCTAGTGAATTCATGTGTTTGTATTAAGATCGTGTCAATGTTGATGATTATTCCCAGGATAAACACATGTTGCTAAGGGGGTGGGGGTGTACGGAATGAGCACTGGACTGGGAGGCAGGAACCTGCCTCTACCACTCACTGTATGACCCACCTTTCCTCCTCCATAAAATGGTGGGAATGGATTAGGCTATTTCTACGACACTTTCCAGCACTAGCATTTTATAATTCTGCAATCCTAAAAGGCTGCGTCCTTCATAGGGAGCCAAAAAACAAAATAAAACAAAAAAAAAAACCTAGGCTTCAAATACTTGGTGCAGCAGACAATTATTTCTATAATAAAACACATAACACATGACTGGCCAAGTAGGTATGTCTTGACATACTAACACTACAGATCCCATAATGTCAGCTTTTAACGAGGGTTCCAGTAGGCGATTGTGTCTATAAGGACCGATATTTGGGGGGGAGGGAAATGTTTGGGCATTATTTGAACCTCATCTCTTGCCCTGTCACTGATCGTTTGGATACGTTTAGATTCGTTTTATTCTTCCCACCTCCGATATGAAAAGGCCTACAAAAAGTCACAAAATGAGCCTACTCTATTTTCTCAGAAATGTACATTTTTCAAACCCTGAAATGCCAGTTCTGCCTGAGCTAATATTTGTTTAATAAAAATATGAACCGAAAAATAAAACAAGGAGTGATTCTTTCTACCTAGATGTTATTCTGTGCGAAGGCTGAGGAACTGAATGTGTTTCTATGGCAATGAGCTTGGCTTTCCTAGAAAGGACAGATATAGGAGATACAGATACAGGCCCAGCCTCAGACAAACCACATGCACACACACGCACACACACACACAATGTGAGAACATATGTTAATGCAGAGGAGGCTGGAGTTTGTATTTTTTTAAGCAGGTGAGAAAAGTAATAAACGTGTCAAAATTTTTCACTGTAAATAATTTAAAGCATTCAAATGTGTTAGGAAAAAGTCTAGTAACTCTAAAAAAAGAGGGTGACAGTCACAGAGTGCCCAGAATGTGGCTAGTTTTTCTGAATCCCTTTCTTCCCAGAGGTGGAGAGTCCCTGCTTTTTCTGATGGGCCTCTCCAAACACTGGAGTTGAAGGAGGGAGCCAAAGAGGAAAGAGGAAATGGCATGTATTGGGGTGAGCCCTGGATAAAAACTGTTGGTTTCTTGGTTATTTTAACTTTAAAAATATTATTGCATCGGTCAATCAGTCTCCACCAATGAGGAGAGCCATGTGCCAATGGACTTTACACTAATCAAACCATACTCATCTACTTTTAAGACTTGCAAAACACTTGCCCTTACAACAGCTCTATTGGGTCAGTACTACAAGTGGTTTGTTTTGTTCTCTTGTTTGGATGGGGAGCTGTCTAGACCTGTGTATGAAACTTATTTATGTATGGAACTCCTGGTATGGGAAACTTGCTCCGTGATGCAGATCAGCAACTCTTCAATAACTTGCAATGCTGGGGAGGTGCCTGGTGGCCTGAACTTATTAGGGTCACACAGCTAGCAAATCTTACAGTCAGGATTCAATTCTAGGCCTCTTGATTCCAAAGCCAATGTTCTTTTCACTGGAATATATTGCTTCTTTTGTGTTCTGAGCCTGGTTTTGCCAATAACCAGCTATAAGACCTTAAGCAAGTCACATACCTCTCTGTTCCTCAGTTTCCTTACCTGTAAAATGAGGAAGTTAGACCATAGATTTAAACTTGGAAGGAATCTTTGAAAGATATCAGCTTTACCCATTTCCCCCATTTTACAGAGGAGGAAACAAGAACAGAGAAGTTAATTTATTTGAGTAGGGTTGTATAGCTAATAAGTGTCTGAGGGAAGATCTGAATGCAGGTCTTTTTTATTTCAAACTTATTTATCTACTACCCATTACTTTTAGATTCAGCAATCTTATAGGTCTCTTCTGTGAAGTTCTCTTGGCTCTTCTTGTCCACTGGTACATAATATGATAGCCCGTCCTTCCACTGTTTGGAGGATATGTGTACGGGAGAATCAGAATGGGGTGCTCCCAGCCCTAAGCCTGACTTTTTTGGCTTGGTAATAGCTCTGAACAGACCCTCCCCATCCCATGGCTCCTTGCTACTTTGGTCCAAAACAAAGATTTCATGGTGGTAGGAATAGGAATATTTTTCTTCATTGTTGCAACTTGGGAATCTAGGGTTGTGTGTCCCTTTTGAAGAAAAAAAAGAGAATAGAACAGAAATATAGCTGGGAAAATGGGTAGATGGATAAGAAGGAGACAGAAGGGTAGGGACTCAGTAGTTGTGGTCTGGGTTGTGGTCATTGGTAAGAGAAGACTGGCTTCTGGAGTATGGTCCAAGTGTCAGGTCTGAGGAAAGGAGGGGGATCTAAACTAGGAAGGCAGCTAATTAGTCAACAGACATTTGTTAAATACTTACTGTGTGCTAGGTACTGTTCTAAGTTTTGGGAAAACAAAGGACAAAAGCAATCCCTCAAGGAGCTTACAAGCCTATTTGAAAAATGAACATCACTAGATACATATACAAGATACCTACCAACGAGATAGAAGGTAATCTCAGAAAGGAAGATGTTAGCAGCTCAAGGGACTGAGAAAGATCTTCTGTACAAGGTGGGATCTGAGTTGAGTCTTGAAGGAAGCTGGGAAACATAGAGATGGAGGTGAGGAGGACTATTAGCGGTCAGTCAGTTAATAGATGCCAAGAGGCAAGAAAGAGTGTGGTGTATGAGGACCAGGCCTGCACAGCCAGAGGGTAGCAGTCAGCTTGAGGACACTGCCCCTGGACCAGCACTGCAGGGCAAAGAGCATGGAAGGTGTTGTCAGCTGAGGGCGAAGCAAGAAGCTGCCCCGCAGTGGGGAGGCACAGATCCTTGGGCACTGGGCATATGGGCACTGCTTGGCAAGAAGGAGAAATAATGGGGAAGAAGAGGCAGCCTTAATATGCCATCGGTACCAACATACTTTAATTATAGGGAAGCTCGTGGTACAGCGGATACAGTGCTGGGCCTGGAGTCAGGAAGACCTAAATCCAATCTAACTTGCTAGCTGTGTCATCATTTAACCTCTACCTGCCTTCGTTTTCTCAACTAGAAAGTGGGGATAATAACAGCACTTCTCCTAGGGTTGTTGTGAGATCAAGTTTTATTTATATATATAAAATATTCTATTATTATGTATAATTATACATTATAATATAATATAATGCATATTATTATATTATCATATTATATGTATTACATATTATAATATATATTATGTAGATATAAATATATTATGCATTATTATATATTATGTATAATATATAATATCATACATAATATATTTTCATATATTTTTATTTTAGACTTAAATACTAAAACTTAAATAAACAATAAGAAAAGAATAAGAACACAAATCTAAATACAAAAAAAGGAAAAGGAAAAAAGCAGGTCATGTGCACAGCAGAACACAAGAGAGGATTCAAAATACATAGCAACAAATTTCCATTTCAAGAGAGCCTATATGATAAATACCATATGTCGTGTTGAGAGCTGTACACCTTTTCTTGGCTTTCCTGTCAAGTTTTCTTTTATTCTAAGATAATATTTTAAAAAGCACTTAGCACAGTGCCTGGTACACAGTAGGAACTTCATAAGTGTGTATTCCCTTCCCCCTTGCTAAAGAAGCGTTCAACTCTATTGGTTTTGTGCTATGAAAAAACAACCAGTGTTTTCAGTCTTGAATAGATTTAAACTTGGAAGGAATCTTTGAAAGACATCAACTTTACCCATTCCCCCCATTTTATAGAATGCCGGGTGCTGTACCTTGGTTATACCTTCTATGCTTAGGTTGTGGCCCATAAGGCCAATCAAGACAATTTGATTTATTGGTAAGGGTCTTAGATTTAGATTCAGAGATCCAGTCCATGGCTCTCTCACTTATTATGTCACTTCAGCTAAGTCACCAAATTTCTACTGCCTGGGGGCTCCATCTTCTCATCTATAAGAATAGAGGAGGTGGGTTTCATAATACTCAAGGTCTCTTCAAGCTCTCAGTCCTAGCTGGACTTAGTGTTAAGAATCAGTTATAAAACTTTGTGCAAATATAAGAGATTATCACCAGCATCACTAGTGTAAGGACATTGTTATGATTGCTGTGTCTGACCTTTGTGACCTCATTTGGTGTTTTCTCGGCAAAGATACTGGAGTGGTTTGCAATTTCCTTCTGCAGCTCATTTTACAGATGAGGAAACTGAGGTGAACAGGGTTAAAGTGTCTTGCCCAGGGTCACACAGCTAGTAAGTGTCTGAGGCTGTATTTCAACTATTCCTGATTCTAGACCTGGTACTCTATCCAATGCACCACCTGGCTGTCCTGAGGATAGATAGAGGGCACATCTAATAGGGTGTGGGGAAAAGAGGATTCTTTTAAATGGGAAACAGGTAGAAAACAGGAAGGTTTAAGACATAAAACATATTTGGAGCTTAGAAATAGCATTGAAAAGACATTGCTAGAGACTGGGTTTGAGATTTTACTTCAGAAATTTAGCTTGGAATACTATTGTGCTATAGGAAATTATGAGAGTGTTAGAAAAACCTGGGAAGACTTTATATGAACTGTTGTAGAGTGAAGTAGCAGAACCAGAACAATTTATACAATGACAACAATACTGTAAAGACAAATAACTTCGAAAGACTTCATATAACTGATTGACACAATGACCAGCCAAAATTTCAGAGAATTTGTGATGAAGCATGATGTCTACCTCCTAACAGAGAGGGTACAGATTGATGTATAGATATAGATAGATAGATAGATAGATAGGTAGAGAGAGAGAGAGAGAGAGACAGACAGACAGACAAACAGACAGATAGAGATAGACAGACAGATACAGACAGATAGAGATAGACAGACAAATAGATAGATAGAAAGATAGATAGATGGATAGATAGATAGAAAGACAGACAGACAGATAGATAAAGAGATAGAGACAGACAGACCGACAGATAGATAGATGGATAGAGATAGACAGACAAATAGATAGATAGATAGATAGATAGATAGATAGATAGATAGATAGATAGATAGATAGATAGAAAGGTGAATAGATAGATAAATAGATAGATAGATAGATAGTAGATACATAGATAGAAAGACAGACAGATAGAAAGATAGACAGATAGATAGACAGACAGATAGAAAGATAGATAGATATAGACAGACAGACAGACAGATAGAGACAGACAGACAGATAATAGATAGATAGATAGACAGACAGAAAGACAGATAGATTGATAGATGATAGATAGCTAGAGATAGACAGACAGACAGACAGATAGATATGGACAGTCAGACAGAGAGAGAGAGAGAGGGAGAGAGAGAGAGAGAGAGAGAGAGAGAGAGAGACAGAGAGAGAGACAGAGAGAGAGAGAGAGAGAGAGAGAGAGAGAGAGAGAGAGACAGAGAGAGAGACAGAGAGAGAGAGAGAGATACACGTAGACAAATACTGGCTAATGTAGGAATTTGTTTTGCCTGATTACACATATTTATTAAAAAGGATTTTGGTTTGTTTATTTTTCTTTTCCGATAGAGGGAGGGGAATAGGAAGGAGAGAAGTTTGTGTCTAAACATGAATACGTCCTTCTCGAGATCAATATTCAGTCACCACCCAGGAAAGGAAGCATGAAGTAAAATCGAAAGGCGCTCAAGCTTGAGCTTGCCCATTTGGGTCTCCTTGATCTGGCCCCCTCAGGGGAACATAAAGGAAGAGGGAGACAAGGTCAGAGACACTCCCTTTTGAAAGGGACACTGACAACAACTCTTCCTGGTAGGTGGCCAATAAAGGAATTATTTCACCATCTCTGGAGTGCCTTAGTGCTGAGCTAGAACATATGGTTGCCTGGGATCAGGAAAGGTAGCTTTGTGCATGTGATATTCAACTTCTAGTTATGAAAAAGAAAGGAAGTTCTAAGAAATAAAATGGATCTATGATGATCTTACTGTGAAAACTCCTTTTACCAATACAGATAGCAATCCCTTTCTGCCCTTTCACCTTTGTGCAATTCTTGGCCATAGCTTTTTGTAAAATGCCCACCGGGTATCTGCCAATGTCTCGGAGGCCTTTTTTTTTGGGAGTTTTTGCCATACAAAAGGTTACCCTCCACTTTTCCTCTACATGTGCTCTGGGCTAAGGATAAACAACCTGGAAAAAATCACTTGTAGTTCCCGAGTTCGACCACTGGGAGATGCCATTGCCCAGGAACAGTTTATGCAGGTGGCACAACTGTTCAGAGGGCTTCGCCTGGGTCCTGTAGGCATGTCCAGGAAGGCCGAGGGCTGCAGGGCTCTGTCACTGCCAGCCAATGCAGGAGGTCCTGCTGTCAAAACCACCCAGCCATCTGCTGACATTTAGCTCCCTACAAAGCAGACCTGTTGGGGTGCCAGTCTTGTTTGGCACAGCTGAGCTGTGGAGTTTCTGCAGCAATGAAACCCTTCCACCTCCACCCTTCCTCACCCCAGAGGGAAATGTAAGGAGACTTCAAGATCTGAATCTGTATTATTTGGACAGAGACCGGAATAAAATTCTGAGTCAGTGTAAATTATCCAGGGAAATGAGTGTTGGGGAAAGATTCATCACACTTAAGATCAACTTTCTATTTACATACAAATGACAGAGCTTAAACTGTATCTTTTTTTTTTTAATTAAGCATCAGAACCACAGAAGGAAGGGATCTTACAGATTATCTGACCCAACTTCCGAATTTTAGAGATGAGGGGAGGAGAGCAAGCATTCAATATATATATATATATAATATATATTATATGTATATAATATATGTATTATATATAATATATATAATATGTTATTATAATGTATTGTATATATTATATTTATATTTATAAAATAAATTATAAAATATAATTACAATTACATATTATATTAATTATACTATATTATATTATGTTACATTATATCATATATCATGTCATATCTATCTAATATGTTCTAGACCAGAGCTGAACAACTCGGCAGTAAGCAGGGGCCAAAATTAAAACAGGCTAACCTTCTTTGGGCTGCAGACGGGTTAGGCTAAATACAGACCGAGGGTGGTTGGGGTGACGTGGCAAACAGGAGAGTGCGTAGTGGCAAACTTACATTTTTTTACCACCACCCCAAATCCTTGGGTCAGCCACAAGCCGTGGGTGGCCTGTTCTAGACATTCTCACAGGAAACCTAAGGAGATAAGACCTATTTTATTTCCCATTTTACCAATAAAGAGATTGAGATTAAGCTGCCAGGATCGTACAACTAGCTAGTGAGGCTAGATTTGAACTCAGGTCTTTCTGAATCTAGATCCGGCACCCTGGGCTGCCCAGTTGTCTCAGATGAGTGATTGAGAGAGGTTAAATACCTTGGCCGAGTCGCACAATGGCCGGGCTGTCCCTAGAACTGAGGCGTCTTGGGCTCCCTTCCTTTGTGAAGGCCAGTGCCGTGTTTTTCTACCTGTGAATTTGAAATCTCTTTCACTTTCCTCTCTCTTACCTTTCTTATTGACTCAGTAACGAAGTCCTGTTGATGCCTCCTACACCTTAGGCCTCTTTCGTCCTTTACCCTCTGCTGCCCCTGCCACCGACCCAGTGTAGACTCTCGTTACCACCCACCGGGACCATTTGAGAGCTACCCTCCTCCACACCCTGTTTTGATGTTGGTGTTCTTTACTCTTCCTCCTTTCCCTTCTCATCTACTGATTTCCCACCCAACCTTTAAAGCCCGGTTCCAATAGGACAAGTCTCCTTTGGTCTTTTCTGTCTGTAATCACCTTCTGCCTCAGACTTCATTCATGTAGCACCTTGTTTTGTATTCCTGAAGAGTCTTTGTTATCTCCTAACGAGAACAGTCCTCCTTGGGATTCTAGTTTTAAACAGGAAACATCATACTGTCACTGTTACACGCATGTGCACATGCACGCCCCATCTCTCATCTCCCACCTCCATGCCTTTGTACTGGTTGCCCTCATGCCTAGAATTCACTCCCTCCTCCCTTTTGCCTCTTGGAATTCCTACTTTCCTTCAAGACTCAGTTCAGCCTTCTATGGGAAGTCTTTCATGATCATAGCCCATCCTCTCAAACTACCTTGTTTTCCATACAGTGAGATAGAGGGCTGGACTTGGGGAATTGGGAAGACCCTCAGAGCTTCAATGTGACCTCAGACATTTTCTAGCTGTGAGCAAGTCTATAAACTCTGTCTGCCTCAGTGTCCTCATCTGTAAAATAATAGTAGCACCTGCCTCCCAGGATTCTCATGAGGATAAGATAAGGTGAGATCTGTAACACGCTCTGTAAACCTTAAGGTAAATCCTTTAATGCATACGAGTGTCTGTGTGTGTATAATCTTAACACATATATAAATATATATTACACACACACATATATATTTTTACATACAAAGATACATACGTATTTTGTCTTCGTAGAATGTAAGCTGCTGGAGAGCAGGGATTACTTCACTTTCGTCTTTGTATGTTCAGCATTTGGCTCAGCACCTGGTGTACAGGTGGTTAATGAGGATTTGATGATGGATTGATAGATAATGCTCTGAAATCATTTTCCTGAAAGGAAATATTAGATGTTGAATTGCAACTTTAAGAATTCCTTCGACCTTGTTTAGGTGGGCAGCTTTTGATTTAAAAAAGACAAATCCGAATGATTTGCAGAGTTGTAAGTGAGGACTTTAGGTGAGACTTTCTCCCTTTGGAAGGGAGAGATCATTATCATTTAGCCACTTACTTACCATGTGAAGTTTACCTTTCTCTGGGCTTTAAAAGCTCCTGAAGGCTGTAAGGCAGATTTTCTTTCGTCTTCGCAAGAGGGTTGCCAGGATACATGTGAGTACACACAGGCTCTGCTGACCCAAATCCAAGCACCTGTCCTGAATCAGTCCTGCCACTTGAAGAGCACAGGCAGGTGGGGGCACAATCACCTGATCACTTGCAGCCTGATTTTGTGGGGGCTGAGTCTGGAGCAACCAGAAGTTACCAGTCTTTTCTATTCAATCAAGGGCTGCCATCCCTTGGACAGAAAGCAGGAGGAGCCGATGGGCATTGGCAGCATTCACAGAAGTGGCAAAGCCCCGAGATCCTTGTGACCTTGGCCGCATCACTTAACCTGAGTCTCATAAACAAAGTGGCAGGGTCGGTGTAGACGACCTCTAACTTCCAGCTTTAAAGACTGATGATGCCAGATCAGATCAATGAGAAAGCTTAGTGACTTTTTGTCTGTCCTCATTCAAGGGCATTCCCTTATTGTATTTGTCTTTTAAATTTTCTTTTTTTGGTTGTTCCCTGATTTTTTTTTCTTGAGAGGAAAGGTTACCAGACTACATATGAAAAAGAGGTTTCATGTTGGATGTCAGGCTAAGCAAGACTGTGGAAATCCCAGCATCTTATTCTCTTCCCTAGCAGCAGTGAGATGATGCAGTGCATGGACTGCTAGTCCTAGAGTCAGGAAAACCTGACTTCAAATCTGGCCTCAGACACTTACTAGCTGTGTGACCCTGGGCAAGTCACTTAACTTCTATTTGCCTCGATTTCTTCTTCAATAAAAAGGGGATCCAAGGTTGTTGTGAGAATTGAATTAGTTAATGATTTTAGCACAGTTTCTGGTAGATAGTAAGAGCTATAAAAATCTTAGCAATTAGTAATATTAAATCCAGCCTCAGACATTTACTAACTGTATGACCCTTGATAAGTCACTTAACCACTGTAAGTTTCAACAAATATAAAATTGGGATAATAATAGCACCTGTCTCCCAGAGTTGGTGTGAAGACCAAATGAGCTGATATTTGCAAATTACTTAGCACAGAGTCTGGCAAATAATTAGCATTTATTTCCTTCTTCCTTCTAGGAAAGTGGCCAAAAGTTTCATTTTTGCCTTACAGGATTTTTTTCAGTATTTTTCAGCCCCCAATGTTTTTTAGTCCCTGTACCATTTTGGCTCTCAGTAAGACCTTCCTGTACTCACTGTGAAATAGAAAAGGAAATAAATTCTAGAATTTACTTTTCATGTAAGAAATAAATTCTAGAGATTATTTTTTCCTAGAAAACTTTATTCAGTATATAACATTTTTAATATCACAAATTATTAGATACAACTTCTTTTTACTAACACTAGTACTTTTGGATTATTTCAACAAGATAATGTAGTCATTTATATAGTCAATATAACCAAGAAAATATATTAATATATAATATATATATATATATAGTCTAATGAGGTAATATATGGTCAGTGGTTGTTATCCTTTGTTCTTGAAGAGGACCAAAATGACATCCCTATGCTAACATCAAGTGTCAATGTGTCTGACTATGGCTGATCAGACCAAGGTCGAAATGCTCTACCGCAGGTCGGGCACAATAGTTGTGTGAACATTTGGGGTGGATTCTCCAAATTGACTCATCCTGAATTTCCTTCGAGCTGTTTCAATCCTGCTTTGCTCATAGAGCATGGCACCTTCTCTGATGTGGGCACACCGTGCGAGCCGTCCTGTGCCAGGGCCTCCCACATCACAGTTCTTGAGAGAGACCTTGAGAGTGTTCTTGTATCACTTCTCCTGATCCCCATGTGAACGCTTGCCCTTTATGAGTTGTTCATAAAACAGTCTTTTTGGCAAGCATATGTTTTACATTTGAACAATGTGGCCAGTCCATCAGAGTTGTGGTCTCTGAAGCAGAGTTTGATGCTTGGCAGTTCAGTTCAAATAAGGTCCTCAGCATCTGATCCCTTATCCAAATGAATGTAGTCAATAAGATAATATAGTCATGCTCTCTTGACAAGCTGCTCATACCCACTGGGAGCACACGTGCTCCAACTAGGGAAACCCTGCTTTATAGGACTTAGGTTTGAGAGGAGCTTTAGTCTAGCTGGTCTCACCTCTTTGTCTTCTGGATGAGAAAACTGGGGATAAATTGCTCAGGGTCATATAGGGAACGTAACCAGCAGAGCTATCACTCAATTCAGGAGGATTCTGCCTTTTCTCCACCATTTTGACTCTGCTCTCCATAGGATGGTTTCTGGTTCCCTGTGCTACTGCTTCCCATTTTATTCTTTTTTTTGTTTGTTTTTTATTTGTTTTCTTGTTTACATTATTCATTTTCATTACATTTTTGAATTACAAATTTTCTCACCGTCTTGCCCCTGCCACAACCCTAAAACAGCAATCCCTCTGTAAAGCCCCTCCCCTGCTCTGCTCTCTTACTTTC
>CM053600.1:9086175-9102921 GCA_028646575.1 Pseudocheirus occidentalis
GGAAGAAAGGAAGGAAAGAAAGAAGGAAGGAAGGAAGGAAGGAAGGAAGGAAGGAAGGAAGGAAGGAAGGAAGGAAGGAAGGAAGGAAGGAAGGAAGGAAGGAAAATGACCTTCTCAGTGCCACCACCACTCTATATGACCTGCAGCAAATCAGTTCTCTTCTTTGGACCTCACAGGATATTATACCCAGAGCTAGAAGGGTTCCCAGCGGACGTCTAAGCCAACTCCCTCATTTAACAGACATGGCTACTTCTCACGGGGTTTTGATCTTGCTGCCATAATACCAGGGGAGCATTGTGATGATTCTCAAAAGTCTTTCACAACACATTTTGAATTTGTGTCCAACTTATTTCTTAGCCTTATTCTCAACCCTTATTTCTTGTCATTACTTCCTGTCCTTTTCCCCACCCCCAGCCCCAGTTCTGGCTATCAAATATATAAAAGTTGCTCTTTCCTGCTGAGTCATTTCACTTTTCCTTATCATTTTGATGTACCTTCCATCAGAGCTGCTGAGAAAGAACAAAAAGGATCCTTTTAATTTTTTCCCTCTATATTGAACTGCTTGGACACTTAGTCTAGTCCGGATGCCTATTGTTGTAGAGTTCCGTGACAGTGGCATGGGGTTGGGCACAATTTTTTATTTTTTTTTAAGTTCTATTGCATTTCTGTTTAACATTCTCCCCTTTCCCTGGATGCTTTTCACTATTGGTGCAATTACCGAGGATGATAAAATCACCCATGGTACATGCTGATCACTCTGAGTTCTTTCTGCTTTGGATTTAAAAACAACTTTTTCAAGTGGCAACTGGATCACGTTCAAAACAGAACTGTGGAAATGAATCACTCCCCCAAAGCAAAGCCTGCTGCTTTTCTCCAGCAGGGCCCCTCCCGTGGGAACAAAGAGCATCTTCATACTAGTGGCCGACTCAGGAGCAAGACCTGTGGTTTTTGACTCTTCCATCACTTTTATCTCTCCAACCAATGTTGGGGTGTGATAAAGTCAAAGAAAAAAGCACTAGATATGAAATCAGAAGGCTCAGGTTCAAATATTAGCTTTGATTCTTGGGCAAGTCATTTAACCCCTCAGAATGTCAGTTTCCTCATCTATAAAATGGGAATAATAGAGTTCACATCTCTATGGCAATTTAAGGTCTCTAAAGTGCTTTACTCACGTTACTCATTTCAACTTCACAATTCTGTGAGGGAGGTACTATTATTACCTTTTATTTTTATTACTATTATTAACCCTTGTATAGATTTTTTAAAACTGACAGAGAAGTTTATTATTTAACCACAGAAAGGTTAAATTACTTATCCAAGGTCACACAGTTACTATCTGAGATAGAATTTGAACCCAAGTTTTCAAGCTGACTTCAGGTATAGCATTCTACCCACTCTGCTATGTGATAATGCTTTCATCACCTATCACAACAGGTTGTTGGAATGATCAGATTAGACAATGTGTGCAAAGCAGTTTTTTATGTAATTTTTTTCAAAAATCTATGTTTTCTCCCACCTAATTTCCTCCAAAATAATGAGAAGAAAAAAGCCCCTGCATAGCAAACCTGAATAATCAAGCAAAAGAAGTTCCCTTGTCCACCATGTTATAAATTATTTTGCAAACCATGAAGCACTACATAAATATTTACTGTTATTTTCTCAAGCCCTCTGCCTCTTTTCTTATTCTAGAATGCCACCAAGAAGCAGACACCATAACACAAAGGGTTTTTGAGTGGTCTAATTTCTGTTTCAGGATTTCCAACTTTTTGTGAGAAAAAAACATCTTTTCATTTCTCCAAAAGTCTTTATGTCTAGAACAGAGAAGGGCAGCTAACTATGATGTCATTGGAGGGGTGAAGGGATTCATATTCTCTGCACTAGTCTCACTAACCAGAATCCCAACAAACCCCAATATGCTTGAGAGGAGTGCATATTGGTAGTGACCATATGGCCTGATAGGCAAGGCTCCAAGGTCTATCCAATAGGTCTCAAAATTTTGCTTGGAAAACTATAGCATAGTGGAAAGATGATTGGATTTAGAACCCAAAGATTTGGGTTCACCTTCTACCTTTGCTACTTACTATGTATGTGATCTTGGATAAATTAATTAATCTTTCTAGGATTTGGTTCCCTCATCTATTAAATGAGGAGATTGGACTAAATGGTCTTTAAGGACCCTTCCAACTTTAAATCTGTCACCTTATAAGCTCTGTTCTTAATGGTATAAGGTAAAAAATACTTACTACCAGACTTATCGGTATCCTACATATCCAAAATATGAGGAGAGTTGAATGGATGGATGAGAGTTGGAGAGTTGAATGAATGAAAGAAAGTACCGAAGACCATAGACCTAAGACTTAAGGAATTCCAGGTCTCTTTCAAATTTTCTTTCAGGGATAGGGAATTTGTGTCTCAAATCAATTCCTTAGTTCGTGAAACTTTTAAGAGTAGGTGTGCCCATGAAGTCAAAACACCACCAAAAAAAAAAAAAGGAAGAAGCTCAAGAGGAAATGAGACAACATGATGGCAAGAGAGGATGAATTATGCTAAGATTAGATGTGGTTAGGAAGAACAGAAAAAAAAGCAAGACAAGACAAGAATAGCTTGATCTCTTCCATATAGAGATCAGAGATTGGATGAGAAGTATAAATGGACTTTTAAGAACCTGGTCAACTTCTTCCTTCTCATGAACTCATTTTGCTTTAGGCAGATCCAAGAAAACCCTTGTGACACAAGGCGTGGAAACATCTTGTAGTGAGAGAATAGTAGTTACCAGAAGATAACTGCATTTGCCAATAGAGGATTTATTGCAGTAAGACTCATTACCCCACATAGACTAGTACTTGGCTTTGAATGAACTATCTGCGGAGTTCAATTGCAAGTATAGACCAACAACAATTCATTGACTTATGCTGTAATCACTGATACGTTGGACTCTGCCTATCAGAAATGGGTAGCAAGACTCACTAGCTGAATTCAATGTGAATTATAGGCCAGAGAAGACTGTGAATGCAGATGTTCCATCATACAGGCAATGGATCCAAAGTTATGATGATACCCAGAGAATGAAATCTGTGACAAAGGGAGATGGACTTGAGTCATATGCAAGTGCTATATGAAGTTTGTCATTTTTACCAGTGAATGCTTCATCAGTGTTTGTAAACTTGGCTCATTTAAAGTCTTCATAACTTCTAGTTTCCTTGGATGACTACCAATGGGAATAGCTATGATAGGATATAAGCTTCTTGAGCCTAGAGATTTTCCATTCCTTGTATTTGAATACCCAGTACCTAGCATTGTGCCTAGCACACAGTGAGCATTTAATAAATGCTTATTGATTGATTAAAGTTCTACAAGAAATGATATAAAGCAAGAAGCTGAAGAATAATTCTTGGGAGCCCAATCTTTGTTCCCTCAAAATCTATTTATTGTTGAGAGTTGTGCAATGGAGTATTGTACTAGACTGTATCTGGTGTGACCCACGGTCCCAGAAAACAGTTGCTACTTTTCAAAGCATTCTATGCCTATAACAGCACTACATGATGATTTTGGACATTTGGTCGAGAAAGGGCACATGAGATAGTAGGAAACAGATTGTATGGATCATAATGGCAGCAGGTGTCTATAAGGAACATGAAACTTGTGCCTGAATCGCTTAATGGAAAATGTCATGAACTTGTGCCACATCCAAGGAGAGAGTTAAATACTGATGAGCCTTTGGAGATTTTATATATTGAGTATTTGTCTCTAGAATGAGGTAGGGAGATTATAAAGAGCATCCTGGTGGTAAAAGACCGTTTAACTTGTTATACATGAGCATACCCAAACAGGAATCTGAAAGCTCCTACAGTTACTAAGGTGTGGTAAGATCATTATTTTTCTGCATATGGCTTACTTACCAGATCTACTCAGACAAAGGTAAAGACTTGGAAACAAACTATTTAATAAGGTGTTGGTCTTGACAGGAATGAATAATTCTACAACCAAACCTTAATGCTTAAGAGAGCCCCATAGATAATGATTTAACCACACACTGCTGAGTGCCCTGAGGTCTCAGAGCAGAAGGTGCAGTGGAGTTGACATGTGGCATTTTAATGTAGGCATACAGTGTTACCAGGAATGATGCCACAGACTCGAGTAAGAGAGGGTAGAATGGCAGCTGGAGAATCAGCTTTGCATGCCAATCCCCTTGTTCCAGTAGAAATGAACTAGTCACAGCAAAAAGTAGCTAAGAGGTATCTGCCAGGAACAGGAAACTGAATGATAAAGTACCAGACTCAGGAGGGAGCAAGACCCAGAAAGGTTCTAGACAGCCTGGAGGGCTTGGCTACATCTCAGAGGGTTTTTTTAATCCCTGCATTGGGGAAAGGAGGAGCACCAGGGAGTTAACCACTAATCTACATCTAAATTCACACTAACAACATCCCAAAGGCTAACAAAATGAAAAGAAAGAGATAGAGGGTAGAAAGTTGCCCATTCTCTAAGAAGTATAGGAAGCTTCCTTGCTCCTCTTGTGAAAGTAGATTGAAGAACCGTGTCTTCAGAGTAAATTTGGGACTTCCCAGAGCTTAGTCCTTCTGGTGAATGGGATCAGGTTAGTGGCTAGTAGCACCACATGGTGGAAGAAAGAAGTACTTACTGCCTCAGAAATCTCCAGGTGAAAAAGAACAAGAAACCACTTATGCCCCTAAATTAGTTAATATAATTAAAGTGTTATGGGTCAAATAGGAAGCAAGAGGTTGGTTGCTTCCTCCTTACCCATGAATATAGACAAGATTTGTTCAGATCTTTTTTTATTGATATTAGTTGGGGAAAATTGTACCTACCATGAGATTAGCAATAGTTTCATTTTCTGAAGAATGGCCCCATTGTATCTGAGAAATTCTCTTGAAAGTCTCATTCCCAACAGAGACTGGTTGGCAAAGTCTTTCAACAGTACTGGATAAAACCCAAAATCTTCCCAAAGGAAGACAGGGATGGAAGCTGTCAGCATTGAGATGAAAAGAAAAATGTCGCAGACCTCCCAGCCAGTAGACATTCCATTCATCTGTCTGTGGAAGGAAAGAAGGACCTTCATCTGAGAAAATCAGGTTATGGTCACTTGAACAGAGGAAGAAACAATGTAGAGAGTTATGGCCCTGAGCTAGAATACATCACATCTGTCGGAGTGGATTTCACATTCCATCCAATAGAGGGTAGTAATGACACGTTCAAAACTCAAAACAAAAACAAAATCCCTGATCCTCTAGAAAAGAAGGGAAATTTTTTCTTTCCCACTTCAAAAAAATGAGAAACCCATTCTAGAGGAATATGGCAAAAAGCTATTTTAGTATTGTTGGACAGAATCATGGCATTAGCCTCTAAGCCTGATTATTTAAAGAGTTATTATTGATGGTAGATTCTTATTGTTGGGTATGTGTGTGTGTGTGTGTGTGTGTAATAACAGCAACAAGTTCAGGAATCCTCTAGTATTTCTTCTGACTGAGATTTGGGAAATGGGAGTTGAACTAGGTAGTGCTAAAATTTCTTCCAGCTCAAGATCTATGACCCTATGCAGTGTTCATTTCTTTCAACATGCTATCATTATGTTTTTAAAAGGCCCCTTGGAGCAGCTAGGTGGCACAGTGAGTAGAACAACAGCCCTGGAGTCAGGAGGACCTGAGTTCCAATCCAGCCTTAGACAGTTGATACACTTACTAGCCATGTGACCTTGGAGAAGTCATTTAATCCCAATTGCCTTGCCTTCCCCCCCTGCAAAACAAAGGCCCCCAAAGCCTTCATTAATACAAAGCATTGTCTCATCTTGAATGTGATGAGAACTTTATAATCTGTTTAGACTATATACTTCAATTTCATTGTTGCAGACCACTCTTTTCAGTCTTGCCCAATTCTTTATGACCACATTTGTTTTCTTGGCAAAGATACTGGAGAGGTTTGTCATTTCCTTCTCCAGCTCCTTTTACAATGAGGAAACTGAGACCCAACAGGGTCAAGTGACTTGCCCAGGGTCACACAGCCAGTAAGAGCCTGACACCAGATTTGAACACAGAAAGATGAGTTTTCCTGACTTCAGTCCCCGTACTCTATCCACTGTGCAACCCAGCTGCCTTTTGTGCTTCAGAGGGAGCCCAATATAGTGACCCACCCCATTTATAGTTTAAGAAACAGAAGAGCTACACAGTGGATGGTAGAAATGGAATTAGACCCCAAACTAACCCAAGGCTCTCCCCCACTTGATAAACCTTAAGCAAACTATACTGATAATTTTATAATAACTTATAATTTTTTATATTTATATATAATATATAATAATTTAGAATATCACATTATACTAATAATTTATAATTTTTATAATTTATATCTGTAATTTATAATAGTTTGTAATATCAAATTATACTGATAGTAACATCCTGATACCTTCCCCAACTAATAAGTGAATTGTGCTGATTCGTATCTCAGGTGTTGCTATTTTCTGAAATAAGGCCCCTAGAGAAGAGGTTTCCTTACCTTTTAGACAGTGAGGATGGGAGGGTAATAAACACTTATTTAGTACCTACTCTGGGCAGGCACTGAGCTAGGTACTTCACAATTACATCTCATTCAATCCTCATAGCCACCCTATAAGACAGGTCCTTTTATTGTCTCCCATACCTTTGGGGAGACTGAGGCAGACAGAGGCTAAGTGACTTGTCCAGGGTCACACAGGTAGTAAGTGTCTGAGGCTGCCTTTGCACTCAGGTCCTCCTAATTCCAGGTCAAGCCCTCTATCCACTGCACTATCTAACTGCCTAGTGTAATGATAATGCAGAAACAGTAAATTCTCAGTGCCTATTGTTTTCAAGGTAACCCTCAAGATCTTTTATTAAAGAGTCAGGCATTAAATTATCATTCACTTTTCCTTCTTGGTTGTAGTTATCCAGATACACCATTTTTTGGAGACAGAAAAAGGGAAGCAGGGAGAGGAAGAGGAGGGGAGAGAGAGAGAGAGAAAGAGAGAGAGAAAGAGAGAGAGAGAGAGAGAGAGAGAGAGAGAGAGAGAGAGAGAGACAGAGGGAGGAAGGGAGGGAGGGAGAGAGGAGAGAGACAGACAGAAGGGGGGAGAGAGAGGGAGAAAGAGAGAAAGAAGAAAAATTCGAGTCCTCAGATTTCCAGTGTGGCATGACTGCCACCCACAAGATATACAACCTCTATTAAATCAATAGCTAAATCAATGGAGTGTGTCATAGTCACTCTGACCACCAGAATTTATATAATTCTTTTCCTTCAGGGAGCTCAAATAGCTTGGTATAGATTTTCTTATTTTTGTTCACAACATCCGTATCAGGTAGGAAGGGGAAGACATCCTTCCTGTTTTGAAGAACAGGGAAAGGAGGATTAGACCTCAGAAAGGCATCACCAAGATAATACTAGGTAGTTCTGCACCTCAACATGACAGAATTTCAAGGGAAAAAATTTCTACCACGGAGCACATATAATTACAAACCAGGTGGGAATTAGGGAATACCACTGACCAGCAGTCCTTGCCACTTAACATAAAGTCCAGCCAGAGCATAAAGATTTCTTTATTTCATGCATCACTAAAGGCTTTGCCCTGGTGATGTCCCTGGCATCCCCAGAAGCAGATAAAAGGCACCCACAGAGGCAGATTCCCACCTCTTCATACCTGGTAGACCTTTATAATAGCTTTAAACAAATCATTTAAGTCTTCTAAACCTTAGTCCATCTCTAAACAAGATTAACAACAGACAATTAACAGATTCAGGACTGGCCAACTAGGAAAGCCACTTGTTGAGGAGAAAAATCAATTAATCAACAATCCTGCCTTGTGCCAGATACTACGCCAAGTTCTGAGAATACAAAGACAAAAGTGAAGCAGGCCCTGCCCTTGAGAAGCTTACATTCTAACAGGGGAGACAATGTGTACATATATAGGAATGTACACAATACATACAAAGTAGGTACGAGGCACCAGCAAGTGGGGAGACCAAGAAAGGCTTTCTGTAGAAGATGAAATTTAAGGTGAATCTTGAAGCAAACCAGGATAATAAGAAGAATTAGAAGGAAGAGAGTTGACCAAATATGTCAGAAGAAATAAATACCTTAAAATCTAAAATACCCTGGGTACCAACAGCCCTGAGTGCTGATGCTGTCAATGTTTCTTTTCCTTTAAGGCAGCTGTTGAGTTCCAGCAAGATAGCATAATGAGAGGTCATAAAGAGTTCCTATAGGGGCAGCTAGATGGTGCAGTGAATAGAGCACCGGCCTTGGAGTCAGGAGGACCTGAGTTCAAATCCAGCCTCAGACACTTAACACTTGCTAACTGTGTGACCTTGGGCAAATCACTTAACCCCAATTGCCCTTCCTTCCCTCCTCCAAAAAAAAAAAAAAAAGCAAAAAACAAGAGTTCCTATATTTCTATACACATACCCAGAAAAAAATAAAAGATCAAATTTTCAGGGTGGCTAGGTGGTGCAGTGAATAGAGCACCGGCCCTGGAGTCAGGAGGACCTGAGTTCAAATCCGGCCTCAGACACTTAACACAAAAACTAGCCATGTGACCTTGGGCAAGTCACTTAACCCCAACTGCCCTCCAAAAAGCAAAAAAATAAAAAATAAAAGATCAAATTTTCCCCAAATAAATAAGCAAGTAAAGGGGAAAGAAGAAAGGCCAAAAGGCCTTTTTTAAAATGGTCTCTTAGATAAAAGAAACAAATAGCAGGAAAAAAAAATCTTCAGCATGATGAACAATATTCCATAGTTTAAAATCTCAAAGAGAAGTCATCAGAAGGAAAAAATAACAAATTCACTTCAACAGCAACCCAAGAAATGAAGCTGATCCTAACACAAGACATAACAAGTTGGACAGTAAATCTTTCAAAAAAAAAAAGGAAGAAGGTGGTAATGAAAGATATTGTGTTGGTAAAGAAAGATTTGGCATCTGCAATGAAAAAACATCTACCTAGTAGAAATAAAACAGGAAAAATCAATAACAAAAGTCAATAACATGAAGCAACTGGTAAAAAAAATTAATAAAAGAATGGAATCAATGTAAAAGAAAATTCTCAGACTATAAGGCCAATTAGCAGAAACAGCAGAAAATGCAAAACAAGATGAAGGGATAATTCTACTGGGAAAAGGATGAAAAAGTCTCTAAGCAGAGAAGATGGAACTAAGTACAAAAAAAATCCAAGAATAATGGAATTACACTAAAATTACATCAACAACAACAGAATTTTCAGGATATTCTTCAAGAAAATTTCTAGGAATATGTTTAACATGATGCACATGTATAGCTTGTATCAGATTGGTTGCCTTCCTGGGAAAGAGGAAAGGGAGGGAGGGAGAAAAAATTAGAACGCAAAATCTTAAAAAAAAAAAATGAATGCTGAAAACTATCTTTGCATGCAATTGGAAAAAAATAAAATACCATTTACATAAAAAAATTTTCTAGGGTAAATAAGATCAAGAGTCACACTATAGATGAATAGTATTGACTGGACATTGTGAGAGAAAAATCTCAGATTCACCTCATCCAGATACATTTTCATCCAATTCAAGAGCTTTTAGTAAAGAGACCATGTTAGAAAAATAGCACCTCTAGAGATACGCCAATGCGAATTGCATAATAATTGAATAATTATTGATCTGTCATGAGAAAATAGAGGAAAATCTGGAATGTAGTTTATAGTCAAGGAAAATCAGACTTAACCACAGAACCTTCTTTCCAGCCAAAGTAGGACTAAGACAGATAAAAAAATTTTTTCAATTCCTACATCTCTTAGTGTTTTTACAAAGAAAAGAAAATCTGGTTAGAATATTTGATATTCAAATCAGCACAAGAACAAACTGGAGAAACCATGTTAGTCTCAGAAAGTTAACATGTAAATCAATGGTGAACATCAAGTAAATCTCTAAATCACTAAATTGTTATAAAAGGATTCCATGAAAAAGTGAAACAAAATTAACAAAAATAACAGTGAGGATCTTGGATAGAGAAAAAAATGGATAGTGGAGAATTTCAACCATCCACTTTCTGAATGTAAGACAAAAACATAAAAGAAAAGTGATGGAAAAACAAATGCTGGGAAATTTGATTTGACTGTCACATGGAGAGTTTATTAGATAATTTAATTTTGCCACAAATATGTATGGAACACTTGTAAAAAAGAATCACAACAAAAGACAAAGAATTTATAAATAAATTCAAAAATGCTGAAATCTTAAACGATTTACAAATCATCACAGAATTAGAATAATAGTCAACAAGGTAAATGTCATCAAAAGATGGGGACCTCAATGGAAACTAAAATGATTTATAAAAGAAAAAAATGAGTCAAAAGAATCAATTATAGAACCAATACACATTTGTGTCCAAGATAATGACAAAAGCAATACAACTTATAAGAGGCATATTTGGTCACACTTTTTATTATTTTTTAAATTAATTAAATTAATAAATTTTATTATTTTCCCATCTCTCTCCACATATGCACAGAGAGCATTCTGAAGGGTCAGAGTTGAGGGCATTGTCTAAGGAGTAGGAAGAGTACTTGGTTAGAGTGGGAAAAAGTGTCTGGACCACCTTTATAAAGCCAATTCAAGGGTGGGAACCAGAGGAGGGAGGGAGTACCTCTTCCTTTTATTTTGGCTTTCATTTCCAAAACCCAAACAACATAAAATTATTTCTTTAAAGAGGACTAAAGGTCAAACTAAACACTTAGTGGTTTATTGGTTATTCACTAGACTGAACTAATAAAATAAGATAAAAACACACTCAAGCCACCAATAGAATACTTTTAAAAAATAGCAAAATGGTACCGAAACTCATATGAAAGAGCAAAAGGTCAAGAATATTAAGGTTAACTGTGGGGAAAAAAGAGGCAGGGGACATGGTCATCCAAGTTTCCACAGTTATTATCAAGGCTATAAAATATTTTAAAAATTGATTAGTAGAATAGGTTAGATGATATCAAACTAGAACCAGATTATGTTGGTGTTCAATTAACCTAGAATCACAATTAGTCAAAGTTTTCATTGTTTCATTCCCTGAAACAAAATAGTTAAAACGTACAAACTGGCAGTTTTCAAGAAAAGAGAGGATAAGAAGGAGATAAGTTAGTAAAAAGTAATAGGGGGTAAAAAGAGTACCAATAAAATTTCTCTGTCTGTAATTTTATTGGTATAAGATGTTCCCCGGTAAAGAAACTCCCTCTACCAATGAAGACTGGCACCTTCTCTATCCCCTTATGGTGTCATAGAGGTGCCTAGAGTGTTGTCATGTTATGTGGCTTTCCCAGGGTCACGTTAACCAGAAAAGGTCAAAAGTAAGACTTGCAATGAGGCCAGGTCCCAACCCACTACTCCATGATGACTACTAAGTTTGTAATATAAAATAAAAAGAAAGGAAAAGAAAGAGAAAAAGAATAAAGTACTACTGGGCAGCTAAGTATCACAGTGGATAGAGTGAAGGGCCAGGAATCAGGAAAGTCTGAGTTCAAATCCAGCTTCTGTGTTGATAAGGTATTGTTAATGGAATGGGAAGATCTTTCTTTTCCATTACTAGATCTATGTGACCTGCTTTGAGCCTGAGTCACATGGAGACTGTGGTAAGAGGAATTTGCCAAATGGGTAGAGCAGGAAGAGGGGAGTGAGGACAGCTGAGAGAGCTGAGGAGAGCTTGGAGAGAGTTGAGGCAGAGCAGCTAGTGTGGGTGAGAGAGGGAGGAATTGTGCCTAGGGTAGTTTGTTTGTGGGGGAGCCTAATGGAGGGAAGGCTTGGGGATAGTGATGCTTCCTGCACTGGTAATGTGTACCAACTTCTTTATTACCATGGCAGATTTGGCTTTCTGGTATATGAATAAACATCTTGGTTTTGTCTTCAAAGAAGAGAGTCTATTATATCTTGTGATTCAAATCTGGAAATAAGCCTGCATATTCATAACAGTCTCTGTGGGTATCACATTGGTGAAATAGCTTCCTACACTCTTAGCAGTGTGATCCTGGTCAAGTAGCTTTATCTCTGTTTGCCTCTATTTCCTAGTCTGTAATATGGGAATGATAATAACACCACCTTCCTCCCACAGTTATTGTGGGAATCAAATGAGATCATTATAAAGCATTTTGCTCAGTGTCTGGTACATATAAGAGCTGTATAAATACGTTTTTATTGTTATTAGTGGACAATTCGACTTAAGTATATCAACTCTGACAACTGTTTGCCCAACTTTCTATTGGCTTTCCGGTTTTGGCTCCTTGATTCCAGACTTTGTCTTGGTTCACTCTGTTCCATTTCTTTTTTTTTTCTTTTGAGGGGGAAGAAAGGTCTCAGCTTGCCCTGCTTCTCCTGTCTCCAAAGGTCAGACTGACCCCTTCCCTGTCAAATTCTCCACTTCAGTGCTTTGTTCCCCTGTTTCCTTTGCCTTGTCTATGACTGTCTGTTCAGTATCAGGGACCCAGCTCAGCCCAGTAAAATGTGGCTGCCCTTTCTGCCAGTTTCTGCAAAGTAGGTGAAGATTCAGACTCAGTAATAACATGTATAGGTGTCTGAAAGGAAGCTGATACCAGTGAGGTCCAAGTACAAGTATATTTCTAGTCTCAATAAATGTGTTGTGGAAAATAGTGGAAAGAAGTATATGAATTTACTTTTAACAACTAAAACCGCATTTAAATACCACAAGGAAGCTCATTCTTTGAAAGAATGGAAGGGATGAATGCTTTTCTATGCATCATAGGGAATTCTTCTATAAAAGAATTATCACTCCTTAATTCACTGATCATGTCAATCTAGGCTTTCATACATCAGTTTCCTTAATGTGGGGGCCAACCAATCATGCTAGTTATCACCTCAGCAGCTGGTGTCGTTCAATCAACATAAGATGGATATTTTAATTTGACTGTGATTCATTTGAATGCTAGTCAACACTACTGAGTTCCTGTCAAATAGCCAAGTCAGTATTCTCTCAAACAAAGAACTGTAATGTACTTGGCCAATATCCATACTGTTTTAATGTGTAAAGATCAAATTAATTTGGGAAAATTTTATTTATAGCCATGCCAGTAACAGTTTGGAAGGAACAGTTTTTACCAGCTTTATTTCCTCCTCTGTTTTCTGACCATCCCACATCTCTGATAAAACATGGACATCACCCATGCCTGGGCTGTGCTTGAGGTCTGGAAGAAAGTGAAGACAAATAAAAAGACTGCTAGGTGACACAGTGGGTAGAGTGCTGAGCCTGAAATTAGGAAAACTCATCTTGCTAAGTTCAAATCTGTCCTCAGACACTTGCTAGCTGCGTGACCCTGGGCAAGTCATTGAGCCCTGTTCCCTCACCTGTATAATGAGCTAGAGAAGGAAATGGCAAACCTCTCCAGTATCTTTGCCAAGAAAACTCCAAATGAAGTCATGAAAAGTCAGACTCAACTGAGAGGACTCAACAATAAAAGGTAGAATTGGCAGATGATTCTTCTGACTAACACGGGAGATACAAATATGACTAGGAGAATGGCCAAAAGAAAATGCATATGATCAACAGCAGTGGTTTGGGCTCCTGGACCTTCACCACCAAGTCAATATTCCACAGGGCTAGAAGCCAAGCTTAGGTCAGGAAGGGAAATAAAGCTTTCTCTAAAAGGGCTGAGGTAAACCTCTGCTTCTACAAAGTACACACTGGACTCAATAGCTTCATAGAGTACATGGAATGATTCCTTTAGGTTCCCAAAGAATAAATCAATGAAATAATGCATCTCTTCTATGTAGGGCATTGGGTTAAAAGCAAGATAGATATAAGATATGTCCTGTTCTCGAGGACCTCATAAGCTAATGGGAAGAAGGATAACCAAAACTAATAGCTACCATCTGTAGAGCACTTAAAGGTTTACAAAGCATTTTACCAATGTTATCTTTTTCTGTCCTCACAGCAACTCTAGGAGGTTAATGCTATGGTTGTTCAGCCATTTTTCGGTTGTGTCCAACTCTTCATGATCCCATTGAGGTTTTCTTGGCAAAGATACTGGAGTGATTTGCCTTTTTCTTCTCTATTCAGCTCATTTTACAGATGAGGAAACTGAGGTAAATAGGGTGAAGTGACTTGCCCAGAACCACACAGCTAGGAAGTGTCTGAGGCCAGATTTGAACTCATTAAGAAGAATCTTCCTGTCTCCAGGCCCTGTACTCTATCTTCTGGGCCACCTAGCTGCTCTTAGATGCTATTATTATCCTCAATTTTCAGGTGGAGAAACTTAGGTTAGACAGAAGTTAAACAACTTATCCAGATGATGTGTCTGAAACCAAACTTGAACTTAGGTCTTCCTGACAGTCCTCTGTCCAAAGAACCACCCAGCTGCTCATTGAATACACAAATATCCAGGACATAAAGGAGACAAATGATGGCCAATGGGAGGTCTAAGAAGAGATCACTTCCATGTTGGATGTCAGATCAGGCTTCACGAAGAATGTTAATTTTGAAAAAAGAAAAGGCCTTCAACAGAGACAGGAGGAAATTTAAAAATCAGAATGACCCAAATAGAAGAAATAAGTGACTCCACAAGTCAACAAGAAATATTAGATCTAGAGATAATTGAAAAAAGTAGAAACATAAAGTCTGTTTCAGGTGGTATGAACAGAGATGGGAAAGGATAGATGAAGTAGCCTACTATACCAAAATTTAGCTCTTCTATTGCTACTAGCATCCATCCTTGTAGAGGGTGATGGCAGGATGGTTGGGACTCAAAGCTCCAATCCAGGCCTAGCCTAGCATGATCTTCTCTAGGAACCCTCTTGAGGTCTCAGCTCTCCAAATTTCTTGTTCTTTCTGGAGATCTTGGAGATCACAAACCTCTCTCCTCAAACATATCTTAAGAGTCTCTACCACAAAATGATCCAAGTACCATAAACCAAGGCAAGTGTTTGTATTATGGAAGACATCCCACACAGATGGTTCAAACAAAATCTGTGGTAAGATTTTCATCATGTTCTTATTCATAAATGATAGAGTCTCAATTGCGTTGAGCGTAGAAAGAACAACTGATTGAAAGTCAGAGGACCTGACTCCTAATTCTGACTCTACCAATTACTTTGTGACCTTAGGCAAGTCACTTGCTTTGTAGACCTCAATTAATTTACCTATAGACTAAGGGGTTTAGACCAATCAAATTCTGGACTGTTTCTAGATCTAAATCTATGATCCTAAGAAAGCTGCCTTAGTGAAATCCACAATAATTTGGAAAAGATCAGCATGCCTATTCAAATTGTGAATCCAAAGAGGAAGAAAAAAAGGAGGAGGTGGAAGAAGAGGAGAGGAGTGGAGGAGGAGAAAGGAGGAAGAAAGAGGGAGAAGCTAGAAGATTTATATAGGACTTAGGATATGCCAGTCACTGTGCTGAGCATTTCACAACTGTTATTTCATTTAATTCTTACAACAATCCCAGGAGCTCAGTGTTATTTGATATACCCCATTTTACAGATGAGGAAACTGAGGCAAACAAGGGTTAAACTACTTGCCCATGTTCACACAGCTAGTATCTGAAGCCAAATTTGAACTTATGGAGATGCGCATTCCTGATTCTAAGACCAAATAGTTGTCCCCTCCTGACTTTGCTATCCATCTATAAATCATAGAACACCACAGTCTCAGAGGAATCAAAATGGTAGGTAACCCAAGGGACAATGGAAAGATGCATTGTGGATATATGCAGGCAGTCATGTGAAAAGGTACAGAGAACCTTTAGGCTGACATGCTCTTGCTGTCTTGCAGGTATGGAAGATCATTCATCTACTCCAAAGAGCCTTCTAAAAAGAGTAGATGGATCTTTTTTGACTAGATTCTCCAGTCATTCATCTCCAGGAAGACAGAATCACAACAGTAATCAAACTACATTGGGTTTGCTTTGGAGAAGGAGTAAAGCTAAATTCATAGCGCCAAAGGAATGTCATTGTTTCTAGAATTCTAATTATTATGGAGCTTCACTAACTTGGAATAATTTGGGGAAGAGCCAAACAAAAGAAGTGAAATATTTCACAATGTATATTTTTAAAGCATTTGCAATTTTATTTCTTTCAAATTCACAAAAACTAAGTTAACAGAATGCTCTCTAATAAGGGTTCTTTTAAAAATCAGCTCTAGTAAATAGATAAGAATGATTTATTATAAAAACAGAGAAGCACATCAATTGTTGTGACCTTCTAAGTATTGAAAATGTTTTCTTAAGTACTTTAAACATTCCTCTTGAAATTGTATTTATATTAATTTTCTTGGGCTTTCTGAGCAAATTCTTTTAAAAAAAATTTTTTTTTTTGGTTTTTGAAGGGCAGTCAGGAGTTACGTGACTTGCCCGAGGTCACGTGGCTAGTTTTTCTATTAAGTATCTGAGCCTGGATTTGAACTCAGGACCTCCTGACTCCAGGGCCCGTGCTCTATTCACTGTTCTACCTAGCCGCCCCCCTGAGAAAATTCTTTTACTTTCATGGTGTTAAGTTTAATTTTAGCTCAGCTTCTCTCTAAATTATCACAAATTCCAAATTAATAGAATATGAATAATTTTTTCTTTTACCTACCTACTGCTTAAACTACCAAGTCATCATTTTCCCCTAAGCATTGTTGTCATTCTGAATAAAGGCCTAAATATGATTAATGCCTTATATTGTCTCACAATTTTAAAAGGTTTCTCGAAAGATTAAGTTTGCTTGTGGAATTCTTGTGGTATTTAATATTTCAAGAACGTTTCTATGTTAAGGAAAGAATTGACTTCT
>CM053600.1:9103421-9167849 GCA_028646575.1 Pseudocheirus occidentalis
GTAGGTTTATTCTGATGTCTCTTTTTAGAATAGCGTTTAACTTTGGGATAGTAAGTTGTATAGTTTGCCAAATTAGTGTTTCCTAAAGAGTTTTCCTTACATTTCTAACCTACATAAGGTTAGATAGTTAGTCTTTAAGGGCTCCTGAATGTGTACTCAGTATTCCTTTATATGTTTATATTGTTCCCTCAGGTATATTGAATTTTTTCAAAATCTCAGTCTTCATGACGGTCTCATTAATCTTCTACTTTAAGTTTTGCTCCTATCGTATCTCCCGTGTTCTGAACCTGTGTTCATATTTCTATATACAAGCTGTACATATGTACAATGATAAACTGACAAGCTTAATTAAGAAGAAATGTGAGAAAAGAAGTTTCAAAAACTGGGGCTCGAATGATCGCCTCTAGATGTATATTTTCTAAATTTATAAAATTCCAACGGCCCTCAGTATAGATCCCAGCCTGCCCCAGACTCAGCATGCCCCAGACTGAGCTCTGCATCTCTTCCTGAAAGCCTGCCACTTGCCCCAATCCACCTCTCTGTTGGCCATGTGGCCACCCTCCCAGCCCTGGGCTCCCAGCCAAAGTCACCAGAATGCCCGCTAAACTTTGCTTCTCCTTCACCTCCTCTCAGCTCCACCTCTGCAGTTTCTCTCTCCCACGCCTTACCTCATTTCCTGGTCTACCAAGGATAGGTTCAAGCCCTTATTTCTCCTTACCCACGCTGTCATATGTTCTTTTCAGCCGATAGTCTCTCTCTCCAGTCCGTCCTTCACCCGATACATCATTTTGTTCACCTCACTGAAAGTCTTCCATTGAGTGATGAGCAGTCGAGCCTTCTTTTCCTTACGTTCCAGACCCGTCAGTATGACTTCAGTCCACTTTTCCAACTTACCTCCTATTACTCTCCTTTATGTTTGCTATTTCAGACAGACTAAACTCTTCTCCATCTCCCACTCAGCTCCTGCCCTCTCTGCTCTCTGTACCCATGCGTTTGGCTAGGACGGATCCCCCTCCTCAAAAGCCCCATATCTCTCTCCCTTCCTTTGAAGCCCCGCTCAGTCGCTACCTCCTCCAGTAAGTTTGATCGTCTGATTTCCTTGAAATAAAGCTGTTCTTTCTGTCCTCAGGTGTCTCCCAGCATTTTACCCGAACCTCCCCCTTGCATTGGTCAGCCTATCCTACTGGTTTTATATGGTTGTTTGTTTACATCCCACCACCACCGCCACAACCACTCCTACCGCCAACACCAACATCCCCGACTCTCCTTCCCCCTTCCTCAGCTGGAATTTCTTTGAAAGCAGAATTTTTGTTATAGCAATCTTTCTATCTCCATCCTTGTTATTGTGCCTTATTTAATAGATACTGAATAAATCATTGTTTCTGAAAAATGGAAGACTGTAATTGGTATTTAGAAAGTGACCAAAGTTGTAAAGAGGAGCGCTTTGAACGTTGGATTGGATTGAAATGCTCACTTGTAAGGAATTCATTCTAACTGCAAGTTTGTTTTTATTAGAGTTATTAAGCCTACGCTCAGCTCAAGTTAGCCACTAGCCTGGTGTGACAGCCTGTTTTTAATCAGTGACTCAAAGCTGTGATCCCCCCGATGTCACCGGATGGCCACAGCTTGTAAAAGGTAACTTCGAACGTTCTTTCACGGTATTTGGTGGGCTATCTTCTTATAAATTAGTAAGATTGCACAATCAATGACTGTTGGCAGTCATACAAATAAAAAAATAGAAAACTGGTAGAAATACAGTCGAGACTGTTGGGCCTAACATTCGACTCCATGACTACCGTTTTCCGTGTAAAAATGTTAGGTAGCGGCCATCGCTGTGGCTGTATGGATAAACAGCAGAGCAAAGTATTTTGGTAGGGAAATGATTCCAGGTTTATGCCTCAGTAAAAATTTAATTTTGAATGTTATGAAAAATACTATTAGAAGGCTTGTTAGAAGGTTAAACTCTAAAATGTGCCTTTTATTTGGTGAACTTTTTATTGAAACACTACTCTAGAAGATTTTACAGCTGTAATAAAACCAGTGTACTTTTCTCTCCTAGAGAGTTACAGTGGAGTTAGAAGGAGTGGCTTGCAGGATGGCGAAGCTGCACCCAGTATTATTGGAAGTGAGCCACCATTTGAATTTGCCAGCTCATGCTGCAGTATTCACATTAATGGGTGTCTTGTGATCACATTTTCTCCAACCTAAATCAAGACTAAAAGTTAGATGATCATTTGCTCTGAGATTTTTTAAAATCTTAAATAATTTTTCACTTAACATTTTTAGTAAGAAAGCGCCCCCAAAGTAATTTTTTCCTTTGTTCCTATTTTCTAAGTTTGGGGGGGGGGAAGATACACATATTTATCCCTTTATATACATATATACTTTTTTTGTTGTACTCTTTAACAGTTGTAAATACTTCACGTGAAAAGATAGCTTTCTATTGAATAAGCAGCAGTTTGATTGAATATTGTTTAATATCATTGCAAGGTGCTTGATGCTCTAGTTTTTGAAAGTTGGACCTGACTTGGAAATTTGCTAGTTTTGTTTCCTGTACTCTCTCACTACTGGGCTAGAAAATTAATTTATAAAATGTTAATATGTATCTGACTCAAACCATTTACTTACATTTTTACAAAGAAAATTTATTTGTTCTGTGGACGCTCACTTTCCTTTTAATTAAAAACAATCACATTTATAAAATTGACTAGGAAGACATACAGGATAACCATTTAGTTAAAAGATTTAAACCAGGTCTCTGAAACTGGCATTAATCTGTCCTTCCTTTCTCACTCATCTCTTTTTTGTCTTTACCCCAGTCTGGACTGACTTTACATCACTCCTCACTTGTAAATGGTATTGAGCAGTTCACTCTGATCCTGTGTACTAGTGAAGTGGTCAGCTCCCATGACCGAGTCACATAGAACAACCTCGTAGTTGTATTTGGTTGTCAGTGGCCCTTTTCCTCAGTAGAGCCAAGAGAGATGGGAACAGCCAGCCCGTGGAGCTAGATTGGAATGTTCTTACTCTGTGGGATTTGACGTGGCTTCCATCCTCTTGGAGCAGAGTCTCGAGTCTCTGCCGCAATTAAATATCTCTGCTTCTAAGACTTGGATTTGTTTCCCTCCTTGCTTGTGTCTTTATACCTTTGCAGTTTTTTTTTCCCTTTTCTGTGTTCTCTCTGGGTTCTTTCCTTTTCCTTTATTCCTTTATCTTTCCTGTTAATTTTGAAAGTTTTGCTGCCTGAGTGTTTGAAAGCTTCTAATCTGCCTCTCTTCCCTTAGTGCCGGCAGGTTCATTTTTTGTTTTGCAAGCCTGCTCTGCCTCCTTACAATATGACATCTGATGCTGGAGGGTCGCACTTTCAAAAATGAGTCAGCTGGTACATGGGGTTATCATCAGTTTTTAGCACTTCTGTCTGGGAGATACAAGTTTGGAAGCAATCTTGGGGTTCTTACCCACAAGGCTGGTGGAGACCAGGTGTGTCACGAAGGTGATTTGCTTGCTCCCTGGGGGAGAGGGTGGAGTGAAATTTTTGCATATGTGTAACAGCCCAGTCACTGCCACCTCCAGCAGGCTATCAGTTTTGTTCTCAAAGTGATTTTCAGTGAAGCTAAATTTTAATGCTACTGTATAAAGATCCCAAAAATGAATTATTGAACCGGGACCTATTTATGCATTCTTGCTCTTAGCAATAGTATAAACAAACAAGGGAAAACAAAAGTTATGAAAGTCAACTGAAGAGATCATTTTAAAATAGTTTTAAGAAAAGTAGAAAACGCAGATTTATCCTTTTTTCTGGTGGCTCTGATTTTAAGATTCTTCTGATGTCTTTAAAATTTTGAAGTTCAGTTCCTCATTTTCTGGTTAATTCCTAGGTCAAAACTTGATGCCCCTTTGAAAACTTAGTCTTTGCTTTAAAAAACTGTTTTTTGAGTTTGCAAGTATTGGAAATTAATGTTTATATTATACTATACTATAACATGGTTTAAAACTGCTAATAAAGTGAATATACTTCCTAGAACTTAGCCTGTTTTCTAACAGCAACACATAAGATAAGGAAGATCATGTAGTCTAGCAATGAATTAGAAAGGATTGATTTAGTAGACTTAGCTTTCTGAGTATAGCTAGATAAAATAAGAATATATAGCTTCTGTTGAACAAACAAAATACTACAAAACCACAGTTGGCAATTTTTATACCTATGGGAAATTCTTAACTATCTACAGCAAAGTTTGAATCCAAGATAGAGTTTTTCTTACCATACAGGTTTACTTCTGGCCAGTAGCATCTCCTAACACTAGTAGGCAGTGTGTGTACAAGGAAACCAAAGGAATGTTCATATTGAATAGTCAATAGGCATAAAAATAAGAATGGTCAGACTGTTATTAGCTGATAACTTAGCGTGTCAGCTGGGACTCCTTTCAGACTGACCTGCAGTTTGGGGTTATGCAGAAATGAATCATTCTATAAGAGTTGTTGGTCAACACTTGACCCTAGCAGACTTTGCACTTGTGTCTTTTTAGCCAAGATTCTTGTTCTCCAGGCATAATCTTAATTTCTCACTTAGATTTTGATTCTTTATACCACTACAGGACTCCGTATGCTATTCTTATAATACACTAGCTTTTATTAGGTAAACTATATTTTAAAAATCTATATTATGCAACCTCTTATTTATTTTTCCCATGTGTTTGAGTTTTTTAAATATGTATTATAAATCTGAAAATTTTGGCTTTTAGTAATATGTTGTGACCTAAAGAGTTTAATGTATTACCAGATTTATTTTAGAGAAATATTATCTTCCAAAATGATGATAGTTAGGTATTTCAGAAAGTAGTATGTTTTGTTTAATGTCTTTTGCTTCCGTCTTATAGATCACCAGGAGAACCTCACTCTGACGACATTGAAGCTAGCCGAATGTAAGTAAAATTGGTAGTAATTACTTGGGAAATTTAGTGTAATTAGCTTATTTTTATACAGACTGTTTCAAATGGCTCTAAATATGGCAGATATAAACAATATTTTTTCCAAATTAATTGACTTGATATGAGCTCTTAGAATAGCCATGAGCAGAAACATGCTTCCTTGCTTCGTACTTCTTGGCACTACCTGCCAGGCATTAAGCTTCCTGAGGCCTCCTCTTCCAGATGTTAGCGTGCCCCTAACGCGGAGCCTAGCGCTTCTTCGTGATTAGAGGCGGCAGCAGGATTTATGACGTGTCGTCCCTCCGTGGCCTGAGCATCTCGTTGTCTCTCCAGCCTCCTCCTTGTGCGGTGGAAGGGAGACGGGCCCAAGTGTGCCAGGGTAGCCCTCGCTCCTCACACCTCTCTTCAGCTTTTCAGTCCTACTTCCGCTGGGCAGACTGGGATCTGACAGCTCTTCAGTGGGGTGGGCAGGCTGGCATTGTTTATTCAGTACAGGTGTGCTGTACTCTACCAGAACCAAATGCCTGTATGAGAAAATCTAAGCTCATAAAATAAATAATTAGAGGGAGAATAATCTTATCAAAAAAAAGATTCTTGACTTTGTAAGAAGGATTTACCACAGAGTTTAGTTATTATAGCCAACAACAGTGATTATGCCATCTTGAATTTGCAGAGCGCTCTCTAATATTCAAAGCACTTTGATCTGTATTATAAAGCTTTTAAGTAATAAGCTTCTTGAGTATGCCTCGTATGATTTGGTTTATAACCCTTTCTAGGAACACAGCTTCTATGTAAAGTGAGATAGTTACTGTTACAGTAGTACCTGGTGTTATTTATTTCCTGGGGAAAAAAATAAAAACCATAGAGTATAGAATTTGAAATCTGGATGGGACCTTAGAGATCATTTAATCCAACCCCTCTTCCTCCTCTCCCTGCCCCCTCACCACCTCATTTACCATCAGGAAGAATGAGGCCTAGTGACATTAAGTGACATACCTGTAAAATCCTAGCTGCTGAGATACCCAGCCCAGGACTAAAACTGAGCCGGCCTGACACCTGCTTCTGTGTTTATTGCGTTGAATTTGTTCTTTATAACAGGATCAGCTTTAAACACACAGCAGGGGACACAACTTTTTAGAAGTATTTAAAATTTAAAACCCATCAATTGCTTAACTTTAAAAAAGGAATTATTTGTCAAATGAAATCTTCTATGTTTGGTCTCTGCAGAAAGTTTAAGAGTTTTTTGCTTGTTCTTTTCCTCCTCATAAGCTTAAGCAAGCATACTTCTGGTAACATAGCTTTAAATATATCCTGAAAAGTAGATGAGACACATATAAAATGTGCCTTGAAACTGGGAGAATCATGCTTCAGGTAGGTGTTGGAATAGATGATTTCTAAGGTCCCTCCAGTTTGAAGATTGATTTCTCAGTTTTTAAGCGATCAATTTAATGTTTCATATGAATGCTTAGCATGGCTATTTGAATAAATGCTTAATTTTTCTTGTACACTGCTTTACTTAGTTATTAAATTTGTTCTAAACATTTTATACCTTCTCATTTTTTTTTCATTCCCATTAGAAAATGTAGGAAGACAGTTTCTAAGATTGAGTTATTTAGGTGTTGGGTGCACACAAGTAGTTAGAGCTGTCCGCGCTAGAAGCCATTCCTTTCAAAATTATCTTGGGTGCCATTATGTTTGAGTTGTGATTTTTATCTCATATGTTCAGTGATTCTTCTAGGTAAGAGAATACCCCTAAATTACCAACTTGCTGACACAAAAAGGAGGACTCCTTCCATGTTTGCTGAGACCTTCCCAAAGCCTTCTTACATCATCTTCCTCTGAATCATAGAACTTCAGCTTTTTTTTTTTTCATATTTTTCATACACTTCCTATCAGTGTTGCCAGGTACTAGTAGAGTTGGTCAGCTGGCTCTTTTAAGATCAAAATGGAAAAAACAAAAGAACTCGTGCTTGTCTCAAATAGAAGGTGAAATATGTGCAGTTACCCCATTTGTAAAATGAGGGACATGAGCTAGATAACCTGCAAGGCCATTTCCAACCTGCTGTGCTTGGTCTTAAGTAGCAGAATTAGGACCAATATGCGTCATTTGTAAAATTGCAGATTTTGGTTTAGTGGAAAGAAAAAATTTGCTAACATTGCAATTCAAAAAGGGAAGGGATTGCCCAGTGAGGTATAGTGCGTTCCCACCACAGGGGCTGTCCCGCAGTCTGAATGGTTACTTGTTAGGGCTTCTTTCAGATGGAATCCACACATCACCTGGGGCCTGGACCGGTGGGTTTCTGAAGTCCCTCCCATGTGAATTCCCAGGAATCTGCGATTTTAGAGTTAAATGGTAATAGGAGATATTGTGTATACATAGTCTATTTACATAGATAGGGGATAGTAAAGAGAGGGAGACAGCGGGATCAGAGAAGCCTCATGGAGAACAAGATGCTTGACTTAAGTTTTAAAGGAATCAGAGAGAGAGATAAGGAAGAATGTGCCCCAAGTTGTGGGGGAGGATGGGGATGGTCCTCATGCCAAAAGCCATGGAGACAGGAGTGTTTTGAGGAATAGCAGCAAGTACGGTTTGAGTGGATTGCAGAACAGGTGAAGAGTAACGAAAAGAGAAAGTTGGAGTTGTCTTGTGAATGGTGTCAGATGTTAAGCAGAGAAGCTCACTGATCCTGAGATTGTTAGGGAGTCACTGGGGTTTATCGAATGGTGGAGTGGCGCGGTTTGACTCTTTGTGCCTTAGAAATACGCCGGCTGCTATTGAGAGGAGAGATGGGAAAGATTCAGTGGGGTAGGGGGGCAAAATGTGGAAACAGAATGGAGAGGACTTGTTACATCTCTAAGTATGGGAGATGGGGAAGAGAAAACATGTCAGCTCTAACACTGAAGTGTTCGTGGGGGAGTGATGATGAGAGTTGGCAGACGCAGAGAAGTCAGCACGGGGATGAAGTTCTCTTTGAAGCATTCTCACAGCATTCATACGTAGATGCCTGGTAGATATTAGCAGTGTAAGAGTGGATGGGCCAGCCTTCTCAGAAAGCAGGAGGGGAGCCAGACTGATGGTGTTTTATTAAACAGTGAACAATGTGAGTGTGGCAGTAAGGGCAGAGTTAAATGGAAATAAGCATGGATCCTTAAATGGAATTAGCACGGATGCTTTCCCTCCTGTCACTTCGTGACCATCATCCATAAATTAGGCATGAAGCAGGGGTGTGCTGGAGCCAGTTCCTCTCACTTTAGAAGAATCTATTGTTTTAATTTTATGAGTATTTATACTTTTGGAATGAGCAGATGCTGCAAGTAAGGGCCTAACACATTGTTTGGTGGATTGTCTAGACTTAAAGTGACAGAGACCGTGTTAATACAGTTTAAATATAAGATTTTGTCATGTGTTTTCAGAGGACTGATTGTTAAGCATTTACCAGAGCATCCCAGGTATGTAAAGCCTGAAAAAAGTAATGGAAGTGCTGGAAGACTCAGGTCTTCCTTCTCCTCCCAGCACACGTTCTTTGCAAGTTTCTTAACTCAGTTTCTAAAATTGGAAGTGAGATCAAAGTCTTAATGGTGAAGCATGAGACAGCAAATCACTGTCCGTTGTTACTGCACTATACCTTAGAAACTCTGGCTTAGAATCATTGAGTCATTCACACAGAGGCTCGTTTATTATAGCTCTTAGCTACTTTTGTCTCTGAAAACATGGCGTTCCACCTATATATGCACGTGGATAAGTGGTCATCATGGATGTAAAGGTTTTTAAAAGATAGCCCTTCCCCCAAAACATTTAATCCCTAGGGTCTTCATTGGTATCCTTCCTTTCTATCATCTAGGTAAAAAATTAGATAGGAAAAAGATGAAGTTTCTGTCAAATGTAAGATGTTATCAAGGAAACCAAGTCTTTGCTATTACAAGACAGAGTTCTTACTGTTTACTCTGCAAGCGATGCTCTTCTAAACACCACATAAAGCTCGAGCTATTAAGATACACAGATCTTTTGCCAAAAATAAATTCATGTAAAAATGTTACTCCTTGAAGTATAGTTTTAAAGTAATATTCATCGCCAAATCCCAAATCCTTTGTGAAATACTGATAACAAAGCATTTTTGTGACTTTGCTGGACATGAACGTTTAAACTCAGAGTTTTATTAGTTATTTGAGAATCTTGAAAGTATTTTATCGCTTCTAAAACCAGTATTTTATGGAAAGTGGGAGAAGTATCCCATGCTTAATAGTTCATTTTAACTCAGCAGACGTTGACTAAGCAGCTAGAGTTCCAAATCCCTATGTGGTGGGAACACAAAGACAAAAAGGCGGCCTCAGCGTCATCACCATAGCTAGGACTTACATAGAGCAGTAAGGTTTGCTTAATACACATTACCTCGTTTTTTTATCCTTGGAGACAGGTGCTATTATTATCCCCATGTTACAGATGCTTGCTCTGGGTCACACGTCCAGTAGTGTCCACCCAGCAGCCACTGGGGAACACAGTCTATATGCTCATAAGTAAATACAAGGGCATTTGAAGAGGGACAAGCAGGAATAGACGCCTGGGGAGATGTGTAAAGGCCGAGTCTTGGCTAAGGCTGAGGATAAGTAGATGCAGAGGAGTGTGTTCCAAACGTGGGGGCAGGGCGGGGCAGGAGGGGGCCAGCTAACACATTCATTAGAGCCGTTCTGATGCTTTTGATAGCATTTTTGAACCTAGGTTTTCAAGTTGTTAATCCACAATAACTTGGCTTAATAAGATTTATAGCTGTGAATTTGTACATTTCCGTAAAGTAAGAAATTGCTTCTTTTTCTTAATGAAGGAATTGCCTTGGGGCGGCTAGGTGGCACAGTGAATAGAGCACTGGCCCTGAAATCAGGAGGACCAGAGTTCAAATCCAGCCTTAGACACTTGACACACTTACTAGCCATGTGACTTTGGGCAAGTCACTTAACCCCAATTGCCCTCCAAAAAAAAAAAGGAATTACCTTAATCTAGGAAAAAATTAATGCTTATGGACAAGCAAGTAACTTAATGTGGAGTCCAACTTCTTGTTGGTAAAATTATTCACTTTACATAAATTCTTTTTTTATATAATTTTCTTTTTGCTGTGTCTCTAGCCCAAGAGGAAGATTTCTATAATATGGAGAAAGCTAGCCCCATTTTTTTTTCTGAGATCAATATAGGTAATATGACTTCATTGGTTTGTTTGAAACATTGAACATTTCTAGGAGTTTATAGTGAAAGTTTCTTGAAATGAGGGACCGTTCCATTTTTCCCTTTGGATTTCTAGCACCTTGCACAGTACCTGACCCATAACAGATATAGTAAACGCTTGTCGATTGATTGAAGGTCAGTACAAATACACATTCCCAGGCAAAATGGAGTTCTTGGGTGGTTTTTCCACACTGGATAGGTGTCAGTGCTGTTCTTCATTAGCATAATTATCAGCATGATTACCCATGTGTAAAAGCTTTTTACATTTAATGGAGTACAGAAAAGAAAGAGGTCCGAGCACAAGTCCTAGAAAACGGGAGTAGTAATGCCTCTCGTCTCCAAGGGAGGGTAGTCGAAACACGTCCCAAGGAAGAGACCATGACCAGCCCCAGGCCTGTGGGTTAGGCTATCTTTGCAAGGCTTTATAATTACAGTCTCAAATTAATGTTTTTGTGGAAGTGATGTTCATACTAGGTAATACATGTTTGAATACTACTAAAAAGTAAATAGTAGGAGATGGCGTGACAGTTATGAAAAATTGACATTTATATGTCTGCAGCATCTGCTACGTCCATAGCAGTGCTCAGTGAACAGTCAGATGTTTGAATAGGCAGAAGTGGTTTTGTACGTAGTTGTCTTTTAAACCAGATAGCAGATAACATCATTTCCAAAGATTTTTTTCTTGAATTTGTTTGATAACCCAATGAAATCTTTTCATGTTTCTGTAATTTAGTCACTATTTAAAGGTAACAGTGAGAAGTCATTTTTTTTTCTATTATCTTGTATGGATTTTCTTTAAAATTTTTATTTTTTAAGAACTTTAAATACAAACATTTTAAGATAAAAGAACAAGAAAAAGCATTATTTAAGAAATTATGAACTGTTAGTGCTGTATTTCAAAGAACTTCATATACCAAACTAAATAAGTTCAATTGTCAGTAAATGTATGTTAAGCTCCCAGTGTGTGCCACGTACAGTCCCAAGTGCTGGGGATATAAATATCAGGGAAAAGACAGCCCCCTCCCCCCTCCCCAAGGAGCTTACAGTATTTTCTTTTTTTTAAATTTGAGGCCATGAGGGTTAAGTGACTTGCCCAGGGTTTCATAGCTACTAAGTGTCAGAAGCAGGATTTGGATTCGGGTCCACCTGACTTTGAGACTGGTATTCTGTCCACTACACCACCGACCTGCCTTGAGTTTATAATCTAATGAGGGAGGACCAGCACTGGTGGTACCTACTGCATGTCTACGGTTGAAAAGTTCGCCTAGGTGAGAAAGAAGGTATCTGAGCCGAGTTCCCTCCGTAAGTGGAGGTTTTCAGTTTCATGGCTTCAGTCAGAGGCAGAGGGTGATGAGGAAGTGGCTGATCAGATCTTTGCCACTACAGAAAAGAAGTGATGTAAACAGTTTTGTTCTTTTCTTCTTTCTTTGGTCTCTTTAGCAGTATGTAACCAGTAGTGGCATCATTGCTACTGGGTCAAACTACTGCTAGTGGTTGGTTTGTTTTTTTAATTTTGTTTTAGTGGATTTTGAGAGATAATTCCAAATCATTTTTCTTAATGGTTGAAGCAATTCACAGTGCTACCAACGGTATACTTGTGTTCCTGATGTTTTACGACTTCCCCAAAAGTTATCACTAATTTATTTTTTTGTCGTTTTTAAACAATCTGATGGGTGTAAAGTGCAACCTCTGAATTTTTTAAATTTTTATTTCTTCTTCGTTATTTGCAACATTTTTTCCCTCATGGTGGGTAAAAGCTTGCATTTCTTCATTTGAAAACTGCATGTTAATAGCTTAGACAACTTATCTATTGGGGCATGGCTCATATATTTGTATAAATTTGTGTGAATATTTCTGTATATCTTAGTAATCAGAGAAATTTTCTGTCAAGGTTTTTTTCCTAATTGTTTCCCTTCTGATTAAAAAAAATAATAATATTTTATTTTTCTCCCAATTGCATGTAAAAACAATTTTTAACATTTTTTTTGGTGTCCTTGTTTTGAATTCCAAATTCTGCCCCTTCCTCCCATCTTTCCCCATTCCCTGAAACTAAGCAATCTGATATATGTAATTCTGTAAAACATTCCCATAATTACTCATTTTGTGCAAGAAAACTCAAACAAAAAAGAAAGTAAAAAGTAGTACGGTTTGGTCTGAATTCACCTGACATCAGTTCTTTCTCTGTAGGTGGATAGCATTTTTCATCATGAGTCTTTTGAGATTGCCTTGAATCACTGTATTGCTGAGAATAGCTAAGTCATTCATAGTTGTTCATAGTATAATTTCGCTGTTATTGTGTACAACATTCTCCTGGCTTTGCTCGCTTCTCTTTGTGTAATTTCATGTAAGTCTTTCCAAGTTTTTCTCATCATCCTCCTTGTCTTTTCTTATAGCACAATAGTTTTCCTTCACAATCATATGCCACAGCTTGTTCAGTCATTCGCCAGTTGATAGCTTTCCCCTCAATTTCTGATTCTTAGTTGCCATAAAAGCAGCTGCTAAAAATATTTTTGTATAAATATGTCCTCTCCTTCCTCTCCCCCCCACCCCCTTTTTAATCCCTTTGGGATACAGACCTAACTAGTATTACTGGATCAAAGGGTATGCACAGTTTTTTCCCCCTTCTGATTCTAACTACACTCGTTTAGCTTAGCCAGAAGCTTTTCAGTTTTATGTAATCAGATTTATTCATTTTATCTTTTATGATCATCTCTCCTCCTTGGTTAGGTAAGAATTGTTCTCCTAACCATAATCATAAAAGGTATCTCTTTTCTTTTCCTCTACTCTGTTTATAACATGACCTCTTTAGATCATATATTCATTTAGGGTTTATTGTAGCATAGGGTGTTACGTGTTGGTCTGAATTAATTTCTGCCAGGCTGCTTTTCTGTTTTCCAAGCATTTTTTGTTTTTTCAAGTACTATGCCTACTATGCTTGATTGCTCCTGCAGTTTGTTCTTGCATTGACCTTTGCTATTTTTTAACCAGTATAGTGTCAACTTTCTTATTTGCTTTAAATATTTAAATTATGAACTTGAGAAACTTGAACAAAAATAACCATTTCCTTGTACAGAGAACATAAAAAGAGGAACCTCTATTATCCTGCGAATATCTGTTCAGTTCGTTTTTTAAGTATATAGGGCATCTTAAAGGCTTTATTGCAGTTTCAAGCTATTAAAGGTTAAAACTGCACTGAGATTTTGGGATACTTTATGTAATAAGTTAACATGGTAGTCCAGCACTGACCTTGTTTGTCTGTATCCTCTTCTGAGGATTTTCTTCTGGGCATTTTTAAATGTTTCATTTGCCCTCTGTTTTTGGCATCACTTTTAAATTCTGATCTTCCTTTGTAATTCTTTCCTCATGACTCTCACTTCATTACCTCCTACCCTCATTAAAAAAATAAAAAGAGAGAGAGAAAGGCCTCCTTTAAAACAACTCAGTGTAGTTTAGTGAGATAGATTCATACATTGGCTTTGTCTGAAAATATGGCTACGGCTCATATTGTATCTCGAGTCCATCACCTCTCTTTCAAGAAGTGAGAAACACGGTTCATTATCAGTCTTTTGGAGTGATTGATGATTGTATTCATCAGAGTTCTTGAATTTTTCAAAAATTGTTTTCTTTTATAATATTGGAATCAGATAAATTGTTCCTTTGCTTCTGCTCACTCCACCTTGTTCATGAAAATTTTCTCAGGATTCTCTGAATCTCTCCCTTTCATTTCTCAATCAGCAGTTTTATTCCATTCATGTGCCATCGCTTGTTTAGCCATTCCATTGGCTAGGAATTCATTCGTTTTCAGTTCTTTGTTACAATAAGAGTGCTGCTATAAATCTGTGTGCATGTGTGTCTGTGTGCGTGTGCGTGTGCGTGTGTGTGTGTGTGAGACAGAGAGAGAGATTTCCTCAAGGTATAGATCTAGCAATGGTATTGCTGGATAAAGTTTAGTACTGACTTGACTTTTGGGTGATAATTGCAGATTTCTTTCCAGCTTCTAGATATTCCCCCCACCCACACATCCCATCCTCTCCAGAGGGAGCAAGGGACCCCAGGGGCAGGGAGTGCGGAGGACTGGTGTGTTGATCTGAACCTCGTTTCTTCCAGACTGTTTTCTAAATTTCCCGGCTGTTGAGTCAGATGGGAATTCCTTCCTCAATAGCTAATAATGTGCTTGACTACTTCTGCACTCTTCCAGTGTTAAACTTTTCTATTTTAAACCAGTACCTTGTGTTGACTTTCCATACGTATTCTGTGGTTAGCCGTCTACTCGTTTAGAAACGTGTGTACCTGTTAAATAATGTTTTATTCTAGCTGGCTGATCTTTAGCTTATGTTTGGCAAAATTATCTGAAATTAACTAGACATTCCATTGTGGTCAAATGAAGAAATACTTAGGAAACACACTAGTTACTAAATTCCCATAACAAAAATCTTTCTCTCTTGCTTCATTGGGACTTCGATATAACTGCTAGGTTCTTGAAGACCATCCTAGCAATGCCTTCTGCTGGGTTATATTAAATTAGAAAAGCTGGCCTAGTCTAGCTAAATATATAGGCCCAGCCTACCCAAATCATGAGAAACTCATTACCAGCAAGTGTCCAACTGGATCTGGTTGTGGCAACCCACGAAATAACTGAAAATATGAAATTATCCTTAGTTCCCTATTACACTTCCGCAACAAAAATAGTAGACTCAGCATTTTTTCTCCTACCTTTATTATATTTTTGCAGATTGTCACTTGTGCTTGAAATGAACTTTATATTTCTTTTTAGAATTCCTAGGTTCCTTCAAGGATCAGTTCATGTTACTTTCAGGAAGAGGCAATAAGAGTGTGTATGTGTGTGTTTATGCATCTGTAGAGAAAATAAATTTAAGAATAAATGCAAATAAGTACAAGGTGGTTTGAGAGAGAGGGAGCAAAGCAGGCAAGTTTGTATTTGATTGTAGAAGTTGTAAGAAGTTATTAAGTGAGTGAGGGAGTTACTTTGTCAGAAGCGTACTTAATGAAAATCAGCGTGAGGGACTGAAGTAGGGAGAGACTCGATGCAGAAAGACCAGTTAGGAGTTTAACGGTTTATGGGAGAGTCGTTTCATAAGCAGCTCCCATGTGCAGCCAGGTCATAGAACAAAATCAGTGTCAGTATTAAATTAAAAGGAAGGAGATGAAAAGACACGACTATGGAAACTACTCCGGCTCAGCCTGTTTAAATAAGCTTTTGATACTGAAAAGATGAGGAAATTGATTCATTCCTTCAAAAAGCATTTATTAAGTATCAGTTCCATGCCAGGTACTTGGCCGGAGGGTGGGGGTACAAAGGCAAAAAGTAAGCAGCCTCTGCCCTCCAAGACTTCACATGTTGTTTGTATTGGGGGCAGAGGGAGGACAACAACATGTACTGACAAAAGGAAGTGCAGAATATGTACAACTGAAGATCAGTGTAGCGTTCCTGTATCAAGTAGCCCTTGAATTGAGCTTTCTGGGAAGTGAGGAAGTGCGTGCTGGCTCGGGGACACTGGGAGATGGAATGTCACATGCTGGGAAGGGCAAACAGGCCACTTTTGTTGGAAGTGATGTGTCATAAGCCAGAGGGCAAAGGGCTTTAAAAGCCAGTTGACGAGAATTACATGTGATCAGGGAAGGGACAAGGATTAATCTTTGTTTTAGGAATATCAGTTTAGTAGCTGTACGGAGGATGACTTGGAAAGAGGAAAAGACTTGAGGCTTGGAGACTACTAAGGTGATGGCCACGCAACTCAGCAGGCATTTGCATTTATCAGATGCCTTCTGTGTGCCCAGCCTTATGCTGACTGCTGTGGTTACAAAGAAAGCAAAAGAGTGCCTGCTCTTAAGGAGCCCACAGGCGTGGAAACAACTGCGTGCAAACAAGGTGCTTGCATCTGTGCGTGGACCTTCCCCCAAGTGCATTTGTAAACACACACTTATGTGCGTACACATACATAAATTAGAGATGATTTCAGAGAGAACCCACTAAGGAAGATCAGGAAAAAAAAAAAGAGGAATAAATGCACATAAGGGAGGGATTGTGGAGGTAGCATTGACAAGACTTGGTCGTTGATGGGATATGGTTGTGAGTGACAGTGACAAGCTGAGGACGTCCTAGGTCATGAGCCTCAATGACGGGACCTGACTGGCGTTGCCCTTAGTAGAAAGAGGGCAGGTTGGGGGGGGGGGGTGGAGTGGAGTGGAGTGTTGGAGGTGGGCAGAGGTGTTAAGTTCTATTTTACACACGTTGAGCTTGAGATGTCTAAGGGACACCCACGTGGAAATGTCCAGAAAGCGTTTGATTGTATGGGACTAAAATACAGGAGAGAGCCTAGGGCTGAATATATAGACCTGGGAGTTGTCTGCATAGACTTGATGGCTAATTCTATGAGAGTTGTTGAGATCATTCAGAATTTACAGGGGAAAGAAGAGTGGGCCCTGGATAGAATCATGGGGATACACCCACACGAAAGCAATGGGGCATGGATTTTGATCTAGCAAAGGAGATTAATAACAATGACCAGATAGCCATGGGGAGAATCAGAGGACAGAAGCGTCACTAAAATCTAGGGAGGGAGCTAGTGTTTAGAAGAGTGAACCAGCATCAGATGCTGTAGAGTCACGGAATCACTGTGCAGTTTTTTATACTGTGCAGAAAAGTGATTTAACTGCTTAAGCTTCTCAGAAGCTCTTGTTTATAGATAACAGTATGCTGATTACGTTAAGACCTGGAATACTTTGGGGACTTCTCAGTGACTTCCCTAATCATTCAAAAGAAATTTACCTGCTAGTCCAGACAAGAAAAACTAAGTAGGTGAAATTGTTGTTCATTTATTTCAGTCCTGTCTGACTCTCTGCGACCCCCATTTGGGGTTTTCTTGGCAAAGATACTGGAGCGGTTGGCCATTTCCTTCTCCACCTCATTGTGCAGATGAGAATACAGGGTTAAGTGACTGTCAGGGTTACACAGCCAGTAAGCATCTGAAGCTGGATTTGAACTTAGAGAGATGAGTCTTCCTAATTCCAGGCCCAGCTCTCTATCCGCTGCTTCACCTAGCTGCCCTGAATACTGTCAGCAGGCAGTCACATCACAAGACTTATAGGAAAACCAGATGTATATACCCACGTCAGTTATCTATCGTTCCATTGGTATGTTTTGTTTTTTCTTCTTCTTGGTGCTATATATCAGCTGTGTCTTGGAGTCAGATTAAGTACAAAAATGCATAGTTTTATTCATTATAATTAAAAATTAGTAGTGCGGGTACTCTGTATTAAAGTCGTGTGTTTTTTAGAAAATATGTAGAGATGGGTGATTAGAATGAAATAATCTTCTATTAAATAACTTATGCATATGCAGCTCTTTTATTTAAAATTTCATATAATCAGATAACTAAAAGAAGTTTCTAACAAAGGAAATTTTGTGTTAATGTTTTAGAGAGAGTCATTTGGGAGAGCTTAATAATTTTCTCATGATATAGGGTTAAATAAGAAGTATTAATATAATTTTAAACATTTTTGTCAGAAAAGAATATTGGGATTTATACTTGAAATTTTATGAAAAATGATGATCTCTTAATGTCTTACAGGTGTCTAGCTGGTTAAACAGATTGGATACAACATGGTTTTTAGGAAAACCAAGGTTTTAGGTTTATTCTTCAAACAATCTAGGTTATATTATTAACTTAGTAAAATTTTTTCTTAACAGGTACAAAGGAAAATCTGTTTAAACCTATCCAAATTATTACAAATTTTAAATTACTTCCACATTAATTAAATTTTAGGATAGTGTCTGTTGTAATTAGTTTTCTGAAAATAGATGTCAGTTTTTTTTTTCTAGATAAATTAGCATTGTAAGAAAACCTGATGTTAGGCTGTGCTGCTGTGACTTCCTGAATATGAACGTTGATTTGGTATTTTTCTTTCTCCCTTTTTTCTTCATGTTGATAATAATAGCTGCTGTTTGTGTGGTGTTTAAAGTTTACAAGGAAGAGTGAGAGGGAGGGTTAGGGTTATGCCCTCTCACACATTATCCTAGTTCTTCAGAGATGTTTTTTGAGGTCAGCACTGCAGATATTTCCCTTTTTACCAATAAGGGAACTGAGGCTCAGAGAGGTTCAGTGATTAGTGATTGACCCAGGGCCCCACAACAAGGGTTTGAACTCAGGTCTCTCCTTTTTTAAAAGTTTTCTTTCCACTATGCCACACTGCTTATGAAAACAGGGACTATTATTAGAAAGGGAAAAAAAAGACTCATGTATTAATGAGTTGATACTGGTTCATGGTTTAAGAATACTGTTCTGGATCACGATAATAATTCTGTTGAAAGATTATTGGTCCATAACATATCCATATAGGTATGCTAAAGCTTTACTTTCTAGGGAATTATATTCTACTATATCAGCAAGCACCCTAGCATACCCAGGGTGGCTGCCAGCACAAGTTCTTAGATCTGCTTTTCTAAAGGAAAGCAACTCAAAATGGGTTAACAGTCTCACTTTAATCAATCAAATGTATATCATTTACCTAGTTCAGGGGAAAAAGTCAACATCCTGAACTTCAGAGAACACAAACAGAAGTTACAAGCAGACAAACAGACCAGCAGACTGGCCATTACATCCATACCTAGTCAGTTACCAGAGAGGGAAGCACCAACATCTGGGTTTTAAAAGGGGAGGAGAGGGAGGAAGGCCTCAACGGCTTCCCAGAGTCTCTTCTGGCCCAAATCACACAACTCTTCTCAAAGTGAGCCCCAAGGCAAAACCTCACATCAGAGCATGTATATATAGCCTTCTCCTGGATGGGAGAATGTCACAGCCCTCTTGACCCACTGCCCAATCACAAAGCAACAAGGCACGGGCATTCCCGAAAAACAAGCCTCCTGCCGCAGGCTCCACGTGACCACATTCAGCCTATTAGGGGGCATAGTTTATATACTTTCAAGTCAGGGAAGTTTCTCAAAAGCCACTTAAGCCTATCGAAGGGCAAGGGGCAGGGAAGATCTTCAGGTTCCCATAACATCTGCCTATCAGATGTTTAATTTGTCTCATGTTGCTCTGGATAAAGCACATTCTCAAAATGATCTCTATGGCCTCTGATTAAATTTTGTTAATATAAAACTGAAAAGTCTTCTGAGGATGCATTATTACTTGAAAATACTAATTCTTGAGATTTTTCATAAGGTTTACTTGGCACAACTAATTTAAGAATGAGTTGTACTTAAAGCAAATTATATAAAATTGCCTTTTGGTGCTACTCTATTCAAAGGACATTTTGGTGAACATAGGACAAAACACATTTTTCTTAGTAAGAAAAATATCTTTGTTATTTAGTATGTTTCTCCATCAACCTTTATGATAAATTTTAGTGGAAAGGTACATAAATGGGATTTGTTTTATTATTTTTACTTTTCCTTTTTATTTAAAATGGGATCAGTACAATGTGTATGGCTATACATCTGGTTTTTTTTATCTCCTGAGAGTAAGAGGCTCTGTTGATCTCATTTTGTTGTGCCTTGCCCTGGCTTTTTGTTAACTGTTTTGGCATGAGTCATAGGTTACAAGTCTGCATGTATCTTTCAAGATAGAGCAGAAGAATAAATTGGATTTGTTTTTGGATGTTTTGTCACTTGCCTGTGAGATAGAACGTCTTGTAAGCTTTACAATAAAATCCTGCTTTGAAGTGCATGGTTTTCTTCATATGCCCTTTATTCAGTATATTATTCACTATTCTTGCCTCTCTACTGTTTTGTGTGGATACTTAGACATTCAAACTTTACTGCCTCATACCCTCTTCCCATATACATCCTTCCTTCATTCCTTCTTAGGGAGAAACCAAACAAATCAAAAAACATGTTTGAGTCTTAGAAGACCACATACATATTTTATGTTTAATTTTGGCTCTTTATATCTCTTAGAATATTGTACCCTATTCTTTTCCACAGATGTGGAGAGTTTGTGGCTCTCTTTATTCAGTGGTCTCCTGTATTAGCCTTATTCTGCCAGAATCATAAGGTTGCAGAATTTTAAGTTTAGAACTGACTTCATATAGACCAAATAACTATCCCGTTCAGCAATCCTCTTAATAACCCCATGGGTTAGATGGTCGTCCAATCTTTGTTCAAATACCAGTGTTAGGTGCCTAATATCACTTGAAGGTTACAAAATGTGTAGAATATGTAGTCCTTATTCTTTTTGAGCTCATGATATACATTTGTAAACTCAGAAGACAGTATGAGATGAATTTATAAAAATATTAGTAATAGCCTTCATGGTCATATTGCATAATTTGAATTTTGAAACTCAACCAGTTCTTTTCAGAATAAGAATAGCATAGACAATTACATCTCAAAATAGCTTTATGTATATAAGGTAAATAATAATATGATGAAAAATTAAGTTTAAATGCTTATAAGTTTTTAGCCAGTTACAAATGTTTTTTACAAACTTGCAGTTAAATTTGGTCTCTAGGTAAAGGGAAATCAGAGATGAGTTTTTAAAATTTTAAAAAGTGGCTTATTGTGAAGTCTAAACAATTTTAATTATAGACCTGTTAAAAATTAATGTTAAAAGCATGAAAGCATTTTCAGGAAGGTAGAATCCATGTGATTTTCATTAAATAGTTCTAATTTATATTTCTCCAAACCTTTTTACACAAGAATGAAATGAAGCATAAAATGGTTTACTTGAATATCTTAAAAGCTAGTAAGGTTTTATTTAGCCTTACTGGTAACAGAACAAATGTGTTTCAGTGGCAATCAAGATTTTGGTAAAAACAGGAGTCTTGCATATTCTTTTCTTTTTAATATTACACATATCATGCTTGACTAATTGTTGCTTTGCTGAAGATCTGAATGAGCTTTGTATATGAGCGCCATACTAATCTTTATGCTTCCTATTTGAATGTTTGGTACAGGAAGCGAGCAGCTGCAAAGCATCTAATAGAACGCTACTACCACCAGTTAACTGAGGGCTGTGGAAATGAGGTCTGCACGAATGAGTTTTGTGCTTCCTGTCCAACTTTTCTTCGTATGGATAACAATGCAGCAGCTATTAAGGCCCTCGAGCTTTATAAGATTAATGCAAAACTCTGTGATCCTCATCCCTCCAAGAAAGGAACCAGCTCAGCTTACCTTGAAAACAACTCCAAAGGTGCCCATAACAACTCCTGCACTGATAGGAAAATGAACAAGAAGGAAGTACAAGGCCCTAGAGATGACTTTAAAGGTAAGATATTCTAGCACTTTTATTTTAATTCAAATGGATTTCCTGAAAGTGATCATAGAAATGTTGTTACGTTATTAAGAAATAACGGTGTCATGTGAACCCTCCTTGATGCTAGAGCTGGTTTGGAAGAATAGCCCAAGCATCCATCTTACGAGCTAACTGTATTGTTTCAAGCTTTTATGATTACTATTCCTAAATTTGTCAATGCATCATGTATTTCCCATAGAGCCGACATTATGAATGGTTGTTAGGTGACCAGGCAGGCCCACATGAATTTATTTAACCCATATTGTACCTACATTATAATTCTTGAATTGTACCCTTAGTTAGAATCCTAAGAGCAGAGGGCTTTGTAAGATTGGCATGGTACAGGAAGATGTGTTCTTCCCTCTTTCTTGGGTTTGCCTTAAGCAAAATGACCGGGAAATGACGTTTAGCACCTCCCTTTTGCCTTCTTGTACCTCTAATGATCTTTACCCCAGTAGTTCAGATCCTTTCTCACAAAAGTATTCTCTTCTCTACAATTATCCACTTTGTTCCCAAACCCCCAGATTTTGTCTTAACCTCTGGATAAACAGTCTCTGCCAATCTTAAGAGTTGATTTTCTTAAAAGAATGCTTACTAATCCAAATGAACCTCAAATTGATGGCATAGAACAATGAAGTGAAAAATTTTAGGTTGTGTGTGAAATTTTTTTTTAAAACTAGTAGTCTTTCCCTATTACAGGCAAGTCATCCTTACCTGGAAGACCGCCTATCTCTGCTTTCCACAGCTTCTTCCCTTCTGTTTCTCTGCCTATAAATTACTGAGATGATCTATTGAAGTCTAAGTTTGGTTTTTTTCATAATTGTTTTAACAATAGAACCATTTGTAACTACAGTGTCAAAGTAATGACTACCTGTATATTTCTAAGGCCATATTTTTATCTCTCATTTATCTAAATCTGTGTAATAAGTGAAATACACAGTATCTCCACAATTTAAAAAAGTAAGAAAAATTTCTATAACATTTACCAGAAGCGAAAATATTTTGTACCACCTTTGTTGCTCTCTCTACCTTTCTCTCCCAGTTACTCAAATAATCCTTGTTACTTTACTTTTTACTAATATTTACTGGTTTGACAAAAGCTTGAAAAGTACTGAAAGTGGGTATCATGTAATGTCTTGTCCAGACTTCCCATTTTATAGGTGGGCAAACTGAGACCCACAAAAGATCACATAGCTCATTAGTTAATGTAGTAGCAGTACCTCACTTAAATTCAGGTTTCCGTAATCTCAGACAAATGCCAAATATTGTTTAAACTTTTTGAGAATATGAAAAATGTCCCTCCAATTTGCTCTCAAATTAAATTTCAATACTTGCCTCTTAGAAAAATGTATGCTGGTATACCCAAAGATGAGTAGTCTTTCTTTTAGGATTCAGTTCCTCATAACAAGTTACAAGAATTCTGAAGAAATTTCAGTTGTTGGGGCACCCATACCAATTTCCCTCAATTCAGATAGAAACTCATTTCAGTTCTACAAGTACATATTAAGTACACTACTTTGAACCATCTTATAGAGGTGATTTTTTAAACCTAAATCCCATTTTCCCATAGTTTGTGGGGTTTATTAACCTGTAAGTTTCAATAAGTAAAGAAAAGGGAAAAATAGATTACTGAGGTCCAGCTGCGAAGTCTTTCCAGGGATTTAATTATTACAGCCTCATTGTGTAACACTTAAGAGTGGACTTAAGTACAGAATCTAAGCATTCCTACATTATGGACCCTAAAGACAGTGTTATTGAAGCTTCAGTGTACTAGAGTTCTGTTTAAAAGACTCTTATTTACAGAAAAATTTAATATTTGACTAGTTTGATGTGGCTTTGCCCGTTGGAATTGAGTTGCTTCCATTTTTAATTTATTCCTTGACTCTTTGCTTTTTCTCAGATTTTTTTCTTTTGATTTTTTTTCCCAACTCTATATGACAACTAAAGTTAAAATTGCCTTTTTTTTCTTCCACATTTAACAGAAAAGTCTCTTTGTTGTATAGTAATAATGCAATTAAGTATAGTCCCATCGGGCCATCAGCCCCTTGATCTTCAGAGTTCCTTCCCTGCTGTCCTGTTTTTCACTAAAGTAGAGAAAGGGAAGAGTGACAATACTGAAATAGTCCACAGCCATGTAAGACCAGGACAAGAAGAGGGAAAGAGGAGAAAGAATGTGGGTGGGGGAGAGATATAGGATTGTGATTCATAGATGATAAGAGAATCATTTGAGCATGATCTAGACACATATGAAATTAAGTAAGACACAGCCAACATGTAAACTATTGGGTAAATAGAAAAATCAGACCAGTCATATAATGACATACAGGGACAGATCGACTCCATACCCAGAAGGTCACAAGATAGCATCAGAGTGAATAGCAAAGTTTAACGATGAAAAAGGAAGAAAGTTTAAAAGGATTTCTTTAGGAAATTACAGTGTAGTTTTTTTTTAATATGTGATTTAAAAGACAAATGAGGTAAAAAAAAAAAATTTGATGATGTTCAACCAGTAGATAGATTGTCCATAGCACTGATTTAGATCAGTGGAAAAAACAAACATCACATTAGTTCCCTTTATGTAATTGAGGTTAGTTGATAATGTTTTTTAACATCTTAGAATACTTACTTTGCCAGCTTTGAGAAAGAATGTACTAGAAAGTAAAAGGCAAAGTGTTGTGCTTCAACTGTGGCATTGAACCATAAAAATGAAGAGGAGCCCAAAGAGGGTTAGGGCTGCCTGAGACCCCAAAATACCAACATACCGGGTCCTGCGGAAAGAATTCCACTCAAGTCTTCTCAGCCAAGAAAAAAGTAAAGTTTATTGGAAGTTCAAGTTCGCCACGTGGGGTGCTAGGCCATTTAAAGGTGCTCTCACAGAGCAAGTTTCTGCATCCTAACATCCTGATTTTCTGTTTAAGATTATAAAGTGCCTGGCTTGCTTGAAATATTAACTGTTTAAATCGAAGAAATGATTACCTCTTTTTTGTTTGTTTTGCTTTTTGGAGGGCAGTTGGGGTTAAGTGACTTGCCCGAAGTCACACGGCTAGTTTTTGTGTAAAGTTCTGAGGCCGGATTTGAACTCGGATTCTCCTGACCTCAGGGCCGGTGCTCCACTCACTCTGCCTCCCAGCTGCCCCGTGACCGCCTCTTTTTAAAACATTTTCATTTTCATTTTTTTGATGATGAAGACGAGGCCTAGGTTCCAAAAGCTGTTATTTATTGCTATGTCAGTATAACTGCTTGAGTCGGTTATGTACAGCAAAACCTTGTTAATTCATGCAGTTTTATTCACAGTTTAGTTTTGTAATTTAGTTAGTCCAGGTCGGGTTTTCCTTTTGTGCTCGTTTTCTTTCTCTCTCTCTCTGCCACCTCCCCCCCCCCCCCCTTTTTGTGTTTTTCCCTTCCCCCCATACTCCAGTGTATCTGATCTTGTCGTTTTGGCAATAATATACATCGCCATTTTCTGGTTTTTGCCCATCCTGTCTATGCATGTCTTGTCACACATAAATGTTGGGAGGTCCACGTGTTCTTCCTCCTGGCTTCCTGATATTGTGGAGATACAGGTCAAGCAGCACCTGGACTATCCTCTGAATACCCTTTGTTCTCCCTGTCCAGCTTTTTCAGTGATTTCTTTGATGACATCATTTATAACACTTTTCCTGCACGATTCCTTATTTGTAATGTGTAGTCTGTTTATACCCACCACAAACCTCTCCCATTTCCCTTTTGGTGACCGGCTTCAGTTCTTCAAAGACCATATAATGTCCCAAGGTTTACCGCCATACACAGCATTACCAGATGAATGTTGGTTTTTAAGAATTTAGACCTTTGTTTCAAGGTGTTGCTTTAGTGTTTTTAAAAGCTTTGTAAACAGTGCTGTTCGTTTTTAGGCCCAACTCACTGTCCCTTTTTAGTGTCTGTCCACAATATATGTACTCAAGAATAGTCTCTTTAGGCTATCCCTAATAATTGTATATCATAGTGCGAGCAATGAACATTCTTCATCCATGTAGCTTTTCCTGTGTAAATGTTTAGATTAATAGAATGATTATTAATCCAATTTATTGGGCTATGCAGTATTCTAGGACGGCGGCATCAAACTAAAGTAGAACTGGAATCCTGTGGCCTTTACTGATGGAGAAAACCACGGCGTACCGCTGTCTATTTGTGTTGGACTGCATTGGTCCATCCCAGGAGCCTGAGCCCTCTAGTCTAGGACTTGATGGTACTGAGCACAGCACAGACACCTTCCCAAACCGGAGGACCTCATTGTCCAGAGAGGACGAGTCTCTTCAGCTTGATCTCCGGGCTGCTCTCCTTTCTGAATGTAGCAAACGGACACCGGTGACAAGTAGATCTGTCTCCCCTAGTTTTTGTCTTCCTCAGTGTTAGTAAACACAGGGGCTTTGAACAAGATTAAGTTTTTCAGGAAATCTTATTTAAATTTGATAGAATTTTGTATTTCTGTCAGTTGTTGTATGAAAGATATGATCTTTCCTATAGGAAGCCTCTGTCTTCCCATTTTATACTGTCATCAAGGTTGCCCCCAATGCATAGGTAGTTTATTCCCATAAAATTTTTGTATAGATAGATAGGAGTTAGTGCTGTCTTGTGTTCTTTTGTTGTCACCTTTTTTTATTTTAAAAAAAAATGTTCCTCCCCGCCCCCACACACGTATGCACACACCTTTGTTATCTTCCTTTCTTTTAGATACTTTGAGAATTGATCTCTTAGTGCCCTCACCATTGGGTTTTACTTCTGTGTCATTCCCACTGATTCTTGAGAAATATATCTGGGATTGTTATAGGAGCCAGGTTAATTAATGTTAGCTCTATCTTTTTTGTCTTTAATTTGTTCTCCTTACAGCTTCATCCTTCTATGCCCTTAGAATGATTTTGATTGGATGGTTCTCTTGCCAGCTTTACTTTAAATTTGTCTCTCCTTAACATCACTTCTGTTTGTTTTATTAGAGAATTCTGCTAATCACCCTTCACCGTCCTTCTTTAGAAACATCTTTACGATTGAAGAGTGTCCCTGCTTTCTTTTTTACCTGACAGGTCGATGAGGCGTTGCTGACTAAAGTGACTTTTAAGGTCTCTTGTAAGGTCTCATTGTAGGCGCTGACTCATCAGACTTTTCCGTGAAATTGTCCTAACTGGGGTCAGTGTCCTTCTCTCCTGTTCCCTCCTGCCCTCCAAGTTAGTGTCCATTTGCATACCATATCTTTTTTTGTCATTTTATTCTTCTAGTTTTCTGTTCATTTTGATCTTTTTTTCCTAATAAGTCAGTAATCTGACTCTGCACACACTCCTGACTCTGTTATATCAGTTTTGAGATATTCAGTGCCAGTTAAAATCCATTTTATTTTTTAAAAATTAGATACTCATGATGTCCAGTGCCTTCCTAACCCTCTTTCTGATAAGTATGGCATAGAGCTGTCAGGATTCTGTGTCGTCTTCAACACTTCCATATCTCTCAGTCCTTAGTTTTGACCTGTATTTTCTATCTGACTTAACTGCCCTAATTTCTGTTCCATAGCATTGAAATTATTGAATGTCAGAAGCATGTGTTAATTTGATTTAGAGCATCTCATCAGACACTTCATAGAATTTCTTTTGATCTTCCTTGGAAGTATTTGCATAAGCTGTAGTTGGTGGTCTTTCGGCAAATACTTAATGAGTCCTGTGATAAGAGAGAACCACATACAAGAACATCTCTGCCCACTTCATTATTTGCCCCTCCAAAGACAATCTGTGAACATTCTTCACTTACCTTCAGATTCCTTTTGTTGTCTAGTTTTGTTTGTATCAAGTATGTCATGATTCGTTAGATGCAGTTCTTTTCTGAATATGTCCTCTCTTTGATCACTGGACAAGGAGCTCCTAGATGGGCTAAAACACTGTAAATCTTACTACTCTCTTCTGCCACTCTGCTGCTGTCATTACAGAAATAGAACTCTGTATTTGTCCTGATTTTTGGGTGGCCATTACCAAGTGATATATTAATGAGTGACCGTCCTGCAGAGCACTGTGTTCCCTGGGACCATACTCATTCTTCCTAGCTTACTAGAACCTGCCAGGACTTTTCTTCTACTAGCACGACCTTCAGGAATCCCAGGTTATCTTCACTCTGTGACACAAGGCATTGGAGTCATACTTTGTGTAGTAGTAGGAAAAATGTTTAATTAAGAGAATGAATAGCATAAGTAATGTAAGGACGGTGGTAGTGAAACATAATGGCGCTCATGATGTTCCTCCCTCCAGAGAAGGAAAGCTATTTTTGTTTAACTCCCACTGTACTGCTTCCTGGAACTGTTTCTTTGTTTTTTTAATTAGTTGGATTTGTTCTTAAGAAGTGATTAGAGTAATTGAAGAAATTAGAATCCTCATGTTTGTTTTTTAAGTCAAAGTAAGTATATTTAAAGAGATGTGAATGTCGATTAATTAAATTGACCAAGTTCTTTGAAAGTGCAACTGCCAATGACAGAATTTGTGATCTTCTGCTTCATCTCATTAATAGTAGCCACAGTGTAAATAAATGAGCCTATATAGTATTTACCTTTTTGGCTTGTCTGCCTTTCCCTCCAGTCCCCCTAAAATGGAAGATGTTCATACCAAACACATAATTTGGTAAAGAAGAGAAGCATTGTAGCATAATGGATAGAAAGCTTTCCTTGGGGTCAGAGTGGATGGTCTTGCCTCAGACACCCCTTTGTGACCCTGGGCATATCATTTAAACTCTCATTGTTACAGGTAATTCCACTAGTACTGATCTCCACTAATGGAAGAAGTTCCTTATCCAAAAATCTCTCCACTGGTGAAAGAGAGAAGGCTTTTGCCCGACTTCTTCACCATTTCTTAGACTCTTCTCTTCTGAGCTAAGTCATTCGCTGTGAAAATATTAATGCTTGACCCCACCAATAATTTGTAGCAAATGATTTAGCTTTCTAGTTTACTGAGAATATTGTCTTCCAAAAGAGATTTTCCTCAGTTCTTTTCCTTCACTGCTCAGAACTTTTCAGAATTATCATCCGTTCCTTTGTCCGTTGTCCTTTGCTCTCTCCTCTCGGTCAGATCTTTCTGCATTCTTGAGGCCTGACCCTCCAGAATCTTGCTCTGTCTGTCATCTCTTCTTTCAGCTATTTTTAACTACTCTCTGTCTGTCTGCATCAACTCCTCCTTGCCAACCTAATGCCGTCTTTTAACCTTTCTCTCATTCAACTATATGTCACCCTTCCTTTTTGGTTCAGACCAAAACTTTTTGAAATGTTTGTCTACTTGGTATGAATAAAGGAATTTTAAAAACATTAATTAAGTTCTTACTATGTGCCACACACATCGTGCTGTCTGCTGAAGATACAAATAGAAAATCCAGCAGGTCTCTTTGCAGAGAGATCACATTTTAATTGAGAAAGCGCATAGGAGGGTTCGGCTGCAGGGTGACATGGAAAGGTCCTGTGGTCTGTGGGGCATAGCAACAGTACAGATGGTAATGTATGATGTTCTGGAGAGTTCTGCAGTGGGGAGGTTGGTAAGGCCTGGTGGCCCACAGCATTACTGGAAATATGGCGGTTGTTAACTCCCTGCTCATAGAATCAATGCAAGCAGCCATGTCCATCCACATCCATGGTTGGGGGCTGGTGCCAGTGGGGCCCCACTAACAAACAATGATAAGAGGGTGTGGGTCTGGGAGCTGCTTTTCAGTCTGGAGCAGGAAAGAGGCAGGAAGATTGTGGGGAAGAGGAAGTCTCAATGGGCTCTGGGTAGCAGTCACAGTGGGGCAAAAACTAAGCCCTCCCACATTATACTCCATAAAGCGCTTCAGAGCCTGGCAGGATCTTGGCAGGGGTTAGGTTAGTGGGGAGGTGGGGGGGAGATGGAGGAGGGTTCCCTGTGTGGCTTGTTTCACTGAGCCCTGCAAAGTCACCGCTATTGATCATGCCTTCCTTCCAGATGGTCCAAGCCCTTCCTTAGCTTCAGAGATCTCTTACTTTCTTGGTTCTGCTAGCTCTCTTAACATTTCCTTCTCTTTTTCGTATTTCATTTTGTTAAAATTCCTTGTTTTTTTTTTTTGTTTAAACTTTTGTTTATTTTTAGTTTACATCATTCATTTCTATGAGATTTTGATTTATAAATTTTCTCCCCGTCTTTCCCCTACCCCTCACCCCAAAACAGCGATCACAGTATATATATACCCCCTCCCCCATCAGCTCTCCCCTATATCCTCCCCCATCACCCCTCTGGCTTTCCAGTAGAGCAAGATGGGTCTCCCTACCCCAGTACCTGTATATTTCCCTCCTTCCTATTCTACCCCCCCTCTTGTTCTATTCTCTACTTTGTCCCTGTCCCTTCACAGAAGTGGGTGCTTCTAACAACCCTCCCCCCTAACCTGCCCTCTCATCCCCTTTCCCCCACTGTCCTGTAGGCCACAATACCCATTTTGGAGTGTATGTCATTCCCTCCCTAAGCCAACTTCAATGAAAGTAAAGTTGACCCTTTCCCTTTTGCCTTCCTGTTCTTCCTCCATTGTAACAGTTATCCCTTGCCTCTTCTATATGGGGTCATTAACCCCATTCTGTCTCTCCCTGTCTCCTCTCCTTCTAATCCTCGCCTACCTCTCAGTTTGACCTTTTAAAGTATTGTGCCTTCCTATTCAGTTGATCCTGTACCCTCTCTATGTATGCACATACACATATGCTCAGATATGTATTCATACACATATATACCCTCCTATATAGACATATGTGTATGTATACATATACATATACACACATACATTTATATTCCCTTCAACTATCCTCATACTGAGAAAAGTTTCATAAATTACAATTATTGTTTTTCCATGTTGGCATGCAAATAGTTCAACTTTGATAAGTTCCTTATGATTACCTTCTCATGCTTCTTGTATTTGAATATCAGATTTTCTATTCAGTTCTGGTTTTTTCATCAAGAATGCTTGAAAGTTCTCCACCTCATTGAATGATCATATTTTCCCCTGTAACATTATACTCAGTTTTGCTGGGCAGAAGATTCTTGGTTTTAATTCTAGCTCCCTTGATCTCTGGAATATCATATTCCAGGCCCTTCGATCCCATAATGTAGAAGCTGCTAGATCCTGGGTTATCCTGATTGTGTTTCTACAGTATTCAAATTGTTTCTTCTTGGCAGCTTGTAATATTTTCTCCTTGATCTGGGGACTCCAGTACCTGGCTATAATATTCCTAGGAGTTTTCTTTTGGGGATCTTTCTCAAGAGATGATCGATGAATTCTTTCAAGTTCTATTTTGCCCTCTGGTTCTAAAATATCAGGGCAGTTTTCCTTGAGAATTTCTTGAAGGATGCTTTCTAGGAAATATCATCGCTTTGAGTATATGGACCTTTGTTGGCAAGGTAATGTCTCTTCTTTTTAGTGTGCTGTCCAGGTTTGCCATAATTTTCCTTCCAGGGAGCAGGTTTTTTAATTTCATGGCTATAGTTGTCATCCGCAGTTAACTATCTTTGAGCCCAAGAATATAAAATCTGACGCTGGCTTCTGCTTCTTCTGTCTCTGTTTCTCTGAAAATGATGGAACCCCAAGATCTTAGGTTTTTTTCAGCTTTAAGCCAGCTTTTCACTCACCTCCTCCACCCTCAAGAGGCTTCTTAATTCCTCTTCACTTTGTCTCATCAGTGGGGTCATCTGCGTATCTAAGATTGTGGATATTTTTCCCTGCAACCTCAATTCCAGCTTTCAATTCATCCAGCCTGGCAAACCTCGCCTAGCACTTTGTACCTCTGTTCATGCCATTTTGCTTTCACATATGTATAACCCTGTTCCGCTGATAGATTGTGTGTTCCCCCAACTTAAATAAGGGCTGTGTTTAACCTAAAATTTCCATCTACTTCAGTATTTGGCACAGGTCTCTGTGAATGAGTGGTATTGGATGGGTCAGTGAATACAGTTTTTTTCTTGGTGAAGATTTCTCTGTTCATAATTATAAAAGATCAGCCAACGTAATTGTAAACCAATCAGAGTTATATAGGCATGTGTCATCTTTGTCCCAGGTAGCTCATTACCCTCTGGGGTAACTAGAATATCCCTATTCCCCAACTTTTTATTTAGCCCGACCTCTATATTTAAAGTTTTTCCAGTATTGAAGTTATTTCACATAGGGAGCAGACTTCTGTTTAGCTGAACATTCCCAATTACTGATCTTCTAGTTTAGCTAGTTTGGTCCTCTGACGCAAGATTGGCAGGGTTTGTTCAGCTCCTATTCAGTGATCTTTCCAGCTTCGGGTGAGACCTGCCAGAACTTGCATTCCACTAGCACAGCCTTGGACAGTCCACCAACAGACCCTTCCCTGTGATGATAAACATTGCAAATATCCCGGAATTTTTTCTTGCTTTAGTTAATCTAAATTATTAAGGTTTAGCCATATTTTAAAGCTAACTCATGAAAGCTTGTTTAATATAGGTATCTATATCTACGTTTTAAATTCTGAACCTATCAATTCTTTTGTTACTGATGATATTTCTGGGTTCTTTTTTACTGTTTTAGGAGACAAGTCTGTTGAGGTATCTTTTAATTTAAGATTGCATTAAATCCAAAAATACTAAATTCAAGCAATTTTGTTGTTTTTATAATGAAATAAATTACTTAAGATCATTTTTTAGAATCTTGTTAAGCTGAGAGTATAACTAGGGAATCATTTAATACATGAAGTAAAACTTCCTCGCCACTCCTGTTCTCCTGAGTGTACCTAACCAGTATTGGTAATGATCAGGATATGAGGGAGATTACATTAACAGGGTTGGCTCGTTTTATCCTAACACTTCCTAATATCCTCGTGTTATTGTTGAGGAAATTGCTGTTTTTGTATAATTTGCAGTTAATTCTTAATCATATTATGGAGACAACTTGCACTAAACACTTTAAAATGCCACTTGTTCTCTTTTAAAGTAAAATACTCGAGTTTTGCATTATCGTGGCAAGAAACATTCCTTATGTTAAAAACCTATATGATGCAACAGAGATTATTCAGTTGTACAACATGAAACTCAGTTTGTTACTTAGTATGGTTTTTGTAGTTGCTTTCGTCGTGCAGCTTTAGTCATGCTCTGTTGTTATAAAACAGAATTCAGTCCAAGAACACATATCTCTAGTTTTCAAAGCGGTTTTTATCCCAGATCACGGCTGCTATCCTTGGCTAAGTTGAGTGTCAGGCTTTAGGCACGCTCTTCTCATTCTTCTCCTTCTGGAAGTATTCTGTTAGCTTACTTTTTTCCACCAAGGAAGGTTCCAGGATACGGTAAGAAAGTTGGACAGCTTTGCTTTTTTAAAATCTGTGATTGTTGTTATTTAGTTGTCTAATTCTCTATGACTCCCTTTGGGGTTCCTTAGCAAAGATACCAGAGAGGTTGGCCGTTTCTTTCTCCAGCTAATTTTACAAATGAGGAAACTGAGGCACAGAATTGAAGTGACATATCCAGAGTCATACAGCTAGTGTCAGACAAGGCCTGACCTCAGAAAGAAGAGTCTTCCTGGCTCTCGGCCCAGTCACTGCCCCCCCTGTGCCACGTCATTGCTGCCGTGCTTCATTCATGTTTCACTACGTCTCTCTTTTCATTATATTCTTTTTTTTAACTTATTGAAAATTTGAAATCTGTCAATCCTTCCCCTCCATACAATGTATGAACCGTCCCTTTAACTTAGAAGTCATTTGTGTTTAGAGCAAGCAGGTGTGTTTTTGTTCACTAACATAGAGCTCAGACAGAAGATTTTTTCATTATTTTCCATAAAAGCAATGTTTGTGGTAGTTTAGTTGAGCGAGCATTTATTGGTTCCCTTCTGCGTGTGAAGCGTGGTCCTGTGCACCGGGCACATGAAGACAAGAAAGAATTATGTCTGACCTTGTAGACTGAAACACCCCCCCCCACCCCCAGTAATGGAGTCAATGTATATATGTGGGACATAATTTTTAGGGGTTGAAAGTAATCACTAGAGTAGTTAAGAAAGGACTCAATGGGTGGCATCGAGCTGAGCTCTCTAGGGACCTTGAAGACACTTGCAATCTCAGCCTGGGGTTCACTTCAGCTTGTTGTACAGAGGCATGGAGATAGTCGTGTTGTGTAGGGAAAATAGCCAATAAGCCAGTTTGTTGGGAATATAGAGTGATCAGAGGTGTGTAATGTGCCATAAGTCTGTAAAGATGAGACCGGAACCAGATCGTGAAAGATTTCAAATGCCAAACAGGAATTTCAGTTTTATCCTAAAAACGGGACCAAGTGTAGTAGGACCCTGTGTTTTAGGAATATGAGTGTGGCTGTTTGCAAGATACACTAGAAAGGAAAGAGGGAGGGAGATGAATGAGGAGGCTCTTACAGAAATCCAGGAGTGAGGTCATGAAGACCTGAACCAGCAGGCTGGCTGTGCAGGTGGACAGGCAGCAGATATGGGGAGCTGGCGGTATAGGGGTGAGCAGGAGTGCAGAGTTGAACTAGGAAAGATAATTGTGTCCTTGACAAAAATACGTCAGGTAGAAAGAGTAGTGAGTCCAGAACAAGTCGACAGGATTCAGCGGCTCGTAGGAGAGAAGAGCATCCCTACTGAGCGCTGTAACAAGGCTGATGACTGTTTGGTTTTGTCCCAGGCATGTTTTCTGGGCCACTGTGCTTGGACAGAAGAGGAAGTTAGGGTGTCTGTAATGTAGTCCTCCATCTCCCATTGTAGCTCACCGAATTAATGTGCAAACTATTCTCTGGAATCATGGGGCCTTTTCACATAGCTTTCTGCCTTAAAAAAAATGAACATCCTGAAGGGACACAAATTAGGCTGTTAAAGAATTTGCCTATCTTCACCATAGCATGTATGGTGACGAGAAATGGAGGGGAGCAGAGGAATAGGAAGTCATAAAGGGGGACTGCACAGAAAGACTGTAAGATAAAGAAAAGTTTTGGGGAAAAAAAATAAAATAAAAAAGTTTGGACTAGATGTTAAACTCTTAGAATCTTAATTCTTCATTGTAAAATTTACATAATATTACTAACAAGTATCTGTAAAGCATTTAAGTATATGTGTGCTTTTAAAACTTTACACATTTCTAAGTTTAATACCTTCTCTCACTACTGTAGTCTATAGGAGAAAAAAAAGATTTGTCCATTAAGTACTATTTCTTACAGGAAGCCCATTTTTATCATGAAATTGTATTTATAATCACAGAGAAAAGGATTATTGGCTCATTATTCAGTTTCTACCTGTGTCTATGAACCTGGAAGATAGATTTATAAGCTGAACAATTAACGAAGACTTCTTCAAGTCCTCCAAGAAAAGACTCTTCAAGGGACTCTTGGAAAAAGTGATTCTAGAAGCAGGCCTCCACTTTGTCCAAAAGAAAAGGTCTTTGTCATAGTTTAATGGGGAGCTGCCTTCAAAAATTAAAAACTGCAAGAGAAAGAAAAGTCGACTTGAAAATTTTAATAATCAAAATTCAGCATCCTCATTAAAAACGTTTCTGCTGCCCTGTGTACAGCCTTCACAAGGAAGACTCTTTAAATGAATATGCAGTTACTTTTTCAGATAGGTAAATATTAGAACATTGTTTTAAATTGTTAAATCTAAATTTATTTTCATAGTTGTAGAATTACTTACGGTTTCTTTTGTAGTAAGTTGAAGATGGTATCATTGATGGAAATATTTGCTAAGTATGTCTAAGCTATAAAGATTACTGAATGCTTTCAGCCCTTCCTACCTTGTCAATAACAGTTCAGTAGCCTACAGTTCATTTTAACCTTTTAGGTTTATCATTTTGGAGTTGAAAATGCTCAGTGGTCCCTCTATTATTTTTCAAATATGTCATGTATTTTATTGTGTCCCCTAATCAGGAAGGACAACATAGTCCTGGTTCTCCCTCAACAACCCCTGCATTACTAGTGTGAATTACAACATAGCTCTGCATGTATTGAATTTGGGGGAAACCAGAAGGATTTTAAAGTCATCTGGTCAGGCCCTGTCTTCAAGTAGGTGAAAACTTACATCATTCTCCAAAAGATAATTAATCTTTTCTTATTTGTGTAAAAAACCTTTTTCTCAAAATATTTTTATGTTATATCTATATAACATTTTTAGAAATGTGAATTTATTTATTTATTTATTTTTTTGGTGAAAGGCTTTTATCATAGTAATATGTTTTCCTTAAGGTGATTTCAGAAATATGGGAGATGAGTAATATAAAAATCTTTTCTTAAATCTTTGTTCAGCTTGAGTGTATTTAGCTCAAGGATGCTGTGCTTCATTTCCTTTGTAAACTAGATGCATGCTGAAGTAAACTAGATGCATGCTGAAGTAAACTAAAGGTCATATTGCATTATAGCTTAATAGCAGAACTTAGATCATCACGTTCAGACGTTTTGCACTTTCAGTGTCAGAACAACCCACGCTCTACCTTCAGTTGTGTCACAAACTTCAGTGTGAGTTGCACAAGTTACATGTTCCCTCTGCACCTCCATTGCCTCATCTTTAAAAGGCTGAAATGGAAACGGATCATCTCTCGAGCCCCCTTATCCTGTGATGTTCTACTCTGTGGTCTGGTGACAAGATAGAGCTGTTTCTTAGAGTTTTATTAGTAAATTAGTAAATGAAATGTTCTAAGCCAGTGGTTCTGAACCTTCCTAATGCCACCGCCCTTTAATACTCGTATGTGGAGTATCTGCATGTGGGCAGACCCCCCGAAGACAGAGAGAGGAGCTGTGCTTCAGATGTCAGAGAATTTCATATTTGATCCTGGAGGTAACAGAAATATGTGGTTTCCGATGGTCTTGGGTGACCCCTGTGAAAGGATCGTTTGACCCCCAGAGGGGTCATGACCCACAGGTTGGGAACCACTGGATTAGAGTCTTTGGTAGTCTGGTGCTGTCAATGGAAGTGGACGTGCAGGGGATGAACTGAATGTCAGAGATTTTTATGAATTAGGTTCTTGTAGAAAGAACAACAAGTTCTACTGATTTGTAATCCAGGGATCTCTGATCTGGGAGAGGAAGACTTCTGTATACTTTGTCAGGGGCCCACGAAAGGTAGTTTCAAGCAGTTTAACAGGAAAAGTGGGTGAAGTCACCAAGCACTTAATCTGTGCTACGGGCTAGACGTACAAAGAAAGGCAAACACACAGTCCCTGCCCTCATTGAGCTCACTTTCTTATGACAAAACATGTATAAAGCAACTCAATGCATACAATATACGTACAGCAGAGTAGATGAAAAGGACCATCTAAGAAAGAGGCGGCAGCAGGGGAGGGTCCTGGGACACGGGCAGGAGGGAAGCCAGGGTGGCCATTAGGCAGAGGAGCCCAGAGAACGTTGCAGGCGTGGCAGCCACCCATGAGAAGGGCGTAGAGTGTCCCTGTGGGAAGATGAGCAGGGAGGCCAGCAGGGCTGCAGTGTGAATGTACAGGCAGGAGGGAAAGGCTTCAGATGTCAGAGAATTTCATATTCGATCGTGGAGGTAACAGCAAGTCACTGAAATGGTTCCTCACATTATTGTTGGGAGCAGAGACTGAGCAAGCTTAGAGATGATTCATGTTTATATAATGCTTTAAGATTTAAAGTGTTCTCACAACTCTAGGAGGTATGGTATTGTGAGTATTACTCCCATTTTACAGATTTAAAAACTGGCCCAGAAGATTAAATGCCTGTGGTCACCAACCCAGTCATTTCAGATCCGTAGCTTTTCTGATTTTTGTACCAAGAACAACTGTCTGTTCTAGCAAAAAGCAATTTAAACTCCATCCTCAACACGTTCCACCTTCCAGTTCTTGGAAACCCATCGCTAAAGTTATATTTTAGGAATACATATGATCAGTGACTTTTCTGTGATAGTTTTGTCAATATCCAAACAATTAACTTTATGTAGTATTGATATGTAAATGATCATACTAATTAGAAATGATGTGGGGGACTCTTGAGAGACTGCCATTAATGGACCTGAAATCTTTAGTGATTTTGGTTCTTAGGTTTTGCTGATTAAATAAGGAATGTAGAATGGAAAATATTTTTATCTCATTTTGTTGATTTTTATTATTTATTTAAAACATTATATAATAAACCTTTTATGAGGCTCTGTGTAGATAAGAGTATAAAACTGTTACGTTGGAGATTCTTTTTCTCACTAAGAGCATCATTATTTTGCCTGTATCTGCTTCAGGAGTCCCTAACTCCTCTTGAAAACATATTATAGCCCTATAATTTATGGATTTACTTGACCTCGTTTAAATACTTTATAAATTGTATCAGTTTTGTTAATAAAGATTTCTACAGGTTTACTCCTAACTATGTAGAATAATGCCTTCTTTGAATATGTCTTAGTTCTGTCTCACTATCCTGGTCTCCACCTTTTGAGAGTGCTTCAATCTGTCAGTAGCTCTTGTAAAACTGGGTATCGAGAGATGGGTGCAGAGGTCCAGATACAATCTTCCCCAAATGGCACGGTGGGGCAGTTAATCCAAGACTTTGGACATTTTTCATTAATGCTGTCCGAGAGGACCTGTTCACTTTTGGAAGCTGCTATAACATGGTCCTGACGTATACTTTCCATCAGACAAGTTAAAGACCACTTTTCCTTATAAACTCTTTTCTAACCATACAGGATTATCTTCCACTCATATACTTACGCAAATTTTTTTAAACTGTATGTAGGACTTCACATTGATCCCTATTAAATTTTTTCTGATTAGCTTTATTCCACCAGTTTAGCTTGTTAATCGGACATTGTTGCACGATGTATTAGCTCTGCTTCCCAGTTTCATATAGTCCACAAATTAATAAATATGTAATCTCTGTCTTTATCTAGCTTACTGATAAAACTGTTGTACAGAACTGGGCCGAGGACAAAGGCTTAGGGCATTCTGTCTTTTTTCAGGTTCATTCATTCTTTAGTTAAGTGCCATTCATTCATTGTGCTAGACAAAAAGATGAAAGGGGAGGAAGTTTAGATAGAACGATCCTTCTGATGTTAATGCAAAAGCACATAGAATTATGATGATGATCATGGTGACGGTGACGAGGACAATAGCATTTATATAACGCCCTGCCTACTTTGTGCCGGGCACTACGTGTGCTGAGCGCTTTACAAATGTCACCCACAGCAGCCCTGGGAGGCAGGTGCTGTTATAATGATTATCATTATTCCCTCATTTTGCCCAAAGTCACCCAGCTAGAAAAAGGCTGAGGCCGCACTTGAACTCCAGTCTTCCTGACTCTGGCCCTAACCCTCCATCCAACGTGCCACCAAATACGCCGTATTGCAGCTGGGCTCTCATTCAGTCCTTGCTTGGCAAAGATCCCTGAGTGGTTTGCCATTCCCTTGTGAAGGGTCACACAGCTAGTAAATGTCCACGTTCAGATCTGAACTTGGGTCATCCTGATTCCAGGCCTCATGCTCTATCCACTGTCCCAGGAAGTACAAAACAAGGCGTAGCATTGAGATTCTAGAGTGAAGGCTGGTACTAATAGAAGGTATAAGGGGAAAAGTCATAGAAATGTTTTTGTTTGAATTGAATTTCAAAGAATAGGTAGGAATTCAGTAGATGGAAGGGAAGGAGGAAAGGATGATCCAGGTATAAGGAAGCCTAGGAACAAAGCAATAGTACACTGGAGCCAGCTCATTGTTAAAAGTTTGAGTGTGAGCAGCCTTTATTGACACCTTGGCAATTGGCAAACTCTACATATTGGAGCTTGATTTATTGTTTTGTTGATTTTCTAGTCTTAAGAAAGTGAAGAAGGACATGTTAATAGTGCAGATTAAATTTAAAAGTATGTTCTGCAAGTATTTTTTTTTCCCAGCAAACTGTGAAAATATTTACCAGCTCCCCCCACTCTCCAAATCCCCAGGGAATACTTAAGGGTCTGTTGGGGAAATGGTGTCCTCTTGACTGGAAAGTATAATGCATAGAAATGACTGATAATGGAATAAAACTGGAAAAGCAAAATAGTAAGAGATTGTGAAGAGCCCTGAATGCAAAATAGATGAAAGTAAATTTTATTTGGTGTTAGCTTTTAGGCATCACTCAGTAACCGAACCAAACCTGTATATGGAAAGAGGATGCCTGATGTCAATTTAATTTATCAGATATATCAAATTCAGGGAGATTGAAAAAGTTCAGATAAGAAAAGGGCCTTGCCTTCTTAGAATTTAGCCTGTTAATCAGTGCTCTGAGTCTTTGTCACTAACCAGTTCTTCCAAACCCACTTAGCTGTATTATCATCAGGTTCACATCTTTCTGTAGAGTTGACCAGGGTTTTGTGGGAAGCTTTGTTAGTGCCTTGTTGAAGTCTTGATGCTCGGTGTTTAAGACGTTTACGTAATGTGATCCACCTACCACATTGAGGAACAAAATCAGGCTTATCTAATATGCCATTGCCTTTTATTTTTTTAAGTTTATTCTGAGTCATGGTTATCTATGCAGAGGATGAAAGATAAAATGAGGAAATAAAAATTCAGTCTTCTGGGCATATCGATTTATGGTGATACATGGTGATTGCCCAACAAACCAGCGCCAGACCTCCTCACCTTAGGCCTGGACCCTGAATATAGGGGGAGACAGACTTTTTTATTTTAAAACCAGTTAATAAAATAAGGCCAGTTAATTAAAAGAAAACAGTGCAGCATTAGGTAATCTAGTTTCTAACTGGAGGAGAAATTAGGACCTTTCCAAGATTGGGGGATGGGGGTGAACCGGTACCATTACCTGAAATCAAAAAAAGAAGTATCCCATTCTCCGCTAAACGTCTGTGAATAATCAAAGGGCCACAGAAGCCAAAACGGATTCATCAGTATGGATCCTGTTTTCACATAAGACATGTGGGTTGCTTGAGATACACTGTTGTGAGGACATTCCATGCATCGATCTTAGGATCTGACCAAGCTTCTGGTCAGCATGACCCAGGTCCTTGGCCTAGCCACACAGGGCTAGGTTCAAGCAGTGCAACATGATTTTCTCCCAGTTTCCACAATTGAACAAAATTTTCCCATGGGACAGAACTTGTACTAGACCCATAATTAAATAGAAGGGGAGCTGAACTAGATCCAGAATTGAGTCACAAGATGGAGTCATTGCGGTTCACTCAAATCCCACAATCAACCCTTTGCTATCCTAATTCTGTCAGTTCCTTCACGTGCTCCTCTTCAAAGGGCTCAATACCTTTCATAATCTGTTTTACAATGTTATCAAGAATTGAAGTGAAGTCCACAAGTTTGAAGAGTCTGCTTTTTTCCTCTTTGAAAATCTAGCATTTGTCCACCTCTAATAGTCCATTCCTTCACCAGAATTTTACTTAGGTCCAGCATTGTTTAAAAGCTCTCATTGTTGTTTTTAGAATTTTTCAAAAGCCTCGGCTCATACTTGGGTTTTGCTTTGCTGACATTCTTGTAGAATTTTAACTGTTCTTTTATAGTCGCCCTCAATTTACCTCTTGCTTCCATCTCTTCATTTTTTTCAGTAATAAATAAATGTATCATCACTTTTGACTTAATAGAGTATTAGGTAATGAGAACCTACTTGTATTATCTCTGAAATCTTTAAAATGAAATTTAAAATGAAAAAGACTAAAAAAACCAAATTCGGGGCGGCTAGGTGGCGCAGTGAATAGAGCACCAGCCCTGGAGTCAGGAGGACCTGAGTTCACATCCAGCCTCAGACACTTCACACACACACACACACACACACACACACACACAAGCCATGTGACCTTGGGCAAGTCACTTAACCCCAATTGCCCTCAAAAAAAAAGTAAAAAAAAAAATCCCCACCAAATTCAAGGAAAAGAGAACGAGTGACTTATGTCAAGTGAGCGAGGACTTGAAAGTCTGGAAACCTAGGTTCAAATCCTACCCTATTACCCTTCAGGATCCTGGACACGACATTTAACCGCCTTGGGTCTCAGGGTCTTCCTCATTAAAATAAGGGCACTGGGGGTGGCTAGGTGGTGCAGTAAATAGAGCGCCCACCCTGGAGGCAGGACGACCTGAGTTCAAATTTAACACAAAACTAGCCGTGTGACTTTGGGCAAGTCACTTAACCCCAGTTGCCCTATAGTCCTCCCTCCAAAAAACAAACAAAACAATAAAAATAAGGGTACTGGATTCAGATGGCCTTTGGGGTCTCCTCCAGTCCAAGATCATCTAGTCCTATGAAAGAGAATCCTGGGATTTACAGTCTGAAGGGACCGAGGAAGTCATCTGGGGCAGCTCCCTCATTCTCTGTGTTCTTGGTAAGGAAACCAAGGGAGGAATAGGTCAGACGGTTTTCTGAAGGTCGCGTCTGTTTCCTCATCTCCTGGTCTTGGGAGGAAATGAACACCAACTTTTGCCTCCTTCTTCTTGCTCCTTTATGAGGTATTAGTGTGAGCCCCGCCCTTGGTGGCGGTTTGTATCCTAACCTGCCGTTGCCCTTGGCCCTCAGGTCTCTGTTTGGCCAGAGAATGATTAGTCAAGAATTTTTGGGCGTCCTTGTTACTCTTTTGCTTTGGTTCAGCTTCTCTGGAAAGTGGTCCTGAAGTTGAAGGCCTTACTTGATTTAAGTTTCCAATTTTAAGTTGTAACTATATGTATCTGTTATTTTCCTCATAAAGTGATTGGCAAACTTCTTTCTGGTGAATTCCACCTATTTGGTTTTTAATATATTTAAGATTGGAAACGTCCCTTTACTTTACTATGGTATTATTGTAATACAACAAAGATTTTAAAATGTTGAATAATCCCCAGAGTTCAGTCAGTCCAACTCCTATCCAAATGATTAATTCCATCCGTAACATTTCTGACAAATTATCCTTTGCTCTCTAAAGACCTCTAGAGAGTGAGAGCTCATTATTTCCTAGGGGTGTTCCATTTTATTTTGAGACTGCCTATAGTATTAGTAGATTTCTTTGTATCAATACAAAAATCTGTTTTCTTATAACTTCTACTCATGAATCTTAGTGTGCCCTCTGGCGCTTAGCAGAAAGGATCTAATCCTTCTGTAAGTCAGTTTTTCAAATACTTAAGAATAGCCACATTTGCTCATAATTCTTTCCTTCCCTCTGGCTCTACTTCAGGTTAAATATCCCCAGTTCCTTCAGCCAGTCCTGATACAGATTGGTAGTATTGCACATCTTGTTGTCATGCTGAATACGTGGATGTTAAAATACTTTAGTGGATTATTTATATCAGAGAAAATTTAATCTTTCTTTTAAAATGTGTATTTTACCAGTGAGAGACAACATTTCAAAGTTTATTTCTAGGTTTATGCTTCTTGGAAAATGTGATGCCTCCTACATTCTGAAGCCAGGGACAAAACCTAGTCAAGAATGACAAATAGAGACAGACTTTGCCTGGCACAACATTTTTGATATTAAATGAGTGACGAAGATGCTTCATCCCATTCCCATAAGCTCTAACCTCCAGCTATTACTTTAATGAGCTTTCTCTTGAATGTAGGTCCAGGGGTCTGGTAAACCACAGTAGCATTTGGAGGTGGGATGAGGTGAATGAGGCTCTGTCCTTGATCAGGGACTTTTGCTACTGGAACCAGCCAGATCTACCGAGACCTCTTTACTGGGCGCATCATTCTGTGATCTGTCAGGTGCTCTGGAGAAGGAAGAAGGGCTGGCTCTGTAATTCAGAGATGGCGGTGGGGAAGGATGGGAGCTGCAAAGAGCCTTTGCCCTGACACCTGATGTCAGTTACTATATGTATGAAGTAATGTGGATTTGTCGATTTAGATAGCGTGTTCTAAATGCGGTCACAAAAAGCTGGAAATGACGGAACAATGATATTCCTTACAGCCTCCTTTGTTTTCTTGTTGCCCTCACCCTGCTATCAAATGAGATAATATATGTGCAGTGATTTGTAAATCTTGAATTGCTATGTAAATGTGAATTACTCCTGCTGCTCCTGCTGCTCCTACTGCTGCTGCTGCTGCTACTGCTGCTGCTGCTGCTGCTGCTACTACTACCACTACCACTACCACTACTACTACTACTACTACTACTACTACTACTATATCTACTACTACTACTACTACTACTGCTACTACTACTACTACTACTACCACTACTACTACTACCACTACTACCACTACTACTACTACTACTACTACTACTACTACTACTACTATAAGGCCCCATTACTACTTGCCTACCTTGTAATAGCCTTCAAACTAGTAATAAACTATAAAAACAGAAGGAACCTTAGACATCATCACATTTCACAGGTGAGTAAATTAAGATATTAAGTGACTCATCTACAGTCACATGATTGCCGAATGACTTGGTCTGCAGTACTCCCTCTGCTCTATATACGTATCTCATCTGCTGTTGACTTTGGAATTAATTTCAGAACTCCTTTTGCCTGATGTTCAAGGCCCTCTGCAGTCACTTTGGCCCTACGTTAAGGCTGTACTTAGAGCAGGATCTTTAATTATTTGGTTTTCTTTCCTTCATACACGTTCAGCTCTTTCCTTCTCTGTACTTTTGCTTAGTGTTTGTACCAATCACGGACTATTATTCATAAGACATACTTTCAGTGAAAACAACTGTATTGAAAATCATCTAAAGAATTATTAATTTAATCTTCCATTTCTGTATCTTAGGCTAAACTAAGAATATCCTCCACCCCTACTCCCACTAATTATGTAATAGGAAGTGAATTCGACATCAAGGCCCTGTACTTTCTAGCAATAGGACCTTGGACAAGTTATTGAACCTTTCAGGGCTTCAGTTTCCTCAGCAATAACAGGATTTTAATGAGATATCCTGTTAAGTTCTTTTCCAGCTCTAAATCTATGATCTTATGAATAATATGATGACCTTTTGACTTGAAACTAAAGACTGATGAGATATCATGATATGGTTGAAAGACCTTGACGTTAGTTTGACTTTGGAAAAGTCACTTCACTTTTAGTAGGTCTCATTTCCTTCCATCTCTATTAAGATCCTTTTCAGCTCTGAGATTCTGTTATTCTATTTATTAAAGTATCATTTCCTGAAAAAGATCTCAAATAAACTAGAGGAAAAAACTGGGAAGATATTGTTGTGTTTTCATGTTGAAGTAGATATGCAGTTAATAAAATATAGGTCCTTGTTTCCAGATTGGGAGTAGGAATCTACATGGGTAATGAAACAAGAAAATGTTATTGGGGTGGCAGGAGAAGACCAAAAAAAAAAAGACTTGCTAAACTGGGGGCTGTTTGGGGTATAAAATGAAGTTTAAATATAAAATGTTGGTTCAAATTAAAAATAAAATTATCTTAATATATTCTTTGACTGCAAATAGGAGTATACTAACATACTAATTATCTTCATATTTTAAAAAACGCCTCTCATTAAGGTTTTAAAAAAACTTTAGCTGTTATATGCTTTCAAGTTCTTCGTTGTTTATATTGTTCAAGCAATGAATGAATGAATGAATGAATGGTACCATATATAAAGAATATAAGTGCAAGTAAATAAGACCGTCTGTGCATTCGAGGAGCTTGCCGTCTAATGGTGTAAGAGCACTCATCAAGGTGAGCTGTAAAGGGGCTAAGTATGTGAAGCTTAGGGGGCCAGAGCTAGAGTCCAGGTTTCAATGAGAAGGTTTGGGAAGGATGGCCAGAGCAAGCTTCATTTATTTATTCATTCATTCATTTAGATTATTCAATCATTTAGGAAATTACTTATTGAGCAGGAGTGAAGGTAATAGTCATAAAATTTTGTTCATTTGTATTTCTGCTTACACAGTCACATCCCAATTAGTGGGAATAACCAACTACATGAAGTGGTCGCATATTCTAAGTCACATTGAATCTTTTCATTGGGATGGAATCAATTTCCAAATTATGCACGATTATAATATTGTTTAGCACAAATACAGTAAACTATTCCAGGTGGCTAAAATATATCCTAGGAATGTATAGTTGCTTTTAAAATATGTATTAAACAGTGACAATATTGACTACAAAGTGTTGTCTTTGCTTTTTTTATTAGATTTTTTTGAAAGTGAATACTTGACTTATAAAAATGTCTTTCTTTTTCTTCCCCAAACTTTTTAGATGTGACTTACTTAACAGAAGAAAAGGTATATGAAATTCTTGAATTATGTAGAGAGAAAGAGGATTATTCCCCTTTGATACGAGTTATTGGAAGAGTGTTTTCTAGTGCTGAGGCCTTGGTTCAGAGCTTCCGTAAAGCTAAACAACACACGAAGGAAGAACTGAAATCTCTTCAGGGAAAAGATGAAGACAAGGATGAAGATGAAAAGGAAAAAGCCGCATGTTCTGCTGCTGCTATGGAGGAAGATTCAGAAGCGTCATCCTCAAGGTTAGGGGATAGCAACTCTCAAGGAGATAACAGCTTACAGAGACTAGGCCCTGATGAAGTGTCTGTAGATATTGAAGCGATCAGAAGAGTCTACCACAGATTGCTTTCTAATGAAAAAATAGAAACTGCCTTTCTTAATGCACTTGTGTACTTGTCGCCTAATGTGGAGTGTGACTTGACTTACCACAATGTGTACTCTCGGGATCCTAATTATCTGAATTTGTTCATTATTGTCATGGAGAATGGCAACCTTCATAGCCCTGAATATCTGGAAATGGCTTTACCGTTGTTTTGCAAAGCAATGAGCAAGTTACCCCTTGCGGCCCAAGCAAAACTGGTCAGACTATGGTCTAAATACAGTGCAGACCAAATTCGGCGAATGATGGAAACGTTTCAACAGCTTATCACTTACAAAGTCATAAGTAATGAATTTAATAGTCGTAATCTAGTGAACGATGATGATGCCATTGTTGCTGCTTCAAAGTGCTTGAAAATGGTTTACTATGCAAATGTAGTAGGAGGAGAGGTAGATACAGATCATAATGAAGAGGAGGATGAGGAGCCCATCCCAGAATCCAGCGAGTTGACGCTGCAGGAGCTTTTGGGAGAGGAGAGAAGAAACAAGAAGGGTCCTCGAGTGGACCCGCTAGAAACGGAACTCGGTGTTAAAACTATAGATTGCAGAAAACCACTTATCCCTTTTGAAGAGTTTATTAATGAACCACTGAATGATGTTCTAGAAATGGACAAAGATTACACTTTTTTCAAGGTAGAAACAGAAAACAAATTCTCTTTTATGACTTGTCCCTTTATATTGAATGCTGTCACCAAGAACCTGGGATTGTATTATGACAATAGAATCCGCATGTACAGTGAACGACGCATTACTGTGCTCTACAGCTTAGTTCAAGGACAACAGTTGAATCCATATTTACGACTCAAAGTCAGACGTGATCATATCATAGATGATGCACTTGTCCGGGTAAGTTATGTGGTCGTTTGAAATACACAATAGAATATTAGCAAATTAATTATAGGAAAAATGGAGAAGTCAATGTCTGGATCTATATTTTGAATTCATTTTATAGCTATTTGGGTAAAACAATGTATGGCACGACAGCATATTGTAATATAGATATTATAGTGAATGTTTATAGAAACTGTAAGCACAGTTGAGTTTCTTGAGTAACTTGGTAGCACTGTGACTTTTACCCATCAAATTCAAAGTTAGCAATTTCATATTCTTTATATAAACTAAAGATTAAAATATATGTGATTACATTATTAGTCGCCTCTTTCACTAGAAAAGAGTAGGATTTTCCATTTCTACAAGAACGTGATAAAAATGATTTATCAGCCAGTTCCAAGTGTATTTTAAAAATAGAAGTTAAGGAAATACAAGATAACATAAAACCAAGAGGAGTTTGGAATCACTAGCAGTGGCCACCAATGTAGAGCCCTTCATAGGAGAGGAGAGATGCCTCGGGATAGGCAGTTAGCAAATGTCATCAACTTGAATTTCTCATAATTATTTTCAAATATTACTTGTGAATCATAAGATTTAAGAGCTAGTCAAGTTCACTCAATTTATAGCAAAGGAAACTGAATAAAAGAGAGGGTAAAAGCCTTGCCGGAGGTCATAAAAATAATAAACATTAAAAGCTTGGTTCTGGCCCCAGGTTTTCTGCCTTCCCATATCATTGCTCAGACTCCCCTTTCTGCAGAAGACCTTTCCCTGTGCTCCACATCACTGTGCTGGTCCCTGCTTTCTGGGATTATTTTCCATTTACTCTGGTCCTTGTCTGTGTCCATGTGTCTTTGTGTGTATCTGTATTGAGTGCATGTTGAGTTATGTGCATGTCTTGTCTCATTTGAATGTGAGCTCCTTGATGGTGGGACCGTCTCTTTTGCCCTTTTTTTATCCCTCCTGCTTAGCACAGGACGTGGCACTGGGCAAGTGCTTCGTCAAGGCTCACTGACTCACTGCTACATTACATTCCCTCCACCACTCTAGATTTCCCTAAGACTAGAGTTACAAGTTCCTGTAAACATCTGTAAATGTTTATAGCTTTACTTTCAGCTGTTTATGCTAATGACGGACAGCGCCAATAAAGATGAATGAAGACTATAATTCCTAAATTATCACTATTATCCCAGTAAAATGAAGGGATATGTCGTTTACCATTTTCTTCTACAAACCCTTACATGAAAGTATGGGTACAGTAGTATCTATGACATGTATCGGGAAGAAGGAAAAAGAAATTATCTCCAGAGAGATTGAAAGTTAACTATACTATATCATTATATTTAAAAATCATAAAGTTAACCCAGTATTTTGTTTAAAGTAATAAAAACAACTTTATCTTTAGTTTTCAGCATGGAAACAAAAGTACTGATTTTATTCTGGTTTTGAGCAAAGAAAATTTCTTATCTACTCCTGGATGAAAGTATAATTAACTTTAAATAGTTCACACTAACCTGTGTCAAAGTTAATTTTTTTTAAGTATAATTTTATTTATTTATTAGTTTTCAGCATTTACTTTTAAAAGACTTTGAGTTCCAAATTTTCTCCCCTCCCCAAGATGGTGAGCAATCTGATATAGGCCATACATGGAGCAGAGTTCATTTTTAAGTTATATTAGACCTAGTTTATGCAGCTTGACCTGGTGAAAAAGATAACTGGCCCAGAAGCCAGGAAGACGCGGGTTCAAGACCTGCTTCTGGTTCTTCATGGCTTCGTGACCCTCACAAACCAGTCAGCCTCAGTCCTGTGTTTAACTCTCATGCAGGCCATAATTGCAGATAAGACCCTTGCCTGCATAGACAGAGTATGGAGATTTAAACTCTGGACCTACTGCTAAGTCTTAATTAGTTTTGGATCTTTCTTACTGATTGTAAAATAAACAGTTTCTTAACACGAGAGTCCTTTTAACTTTTCAAAACACAAGTTCCAATCCGGCCTCAGACACTTGACACAAAAACTAGCCGTGTGACCTTGGGCAAGTCACTTAACCCTAATTGCCCTCCAAAAAAAAGAAAAAGCAAAAAAGAGAGACTAGGCTAATTCTTAGCCAGAGATCCAGTGTTTACTTTCGGAGCGGCTAGGTGGCGCAGTGAATCAGAGCGCCGGCCCTGGAGTCAGGAGGACCTGAGTTCAAATCCGGCCTCAGACACTTAACACAAAAACTAGCCGTGTGACCTTGGGCAAGTCACTTAACCCCAACTGCCCTCCCCCCCCCCAAAAAAAAGCAAAACACAAGATCCCTGGTCTTCCTTCCAGTGCAAAAGTTAGTTGGACAGTGGCAGAAAGCCCCATAGAAAGCAGATGGCAGAACATATCTACCTTTCAAGTTTGAGCTTGCTTGCTTAACAATCTGTTAATTTTTTTCATTTTAACTTCATGATTCAGAACCACTCTCGTAGTCAGTAATTTAAATAACTAGTTCTCAATCAGAGATTTCTACAAACTTTTTAAGAGTGTTTGGCTGAAGTGTAGACATTGTACATACATGTAGTATTAGGAAGTTTTCAGGGCAGATGAGGGTGCCAGAGCACAAGACTTCCTGATTCATTCCTTTTAGCTCTATGAAGGCTGTTCCTTGTGCAGTAATTATACCTGTCTGTCAAATACCAATGAAATGTAACTGCAAAGGACTAAAGAATTAAGAGGGGGGAAAAAAGGAATTTTCCCAAGCTCCTCTCCTTAGAAAGTGGAAGAACCTCAGAGTCAGAAGGGGCTTCAAAGACCCTCTCGTATAATTCACACTTAGAGTTAAAAGTGATTACCCATTTCAGTGAATGTTACCTACCTCCAAAGGCATAAAATTTCACTTATAGATATTTCTGATTGTTGGAACTTTTTTTTTTTTGGTTTTGCATTAAGCTTAAATCTTTCTGTAGCATGCTCCAGTTGCTCCTTGTTCTGCTTTGCAGGGCCAAACAGAATAGCATAGGACAGTGGAAAAGAATGCTGGATTTAGAATCAGAACGACATACCTCAGGACCTCTTGTCATTCGTTTCCTGTGGAATCTTGGGCAAGGTTTTCACTTGATCTCTCTGGATCTCATTTTCCTTATCTGAAAAAGAGAGGGTCCAGTTGTAACTCTACAGTCTTAGATCTAGTCCACCTTCTAAAAGACGGACTTCAAAACAGCTGTAACAAGGCTGGACCCCAGCCCCTTCCCCAAGTCTTCTCTCAAGGCTGAATATCACCAGTTTCTCCAACTAGTCCTTACTTACATAGAGTGTTAGCCATCATTAGAGGTAGGGACATACATAAAGCATTTCCTCCTCTAAATTCCCCAGATCTCCATTCAGTTCTGGAGCAGTGAGACCAAAACCCATTAAGAGCTCTTCAGTGTAAACTTGCTGCATTTATTTTGCCCTTTGTTGTTCATACCTTTATAGATCTGAGAATAAAATTTGTTATTTTGGCCAACGACAACAGATTTACAGAGGTTCCCAAACTTATTTTGCCTGCTGCCCCCTTTTCAAAAAAAATAAAAAATTTCCTCCACGTCCTACTGGGGTTAGGTTGAGTTAAACCTTATTTTTATTCTACATCCCCCAATTGCACCCAAGGCTACTACCACCACCCTGGATCAGTCCAGCACCACTGAGGGGGTGGTAGCACCCACTTTGGGAAACTATGGACTAAAACAACAGACTGTGACAAAGTGAATGTAAATATGAGATAGTTAATTGTATTGACAGATGACTTTCTCACCACTTGTAAATTGTTGATAAAATCATAAATTAAGATTTATCCACATACCAGAGTTATCTGTTGACCTATTTGAGAATGGTGTTTAAAAGTCATTTCTCAAATGGCCACTGTCTAGAATTGTAAGTGCTCTTATTAGGAAGGTTTTATGCTCTCTATTAAAATGATTTCATTCATATAAAGAAATAAAAACATGTAGGATATCAGGAATTACTTAAAATTTAAAAAAATATTTTTCCCCAGTTATGTATTAAAACAATTTTTAACATTTTTTAAGTTTCAAGTTCTAAATTCTATTCTTCCCTCCACCCTCCAGCAGTAGATGTAGATTATACTTGTGCAGTCATGTAAAATATTTCCACATCAGTCATTTTTTATAAGAAGACTTGAACAGAAGGAAAGAAAGCGGGATATAGTGTACTTGTCTGTACTCAGACAACGCTCAGTTCTTTGGAGGCAGATGGCGCGCTTCATCATGAGGCCTTTGGAATTATCTCGCATCATTCTGTTGCTTAGAATAGCCAAGTCTTTCAGAGTTCTTTCTCATGCTTTATTGCTGTGACATCTTGCTCCTGGTTCTGTTTGCTTCACTTTGCGTCAGTTCATGTCAGTCTTTCACGGGTCTTCTGAAACTGTCCTGCTTGTCATTTCTTACAGCACAGTAGTATTCTATCACCATCATACACCACAGCTTGTTGAAGCATTCCCCAGTTGATGGGCATTCCCTTGATTTCCAATTATTAGCCACCACAAAAAGAGCTACTGTAAATATTTTTGTACACATAGGTTCCCCTCCCACCAGTTAAAAAAAATTTTTTTTTAATTTTTTGGGATACAAACCTAGCAGTGGTGTTGCTAGATTAGAAGGTATGCACAATTTTGTAGCCCTTTGGGCATAATTATGAATTACTTTTTTAAAGGATAAAATATACAATTCAGAAAAATTTTAGCAAAATTTTGCCTTGAAATTGAAGAAGATGCCACATGCATAGCCTGCATGTATCTTATAACATGATTGAAAAAGAGCATGGGGGGCCAAGTAGTAATTATTAAGTCATATAAAACATAAAATGTGAGAGTTCGAAAGACTTATTTCAGCCAGTTAGAGATTATTTCATCCAATTTCTTTATTTTAAACATTAAGCCAGGGACTTAGGATCTCTCAGCTGACAATTGGCAGAGCTAGGAAAGCTCTCATGTCCAGGTACTGCATTTTATCAGGGATAGCTTAAAATAAATGGATTCTACCTTCCAGACCTGGATACTTGTTTTATTTCTTGAGAAGGGTTGCTATAACGACATCATAATAACAAATTACTTTTAATAGCATTTTAAGGCTTATTTCGCACAAAAACCCTTTGAGGTATAAGTATTGCAGGTATAAGCGATAGACTTGTCCATAGTCTCACAGTGCATTCTAAAGCAAAGACTGGAAACCTCATTTCTCTGGTTTAGTATATATTGAAGTCACAGTTGAAGGTACGAGGTTGGGGAAAGGAGGGACCTGATCCTTCTGAGCAAACGAAAATGTACCGAAGGGCTTTCATTACCAGAGCTTCAGCAGCAGCACGAATGTGATCATCACTGGACTAAAAGATAGGACATTCAGCACTGTGCCTTTAAGTTTCTTTGTCATGCACTTAATAACAAACCAAACAAAGGAAACTTGAAGAAAATGAATGGTAGTACCTTCCTTGTACCTTGTCCTCATCCGATTTATTTTCCCTTGGTGCGTTTATAAAGATTTTGTTGTTAATTTTTTCGCATCCTTGTCTTCAGTGTGTATTCTAATTCTGCTTCCCTTATTCTGTATCTCTGTCTTTTTCTATGTGTTTCTGTATTTATATTCATATTTATAATTTTTTGTATCTCAGCCTCATTGATATCCTAGATTCATAAAGCATTTTCTAATTATTGGCTTTGTAAGTTGTTTGCAATTTTTGCCTATTGTAAACAAAGAAGCTCTGAATATTTTTGTACAGACAGATATATGTTTTAGCTTTTTAAAAAATCATCTTTATTACCTCAAATTTACTAGTAGGTAGAGTATATTTTTTTAAGTTACAATCACATGTCATGATTTGTAGAAAGAATGAGACTTTATAATTAGTATGCTGTACAAATGACTGTCTCAGCATACTTGAAAACTGTTGAATTATTCACACTTAAATGTTATCTATAATCTTTATTTTTGCTTAATAAACCTGTGATAGAAACACAGGATGTCTGAACTGGCATAAGTTTCAAATCAGGTTTAGCTGTATTTTCCTGATTTCCTGATTCATCCTAATTTCCATTACTATGATTTTGTGCCCTTTTAAAAGTATAGGCAGATCTTGTTACGTTCACATCAGAATTCTGTCTCATTGTAAACATTTTGTGCAGAGGCAGTTCACACTTTTAGCTGCAGATAATGGTTCTTTCATTTTAAAATACATTTTGAACTATGTTTAGTGCGTTGTAGACGCCAGAGCACGTCATAGAAAACACTGTTTTTGTCCATTTGGAGTTGAGTCACAAACAGGAGTAGATGGCCTCTCCACGGAACCCTGATCAGAATGACACGTCCATATGTAAGTTTGCATTTGGGTGACTGGCAGGTATAGGAGGATGAGGAAGATGAAGCATTCAGACTGGAGGGAGATTGTGGTGTGAGGCTTGTTTTAGCGAGAGCCCACTGCGCTCCTGCAGTGCTTAAACCGCGTAGATGTGCGAAGGCCAAAACACATGGAGACTGGATGGGGAGGATTTCCCATAACTGTAAACTAAAAAGATGAGAACGGTGAAGTGGTGCTCACCCATCAGGACCCCAAATCTTCACCCTGAGAATCCTCCCTCTCTCCCCTGCCTCCCCTTCCCCACCTCTGTTTAGGGGAGATGTGGCAGTGTGAGCTCTGGACTATCACTTAGAGCTGGAGCTTCAGCTGCGTGTATTAAAAAGGATATTAAATTACTTTAAGGCAGTCACATAGTCCTTTAAAATTTGCAAAGCGGCTTATGTGCATCATCTCACCTGGACCGCAGAAGAGCTGCTTTGAGGCAGCAACTACAGGTGTTATTATTCCTGTTTTATAGTTGAGGAAACCGAGTCAGGTTTGTGCCAGAAAAGACCCTAGAAAAATGACTTCTCACTTAAATGCCAGAAATGGGAATTACTTCCAGGTCCTCCTTACTTCCAGGCCAGCACCTTGTCCTTTGTGCCATGCAGACGGAGCACATTTTTGGTTGCTGCTCCTCCCATGTATTTACCGAGCGTGCTCAGATGCACGCAGGAATATTGAATGGTTTGTCCTCAATTCCTGTTTTGAAACCGGAATAGCAAAACCACTAGGACAGTGCTTGTCATAGCCCCTTCTCGTTTCCCTGTTAGAGTAAAACTGATTTGATCCGTTCTGATGAAGAACAGAAGTGAATTCGTAGACCACCATGGAACCACCTTCTGCCCAGTTGCTTCAGCTGCTTCATTTAAAGCTTTTTTCGTATTAGCTAACAGGTTGACTGATAAGATTAGGGCAGCTGCATAGCTTTATATACTTTGTATTTCTGTGTGAAAATAGTTACATATTAAGGCCTGAGAATTCCGATTTTATTCGCCATAGAGCTCTCCCACAGACTGAGGAAAGGGCCTGTCATAGGTGGATGAGCATAAATAGTATATCATTATGTTGCAAAGAGTGTGTTGGGAATTATGAGGAACTTCACTTGCACGCCCGCATTTCCCTGGAATTGTGTGTAATTCACACTTGTAATGACGTGTTTATGCCCATCGTCTCCACCAAGGCTCCTGTCTCTCCCATTGTGGCCAGGGAGTCCTCACATTAAAAAGTTATGTTGTGAACAAAAAAGCTTAATAACTATAATTGTATGTGTGTCATCATTATTATACAGTCCAGGGCACTCAGATTTCTGGGTTGTTGTAGAGTTCTCCTTTTTACTGCCTGTAATGACAATTATCATCTAAGATTTGAATTGCCACCTGACATACAAGTGATTATGGGTCTTTATTGAATGTATTTTAGTGAGCATCAGACTTTCCAAAATGTTCATTTCAGAATAGTATGTTTTTAGAGTTCTTTTGATTAAATATTATTATGTTATTGTGTATTTTGTTATAAAATGTATCAGCTCTTTTATAGAAATGAGTTGTCATGATATAAATCATAGGCAATTTTATAAGAGGCATCAGAATACATAAACCAGAAGGAAATGGTGACTTCGTGTTGCCTAATAATCTGAGATGCCAAATGCAGACATAAGGTGCTCTCTTATCTGTGTTAAGTTCCCAGCCATCTGAAGGACAAAAGCCGTTCTTTGCTTCATGTAATTTGTAAAGGACCATTCGTGCTAACAGACTTTCTTTACTCAGTGCTTACTGTATGACTGGAAAATGTCTCTAATACTGAAATATTGCTATCTAGGGCTTGAAAGCACTGAGAAATACAGTTTGCCACCAGCATAGATAAGAAATAAGACACACTAGCTCCATTGTGTCTTTCATTTCTGGAGTAAAACCAGTTTTTCTGGACTTAAGACTCAATAAATTCACAAATGTTTTACCAGAAAAGTTATTGCTATATGCCTAATAAAGAAGTACATAGCTGACTAATTTTAAATAGTCAGCTATCTAATAGGCTTAACTAAAACTATTATAAACACAACGTAATGTTTCTCCAATTCGGCAAATATTTCAGTATCTTGCAGGTTACAAGGGCCATCCTTGTGAGCATTGGTTTTTCTCATACTCTTACTTGTGTAGGAGTTCTAGATAAGAGAACCAATTATAAAATCATAGATTTAAAGCTAGAGGTCATTGAGTCCAACCTCCAAATTTTTGTAGGTGAGAAAACTATATGAGGCCGAGAGGTCCTGACTTGCCCCAAATCATCCAGCTAATAAGTGTACCAGGCATGATTTGACCTTAGACCTGCTGGGTCCAGGCCCACCACATTATCTATTGAATCACCGTAGATGCTAAGTACCAGGTCACTCAAGTGTGCCATGAACTGATTTCTGCGAATAAATTCAAAACAAGGGAATGGATGTTGCTGGTTTCACTTGTTATAAAGGAACTGAAGAAGTGAAAGGCTAATGTGAGTTAAGTTCATAAAATGCTTCCATGTGGCAAACATGTTAATATTATTAGAAATTAACTTGTTCTCTAGTCTGTGAAAATGTATTCTTTCAAATTCAGTTTGGAACTATATCCCTCATTTTATGTGCTAATATTATATATACATGATTTGAACATTACTTTTCTGCTGTCTTCCCTTCTTCTTTTTCTAATATTCTACCCACGACTTAGAATGAACAGAATTGGATTCTAAGTTTCCATTCCATGTTAGTGTAGTGATAAAGTAGTGATCATTGGATTAACGCATACCCAATGTGTCACTGTTTTCTGACTTAATTATTTCTTTCCTTCTAGAAGGCAGAAACAAGCCATCAAAGTTGATTGCATTTGTGTTGCAAAAAATGACTTAGATCCTAAGTATGTTAATGAAGTGCTTCATTAACATCCAGCCGGTTCCTTATAAATTTGCCCTCTTTGTACTTTTACTTTCCAACTTGTACTTTCCTTTCACTGATTCCACTTTGGTTTTACTTGATTCCCGTCCTAATATTTCTATTTAAAATTTTGTTATATGTTTGTATTTTTCTGTCCCTAGCTAGAGATGATTGCCATGGAGAATCCTGCAGACTTGAAGAAGCAGTTATATGTGGAATTTGAAGGTGAACAAGGAGTTGATGAAGGAGGTGTTTCCAAAGAATTTTTTCAACTAGTTGTGGAGGAAATCTTCAACCCAGATATTGGTGTGTATTTGGATACTGTGCCCATTCTCTTGGATCCTTATTTGCGTACTCCCAATTATCCATCCTTTAGAATTGATTATTTGACTTAACCTTGAGGGTTTACATTCTTATAATTTGTTCCTGATGCAGAAAAATGGAGGAAAACTTTGTTGAATTTTACACATTTTATCAGATAGTTGTAAGCTAGGAACTGGCTTAAAATATTTCAAGCTTTATTTAAGTGATTAGGTGACCTGTTAATATAGGAATGGGTATTTAAAATTATATTTAAAAGTCTTTAAGAATCTGATGAAGCTGAATTTCATCTTTGCTTCCAACTCCCTTTTTCTTTTTTTTTTCTTTTTTTTTTTTTTTGGTTTTTTGCTTTTTTGTAGGGCAGTTGGAGTTAAGCTACTTGCCAAAGGTCACACAGCTAGTAAATGTTAAGTGTCTGAGGCCGGATTTGAACTCAGGTCCTCCTGACTTCAGGGCCAGTTCACTGTGCCACCTAGCTGCCCTGGATTCATTATATCTTAAGAGAAACTAAATCCCTTTTCTTGTTTATTACTACATTCTAAATTTTTATTTGATGTGGTTTGATTTAATGGTTTAGACCAGTTAGTCAACAAAAGAAGTCAGATTTTGAGTTTATGGGGGGGGAAACATTAAACATTAAAGATTCAATTAGAAAAACCATATGTTAAATAACTTACAGAAATCTCAAGTTTTGTTGCACTTGTGAGTTTATGAGGTCATTTCACAGTATTGTTTACTCATTTTACAGATAAGGATACTGAGGCTTAAAAGAAAAGCCGCTTAACCAGTGTCAGACACTGCATTAAATATCAGACATGGAATCTGAACCCAAGTCTTTTGACTCCAAAACAGTTGTCTTTACCATTGCACCACCATTATGCATAGAACTGTGTGCCATGTGCAATGGGCCTGGGGTTTAAAGATGAAATGCAGCGTAGCTTATTCCCTGGAGGAGTTTAGACTCCAGTATGAAGATAAGCCGTGGTACACAAATAAAAGCTGGAGCGCCGTGTAGACGATACCGAGGGGGGTGTTGAAGGGTCATAGAAAGGAAGAACCTATTAGAGCTCTCCACACATGAGAGCCGCAGAGAGGATTCTTTACGCAAAGGCTAGTTGACCACTGTGTGGCTATGTGGTAGAAGGGATTCTTGTTCAGACAGGGAGAGTCACTTACTAGAAGGTCTCTAAGGCCCCTCCAACTCCGCGAGCGCCAGAACCGCTCAGCCAGCACGTTCAGCCCCGCAGCAGGGCCAAGGAACGAACCGGGAGAAGGCTGTTGCATTGTGTGGGTAACCTTGCTGTCAGCACAGTTTTAGTGTGTTTGTAGTACAATCACCAGCTTAATGAGTCTTTGGGAAGCAACGGATCGGGAGTAAATGAATAGGCAGCCAATGTTGACTGTTCTTTGCAGAAGTTACACAGTGAAGGGAAGGAGAAAGATGGGACTCTGGTTTGAGGGAAGGTTTTGTTTTTAAAGGCTAGATGAGACGGAAGCATGTTGCTTGATATCAGAGAGATACTAGTGGAGGAAATGCTTGAAGATCAGCAAGAGAGACAGAATAGTCGATGGAGTAGGATCCTCAAGTAGAGAGAAAGGCGTTGTATTAGGGTGTATTTGAAAGGGTTGACTCGGCAGAGGGGAAGGGCCATTTCCTCTACCTCTTGAGGGAGTTGGGAAAGGCAGAAGTATTAAGGGATCCTCAGACTTCTCTGTTTGATCAAAGATGGGGGTGAAATGGAATGGGGTGCTTAAGACAAGAGATTGTCTGGAAGTAGTTATCAGGGGAATTGATTAGTCATTAAGAGGTGATGAATAAAGGAAAAATCGTCAAGGGAGGATCCGCTTACCATGGGATAATAGGGCTGTGGCGAGCTCAGTCTGCGCACGGCTTCTGGCTCAGGTAGCTTCAGTCACAAACATGGGAAAACCCTCTTCCTTGTCTTTGAGGTCACTTACAGTGGTTTTGTCCCTTTGAGTGGGAGATTTCCTGTTGCTTTGGTCTCATTTTACTGATAATATTTGAAAGGCCCTGTTCGGTTAGTAGCTGGTTGCTACACCGTGAACGTCCGCGTGGCTGCACCCACCCTCCGTGTGCTGAAGTATGCACTTGTAGAACCTGTCTGTGTCATGGTGCAAGTTTGCACTTTCTTCTAACTACCTGCATACATCATTTTTTTTGAAAGTCATGTTAAGTGCCATGAAAATGTTATTATAGAAGCAGATCTCTTTAGTGAAATTCTAGGATATTCTTAAAATGCCAGACAGATTATGCCAGGGATGTGAAAACCAAAGACTTGTGACCTCCATGAATTGTTCTAAAATTATTCTTGAAGTTCAAAACAACAATATATGTGTAGGAGAAACCAAACACAATTTAGAAATTGGATCATCTTGCCAAAAGCTATTGAGAATATGGCGTGTGAACAGGCTCTGACCCAGATTCCAAAATGAACAGAAAAGGGTCCTTGGCCACCAAGATGGGTGACAGTGAGCGATGCACACAAATAAATATGACGTAAAGTAGGAAGTGGCAGGTGTACAAGAAGGTGTCGGTGATAATCACTATCTCATTTGCTCCACACAGCTGGGGGGGGGGGAGTAATCTACTATCGTTACGCCCATTTTACAGATGAGGAAACAGACAGCAAAGGTTAATTGTGTCTGAGGCTGTGTTTGAACTCACAGCTTCTTGACTACAGGCCTAGTGCTCCGTCTTCTCCTCTACCACCAGGCCCTGTAAACTTGAATATGTGGATGAGCTTAAATTTAAAAACATATGCCAGTGTTTATGTTACAAGACTGAAATTCCCAAATTCTGCTTTACACTTGTGAGATTTAAAGTAACATTAAGTTACAATTTCTGTAAGAGCTATTTAGTGAGATTTTTTTTAAAACCATACAAAATATTTAAGTTTTCATCTTTTTCTGAAAATACATTATTTTTCATGTTTGGTCACTGCAGCAGAAATGGGCCTAGAACCTTAAAAGATAAAAATGACAGCTTTTTTCCTCTCTATAAATTTCCTCTGTTATAAAATGCAAATTTCAGAAAATCCCCTTGTCATAGCAAAGTCCACCACAGTTCTTTACGACTTGTACATGTTTCATTAGCTTCCCGAAATCATATGCTTTTAAATTATATAATTATTATATATTGTGTTATATAATCATATACTTTTAAATTATATGCTTGCAACATATTCTAAAATTTGCCCTTTTTAAAAATGCTGATTTTTTTTTATGTGTAAACATGAATTTCCCTACCCTTGTAAAAATCAGCTTGATATTTGTATATAATTAAATTTTATACTTGTTTGATTCTTTTTCCCAATCATAAGTCTTTACTTAAAGAAAATAAATAATATTTTTAAAAATCATTTCTTACAGGTATGTTCACATATGATGAATCTACAAAACTGTTTTGGTTTAATCCATCCTCTTTTGAAACTGAGGGTCAGTTTACCCTGATTGGCATAGTACTGGGTCTGGCTATTTACAATAACTGTATACTGGATGTGCATTTTCCCATGGTTGTCTACAGGAAACTAATGGGGAAAAAAGGAACTTTCCGTGATCTGGCCGACTCTCACCCAGTAAGTGTTTGGCTTTTTTTGTTTTTTCACTTCATCCCTTATACTTGTTATAAATGTAAGAATTTGGTTGATATTAAAAATCTTTATGTTTAACATTTCTAACGTATTGACTGCTTATTTAAATATTAACTACAGTGGTGGCACCGTCAATGTAAAAATGGTTGTAACTTGACTGAAGCTCCTGGAGGAGCTGACAGAGTCAGAAGCGGCAGCCGGAGCGACTGCGCGCCACCGGCCCGCCGGCCCTTCCTGGCTTTCAGACACGGGCTCCTCTGCCAAGCTCTGCCCATCACGATGGGACCCGCCTATGGGACTATTTGTTAATTGTCTAAAAGCCACCCGCAGGTCCGTTTGTCAGCCGTTGCTCTTGTCTTCTTAAATCTTTAGGTTCTTTATCAGAGTTTGAAAGATTTGCTGGAGTATGAGGGAAGCGTGGAAGACGACATGATGATCACCTTCCAGATCTCTCAGACAGATCTCTTTGGTAACCCGATGATGTACAACCTGAAGGAGAACGGCGACAAGATCCCCATTACAAATGAAAACAGAAAGGTGAGTCACACCTTGAGCTCTGCCGAGTGTCTTGTGGGTGTCTTCAGATGGGGATCTAAAAGCCAAGGGATCAGATAACCAGCTTCCTTTAAGCCTTAGAGTCCGCCTTCTCTGATCTTCTGAGTAATGCAGGGCAGTTTGTAATAGGCCGTCTCTCAAAGAGCCCTGTATGCGTTTTATAATCAGCACGTGGTCTGTGTGTTTATGAACAGTGAGCTGCTGTTCGTATATTTACAGAGACACTTGAGAACTTTATATGTCTTCATATGTCATAGACGCGTGTGAGTGTGTAAATATATGAGTTAAAATGAGCTATTAATGAGTTCAGGTGGTGAAACTTTGATGATCTTGAACCTAGAGCCACACAGCTTAACTTCTCATACACGCCTAGGACAGAGCAGTTGCCAGCAGTTTATACAAACTTTACAGGTGACTTGGGTAGAGGTGAAGGTGACGGTAAAGTGACCAAGAGAGATTAGAGGCTGATGAGCCCCAGAGGGGTTTGGAAGGGTATAAAGGAAGGAGGCTGTGCTTAAAAGACCACTGGGAAGACATTGCCATTTTACCCAGGACTTCGATCTAGATGAAGACATTTTTGCCTTACATTTGCAAACTCAGCCAGTGTTGCCTTATGTGATTATCAAGATTTTTGCAATGCTTTTTTGTTTGCTTTCACACAGCTGACTTCATTTATAGGAATTTTTAATCAACCAGTCAACGAATATTAAGTTCCTCCTACGTGTGGGCCACCGTGCTAGACCCTGGCAATGCTAGTACAAAGAATACCTTCTCCCAGGGAGCAATAAGAGAGGTGGCGAGTCTCCTTACTGACATAGACCACCTATTTAAATATCAGGTGTTTGGGGAAGGAAGGCATTAGAGGCGGAGACACCAGGAAAGGTTTTAGGAAGCATGTGGTGCTTGTCATATGAGACAGAAGTGAAGGAGAGAGTTATTTTAGGTATGGAAATGCACAGTGCAAAGACTCAGAGACAGAGAATCTTGTGAGAGGAACAGAGGGGTCAGTGCATACAGATTACAGGTGCAGGAAAGTTGGGCAGGGAAGAGGCCGTGTGGTGAAGGGCTTTGAAAGCTACATTGGACTCTATTTTTTATCCTGGAAGTAGTAAGGACTCACTGGATTTTATTCAGTAATGGGAGTGACATTGCCAGGTGAGGGTTGGGGGGTGTGTGTGTGTAAAGAAAATAATTTTGGCAGCAGTGTGTAGGGTGGACTAGAGCGGTGAGATTTGATAGGAGAGGGGTTAGGAAGCTTTGTTCACTGTGTATTCACATTAGCAAAATGATAACCTGGCTAGTTTGTCTTCGTGCATGTCTCTTTATAGAGTAATTACGTTTATGTAAAATTTTCTGTAAATTAGACTTCCATTGAAAGAAAAGTGTTCTCTTGGTGTAAAAAAAAAAAGACAAAAACAGAATAAAATTGCTGTGTAGCATTCCTTCAGTAACATAGAAAATAAATTTGTAACAAAATGCTAATGTCCAAGATGAGTCATGTGATATAAAATTAATAGAGTTAATTTTATGTTTTAGCACCCTATCTTAGGGCCTTATAGAAGAGATAATGGCAAGGAGGCAGTTTGATGCAGTGGGAAGAGCACTGGCTCAGAATCAGAGGGCCTGGGTTCAAATCCTATCTCTGGTACTTACTACCTGTATAACCTTGGACAAGTCACTTACCTGTGCCTCAGTTTCTTCAGGTATAAAGTTAGAGGGTTGGACTAGATGGCCCAGGACGTCCCTTCCACTTCTAGATACACGCCATCCTGTGAACATAAAAGGACTAAAAAAAAAAAATCTCTTAGCTTCCCAAGCATTCTACAGGAAAACAACATGCAGCTTTCTGCTTGCTTAGGCCCTATGAAAACCACTTTGTGGAAGCCACTAGAAAAATATTCTTGTATGAAGAAAAGATAGGGAAAGACAGGTAGTAGACAGTGCCTTCCACATTAACAGACGTGAGAGCTGCGGGTATAAACCAAGACTTCAGACCTTGTGGATTGAGTGAGCTTCTTGATCCATAAATTGTTTTGATTTCTGTATATTGAATGTCTATGAAGGATAATTTGCCCCATCTTATACAGGGATGTGCCAAAGACATCTGTGACTTACGAAACATGCTTTTTTATATCTATGAACATTGTATCAAGTTTTAAAAATATTCTTGAACCTGATTTTCTTTGGGGGAAAAATATACTACCCAGATGTTTTCCTTTTGTTTTCATTGCCACAATAAATTCCTTTGATTAATGTTTTCCTTCAGGAATTTGTCAGTCTCTATGCTGACTATATTCTCAATAAATCAGTAGAAAAGCAGTTCAAGGCCTTTCGGAGAGGTTTTCATATGGTGACCAATGAGTCTCCCTTGAAGTACTTATTCAGACCAGAGGAAATTGAATTGCTGATCTGTGGGAGCCGGGTAAGAAAGCAAGCACATATGTTTTTAAAAAGTAAAACTCATTTATTCACTGATTCATTCCAACAAAGCTAGTCCAGAAGATGTTAAGAGATCCTCATTTGTTTTCAGAATCTAGACTTCCAAGCATTAGAAGAAACCACAGAATATGATGGTGGCTACACCAGGGACTCTCTTATTATTAGGTAAGATGCTCTGGCCAGAATGGCACCATTTTGTCAACTCAGTGGGGGCTGGAGGGGATTTCATGTTTTAGGTTCCTTTATGTATTCTTTAACAATAAATCTCCTAACCTTTAAAATTAGTCATGGAAATTTATTTTTTTTTAAAACATTCATTTTAAAGTCAGGGCTCTGATTTATTGCATAAATAAATGAAGTACATTATGCGCAGGCCAACTATTTTACTATATGTTTGGAGCATACATTTTCTAATATTTGTTTAATGACACTGCCTGCTGAGGATGGAAGAAACTTTGACATTAGCTCTATTATTCTTTTCCACATTGAAAAGAGCAAAGTTTGACTTAGCACCATGGTCATCCATGACCTCCAGCTTGGCTAATTTCTAGGACTGTGGCCTCAGGCCATTTCTGTATCCCTGCTGCCCAGTAGCATTAGAAATCGTGTAGGTATAAAATACAGATTTCAGGGAATGAGGTAAAAAAAAAAAATCATCATCTCCCCGTCTCTGCTAAATTAGCAATGTTAGCGTGGCTATGAAGCCATGATTAGATGTCTGAAAGGAATCAACAGTTGTCAGCGTGATCCCCATTCCTGCTTACTCTCTAGGAAAAATGTCACCCACCACGGGAGTGTCAAGGACAAAGTAGCTTCTTAACAGAATTTGGGCACTTAAAGAATCTTCATGTTACTAAGAGACTCCATAAGTTTGGAGCTGGTGGGTTATTTTTTGTTTCATTTCTCATTAACAGAAGAGTTTACTGTCTTATAAGTAAATGAGTGAATATCGTTTTCACTCCTCAGTTTAGATTTTGCTTTTATTCAAGTAACCGAGCTTCTCATAGTCTGCTGTTTAAGTACTTCCTCTACGATAGAAATCATCCATTTGAGATTTCATTCATCCCAACAGAAATCACTCTCCAGGCCCTGCTTCCATCACATGCTGCTAAACAGGGATCTCACTCCCTATTAGCTGCTTTTTTAAAGTAGGAGTATAAGAGAGAATAAGGGGGTGAGGATGATTCTCAGGGTCCCCATTTGCCCATTAGGAAATCTTCAAACAGCAGGAGCAGATGAGGAACAGGTTTGGGGACTGGGGTGTGAGACACTCTGCTGCCTTCGTAAGTAGCATTCAGCACAACCTCCAGTTTAGAGAGAGACCGTAGAGATTGTGCGGCTCAACCTTTCTTTTAAACTAAGGAAACTGAGACAGAGAGAGGTTAAGTGACTCAGCTTAGGTCACACAGGGAGTGGAATGCAGTCAGGATCTGAACCTGTGTCTTATGGCTCTAAATCAGGGCTCTTTCCATTACACCATCCTGCCTGCTGTCATTTGGTGATTAAATGGTATGAATTTTCATGGAAGAGAGAGAGAGAGAGAGAGACACACACACACACACACACACACACA